>CAWUFW010007488.1:600000-1002789 GCA_963921515.1 Calotriton arnoldi | reverse complement strand
GTGTGAGAGGGGGCCTGTTGGGAGTTGTAGTGCTGCCTCCAGATACACATTCCCCAACCCTGTGAAGATGGCTACCTACCTGTTAGGTGGTGGGGGAGCGTTCAATGGCTGACACATGCTTCTGGGTGGGGTGCTCCATCCTGCTGAGGGGTGTGAGAGGGGGGCCTGTTGGGAGTTGTAGTGCTGCCTCCAGATACACATTCCCCATCCCTGTGAAGATGGCTACCTACCTGTTAGGTGGTGGGGGAGCGTTCAATGGCTGACACATGCTTCTGGGTGGGGTGCTCCATCCTGCTGAGGGGTGTGAGAGGGGGCCTGTTGGGAGTTGTAGTGCTGCCTCCAGATACACATTCCCCAACCCTGTGAAGATGGCTACCTACCTGTTAGGTGGAGGGGGAGCGTTCAATGGCTGACACATGCTTCTGGGTGGGGTGCTCCATCCTGCTGAGGGGTGGGAGAGGGGGGCCTGTTGGGAGTTGTAGTGCTGCCTCCAGATACACATTCCCCAACCCTGTGAAGATGGCTACCTACCTGTTAGGTGGTGGGGGAGCGTTCAATGGCTGACACATGCTTCTGGGTGGGGTGCTCAATCCTGCTGAGGGGTGGGAAAGGGGGGCCTGTTGGGAGTTGTAGTGCTGCCGCCAGATACACATTCCCCAACCCTGTGAAGATGGCTACCTACCTGTTAGGTGGTGGGGAGCGTTCAATGGCTGACACATGCTTCTGGGTGGGGTGCTCCATCCTGCTGAGGGGTGGGAGAGGGGGCCTGTTGGGAGTTGTAGTGCTGCCTCCAGATACACATTCCCCAACCCTGTGAAGATGGCTACCTACCTGTTAGGTGGTGGGGGAGCGTTCAATGGCTGACACATGCTTCTGGGTGGGGTGCTCCATCCTGCTGAGGGGTGGGAGAGGGGGCCTGTTGGGAGTTGTAGTGCTGCCTCCAGATACACATTCCCCAACCCTGTGAAGATGGCTACCTACCTGTTAGGTGGTGGGGGAGCGTTCAATGGCTGACACATGCTTCTGGGTGGGGTGCTCCATCCTGCTGAGGGGTGTGAGAGGGGGCCTGTTGGGAGTTGTAGTGCTGCCTCCAGATACACATTCCCCATCCCTGTGAAGATGGCTACCTACCTGTTAGGTGGTGGGGGAGCGTTCAATGGCTGACACATGCTTCTGGGTGGGGTGCTCCATCCTGCTGAGGGGTGTGAGAGGGGGGCCTGTTGGGAGTTGTAGTGCTGCCTCCAGATACACATTCCCCAACCCTGTGAAGATGGCTACCTACCTGTTAGGTGGTGGGGGAGCGTTCAATGGCTGACACATGCTTCTGGGTGGGGTGCTCCATCCTGCTGAGGGGTGGGAGAGGGGGCCTGTTGGGAGTTCTAGTGCTGCCTCCAGATACACATTCCCCAACCCTGTGAAGATGGCTACCTACCTGTTAGGTGGTGGGGGAGCGTTCAATGGCTGACACATGCTTCTGGGTGGGGTGCTCCATCCTGCTGAGGGGTGGGAGAGGGGGCCCTGTTGGGAGTTGTAGTGCTGCCTCCAGATACACATTCCCCAACCCTGTGAAGATGGCTACTTACCTGTTAGGTGGTGGGGGAGCGTTCAATGGCTGACACATGCTTCTGGGTGGGGTGCTCCATCCTGCTGAGTGGTGGGAGAGGGGGGCCTGTTGGGAGTTGTAGTGCTGCCTCCAGATACACATTCCCCAACCCTGTGAAGATGGCTACCTACCTGTTAGGTGGTGGGGGAGCGTTCAATGGCTGACACATGCTTCTGGGTGGGGTGCTCCATCCTGCTGAGGGGTGTGAGAGGGGGGCCTGTTGGGAGTTGTAGTGCTGCCTCCAGATACACATTCCCCATCCCTGTGAAGATGGCTACCTACCTGTTAGGTGGTGGGGGAGCGTTCAATGGCTGACACATGCTTCTGGGTGTGGTGCTCCATCCTGCTGAGGGGTGGGAGATGGGGGCCTGGTGTGTGTTGTAGTGATTTTTGTCTGTACACATGCATCCCAGTTGGTTTTGTTTAGCTTTGTGCTTTTTCAGGTTCAGTGGTGGTTACATCTGTGTGACCTGTTTTGGGTCTTGTGGATTAGACGAATGTCCTTTGGCCTAGGGGTTGTAGGTTTGAATTTGTGCAAGACGGTACATGGCAATGTGATGATATACATTGGTTTGTACTTACCAGCTTCCAGTCCCCCGCGGATTCCTTCAAGACTCTCTGGATGTAGGATTCCAAGGACCTTCTCCTCCCACGGACTGTATGGTTTGGGTGGGATGGGAGTGCCTCCACCAGTCCCGTCAGCCAGCTGACGGTTCTTGGCCCTCTTCCTCTTCACCACGGTCTTCAGGTCATGCCACCGCTTCTGTATTTCCTGCTTGTTGCGGGGGTGGTCCCTACTGCATTGACCTTATTGACTATCCTCACCCACATTTGGGTTCTTGTGGCTAATGGGGTGTGTTGGACCATGTTGCCATAGAGTTGTGGTTCAACTCTTATTATCTCATCTACCATGACTGCAAGCTCTGCATCAGTGAATTTTGGCATTTTGTGTGGTGCCATGGTGTGTGCTGTGCAGATGTTCTGTGGTGCAGTTGTGTGGGTGTTGTGGGTGTTGTGGGTGGTGTAGGTGGTGTGTGTGTTGTGGTGGTGCTGTGTGCAGGTTTGCCTCTCCTTTGTTCTCTGGGGTTGGGACCTTCAGTTGTGGAGTGTAGCAAAGGATTGTGGTCAGGGAGGGGCTGGTTTTATGCTCGGCTATGGGGGGTGTGGCAAGCTGGTATGTTGCTGTCAGGTGTGTTGTGTGTGTTGTCCTGTGATTGGTTATTTTGAAATTTCTGGGGCTGTTGTCATTGGGCACTTTTGGTTTGTATTGGGACAGGTCTACTTCAGTGTGTGCATTGTTTTTTTTTCTTTTCGTATTTTTTCTACATCCGCCATTTTTTTTGCGGTTCCTCCGCAGCGGTTCCTCGGCAGCGGTGGCTATGCTGCAGCCCTTCCGCCGCCTATCGGATTCATCACTGTTCACGCACGATGCGGTCGGATTCATAGGTAGGTACCATGGTGGTAGCGGGGATGTCATAATGTCACAGACGGTTACTCCGTGTGCATGGCGGCGGTTCTTGGCTTTTCCGCTGAGTATCCGGCCGTTGCGGTCGGATTTTCAGCTGGTCCGGCGAGTGCGGGCGGTTTTTCGTTGTCTCCCGCCGCCGCGGACGGATTATTGTGCCGGTTCATCGTAATGTATCCGGCGTTTTTCCCGGTGGCCATGCGGGCGGTTTTTTGCCGCTACCATGGCGGTCGGTATGTTTTTCCGACCGCCATCGTAATCGACCCCTAAGTCAGGGAAGGTGCTGGACATTAAACATATATAAATTACTATTCCCACTCCAGTAAGTATTAGGTCTGAGAAGGTGCTGAAAATTAAACACATAAAAATTACTATTCCCACTCCAGTCAGTATTAAGTCAGGGAAGATGCTGGACACTAAACATATAAAATTACTATTCCCACTACAGTCAAAATTAAGTCAGGGAAGGTGCTGGACATTAAACATATATAAATTACTATTCCCACTCCAGTCAGTATTAACTCAGGGAAGGTGCCGGACATTAAACATATATAAATTACTATTCCCACTCCAGTCAGTATTAAGTCTGGGAAGGTGCTGGACATTAAACATATATAAATTACTATTCCCACTCCAGTCAGTATTAAGTCAGGGAAAAGGCTGGACATTAAACACATAGAAATTACTATTTCCACTCTAGTCAGTATTAAGTCTGGGGAGGTGCTGGACATTAAACACATAAAAATTACTATTCCCACTTCAGTCAGTATTAAGTCAGAGAAGGTGCTGGACATTAAACACATAAAAATTACTATACTCACTCCAGTCAGTATTAAGTCAGGGAAGATGCTGGACACTAAACATATAAAATTACTATTCACACTCCTATCAAAATTAAGTCAGGGAAGATGCTGGACATTAAACATATATAAATTACTATTCCCACTCCAGTCAGTATTAAGTCTGGGAAGGTGCTGGACATTAAACACATAAAAATTACTATTCCCACTCCAGTCAGTATTAAGTCAGGAAGATGCTGGACACTTAGGGGCCGATTCCGATTTGGGCCGGAAAACTCTCCGACCGAGCCGGACCCGGAGAGATTTCCGACCGAATCGGACTCTGGCAGTCCGACCGAACGAGTACGATGCGCACGCATGCACTCGGACTTGAGTCGGTCGGACTCCCATTGAAGTCAATGGGAGCCGGTCGTACAACGCGTACGCGGGCTCCCATTGACTCAATGGGTGCGAGGCAAACAAGGGCGCCCCCTACAGCGGGTACACGTCGAAGCGGGTCGCGCCGTACATGCACAGGTAGGGGGGAGCCATGGGTCCCCCCTGTGTGCGACTCGCGCGGCTAGGCGTACAGGGGGGTCCGACATGGACCCCCAAAGTGCGGCTCCGACTGCTCTTTCGAGCCGGATGGCGCGAGTCGGTCGGACTGCTCGCGGCGCGCATCGTACTTACCCGGCCGGGAAACGTCTCCATTGCGCAGTGCGAGTCGTGTCCGAGCGAGTCGGTCGGAGCGTGTTGAACCCGCGTACGAGTCGGTCGGCGATTTCGCGGGCGCTCGCATCGTACTCGCTCGCCCGGACGCGCGTACGAATCGGTCGGGAAACAGGGCTCCGAATCGGTTCCGGTTAAGCCGAATCCGATTCGGAGCCCTACCGGCCGAGATCGGAATCGGCCCCATAATATATATATTTTACTATTTTAACAACCTCACCATTTTCCCCTAATAACCCAAAATCGCAGTACTAAAAAAAACCTATAATTTCTATTTTTAATTAACTTTATTTCAATTTTTTAAATTTGAATTTAATAATTAATTTTAGAATAATATTTAAATAACACTGCCCACCCTATCCCCTAATAACACAACATCACACTTCTAAAAAAAAATATATTTCCTTTTTATAATTTCACTTTCTAATTTTTTTAAATTTTCTATTTAAACTTTTTTATTTAAATATATCAATTCATATAACTAATTTTAAAACACTCCCCAACCTTCTCCCCTAATAACACAATATCCCACTCTAAAAACAAAAAATTATTTTTAAATTTTAAATTTAAATTTCATATTTTAAATTATTTCCACAATTCGAAATGTTCATTTCATATATCAATTTTATACTAATATTTTTAAAATACTACCCACCCTTATCCCCTATTAACGCAACATCCCACTCCTAAAAGAAAACATACTTTTTATATTTTTATTCTAAATTTCGTTTTTGTAAATAATTTCTAATTTTAAATAAATTTAATTAATATGTAAATTTTATCCTAGTATTTTTAAAACACTACCCACCCTTATCCCCTAATAACCCAACATCCCACTCCTAAAAAAACCCATATATTTTATATTTTTTATATAATTTTCGTTTTTCAAATTAATTTCTATTTTACAAAATATTAAATGAATATCTAAATTTAAACTAATATTTTTAAAATACTCCCCACCCTTATCCCCTAATAACCCAACATCCCGCTCCTAAAACAAAACATATATTTTATATTTTTAATATAAATTGTTTTTGAAATTAATTTCTAATTTAAAAAAAAATGTAAATTAATATCTAAATTAACACTAATATTTTTAAAATACTCCCCACCCTTATCCCCTAATAACCAAACATCCCGCTCCTAAAACATATGTTTCAAAAAAAAATTTTATACAATTTCAAACAAATATTCAAACAATTAAAATAATACAAAATTAATAACAATACAGAATATTTAAATATTAACAAAAAAATGATATTTTACACTTTCTATATTTTTTTGTCGATATTTTTTACAACACTAACAATTCGATATTATCTACTGACGATATTACTTGTTCGATATTTTATACTTCAATATTTTTTAAATAAAAAAAAACGATATTTTTGACTACGATATTCATGTATTCGATATTATGAGACATTCGATATTACAACTTCGATATTACTGCAATTCGATATTTACAATTCGATATTATGTCTATTCACCCCGTAGACATCTTTTCAGCTGTTTTGGGTTCTTATGCTGGGCTCTACTTGCTCTTACAGATTCCAAGATGAGGAAGGTGATGCAGAAGTGGTCTGTCCAATCACATGGGAGGATCGAATCCAGGAGGATGGAGTTGGGCTTACCAATGACAAGATCTAAGGTAGCTCCTTTGATATGAGTAGGGCTGTGACAGATTTGGATTAGGTTGAGGTCAAGTAGGAAGGATTTAAGGCTATTGACCACCACATCATTTCCATCGTTCCAGTGGAGGTTGAAATCTCCCAGGAAGATCTGAGTGCCATGAAAATCAGCATTGGCCAAAATGATGTCCATGATCTGCTCTGTGAAGGGAAGGTTGTTGCGAGGGGGTTGTAAAACGTGTGCAGTTTGCATGAGTGATTGTTGCAACCAGTCACTCCAATGCAAAGGTATTCACAGGACGGCAGGAGGTCGGCATGTAGTACTTTCACTGTTAGATTGCTACGATGTAAACATGCAATGCCTCCACCTTGACCACAAGTTCTGTCCAACCTGATGATATCATAATTGGGAGGCATTAAAAAGTCCAGGATGGGAGCAGCTGAGTCATTTAGCCAAGTTTCCGTCAACATAACAAGGTCAAGGTCCTGGGCAAGGATGAGGTCAGCAATGTCAGCAGCATGTTTAACAGCCGATCTACAGTTTAGGAGCACGCATTTGAGTCTTACGTTGGTGTGGGTAGAGTGGTGGTGACTCTCGTGAGGTTGTTCTCGTTTAAAGTTCTGGTGTTTGGCATAGGTTCCCTGAAGGGATCAGTGGGGATGGATTCAATTTGTTTCAAGTTTGATATGGTGGAGGGATGTGCCGGATCATATGAAAGTAGGAGAGAATGAATATCCTTATCAGACAGGGAGGCTCTACATCTGGAGGGGCGAGAAGGGTCATTAGGGTGCGGAGCGGAGGCCCAACTATGGAGTGTGTGGGTGATGTGGGATGGTGACCGCAGAGTATAGGGGGGAAGGGAGCCAGGTACACCCACTACCTGGGAGCGAACAGAGATGGTGATTGTTCATAGTGGAGCAACTTAGGGGCCGATTCTGATGCGGGTTGTAAAAGCTTCCCGACCGAATCGGTTGGGAAATGGTGTCCGACCCACTCGGATCGGGAAAGTCCGACCGGCGGAGTAGGATGCATCCGGATGCTTCCAGATACGATTTGGTTGAACTCCCATTGACTTCAATGGGAACATTTGTTCCTAACCGCATCAGAATTGGGCCCTCGGTCGGGAAGACACGTTCCCGATCCGATTTGGAAGGAGCAAATGCCGTTAGGAGGCCTTCCTAACCGCATCAGAATCAGGCCCTCGGTCGGGAAGCTTTTCCAACCCGCATCAGAATCGGGCCCTTAGTCTGGAGTTAGCTGACAGTTCCTCAGTGATATGTAATAGGCTACTTACCTCTGCCTTAAGTTGCTGTGGGCAGAGTGCTATCTTGTTAAGTCGGACTTCCAATGAAGTGTGTGAATGGGATTGGGAGGATAGGTTCAGGGGACCCTGCAGCGGTACAGAGCTAGTGGGGGCGGGGGAAAGTAGGGCAGGTGGTGAATGAATGTGTCCTGAGGGAAGGGGTTCTGGGAAATGGAGCTGCATGCTCGGAGGGCTGAGTCAGATAGGGGAGGAGGGGTCGGACAGATAGAGCCCCCTAGAGGCCTGTGGGACCAGGTCGGCATTGCGAGTCGGGCTGGGGGAAGGGATCCAGGGGAGAATTGGGGCAGTGCAGTGAGCAGTGGAGCTAGGGGAGTTAGAGCTAGTTAACAGTGAGGGGGGGAGCAGGTAGACGGGCATGATGACTGTGCTTTCACGGCTCATTCACAACGGGCATTGCGGGGGAATTGTTATTATGAGTTAAGATAGCTAGAGGGGGGCCCTTTGGAGAAGATGTAGGGTCAGAGGATGGAGGTGGAGAGGTAGGAGATAGCCTTTGCGAAGACTGGGGGACCGCTGGGGGGCCAGATGTAGGGTCAGAGGATGGTGGTGGGGAGGTAAGAGATAGCCTTTGTGAAGACTGGGGGACCGCTGGGGGCCAGCCCCTCCGTGGGGGGCGGAGTTGAAGTTAGCCACTGTAACCCTTGACACTACTTTCCTTTGCAGTTGCTGTGCTAAACATTTGTGCCATTTTTCTCCTCACATCTTTCTGAAAACCTCAACCTGAATATCTCACACCTCATCTCTTTCTGGTTCAGAACCTTCTTTTCACTGTTCTGCATGTACATGTTCTTCACTACATCATCCCCATGCACACACCAACTAACTTGTAAGCACTGGATTTTCTTTTACCTAGGCCCTGTCAATATTTGTGTACCTCCTTCACGCGCTTTTTAATAGAGTCATAAATACAACTGCAACACCTGACTGCTGCTCTGTGAGCTCTGCAGAGAGACTAAGGATTGGAAGAACATGTATTCTGATTCCCTTTATTACCCAGTGACATTAAGGGCCCGATTCTGATGCGGGTTGGAAAAGCTTCCCGACCGAGGGCCTGATTCTGATGCGGTTAGGAAGGCCTCCTAACGGCATTTGCTCCTTTCAAATCGGATCGGGAACGTGTCTTCCCGACCGAGGGCCCAATTCTGATGCGGTTAGGAACAAATGTTCCCATTGAAGTCAATGGGAGTTCAACCAAATCGTATCTGGAAGCATCCGGATTCATCCTACTCCGCCGGTCGGACTTTCCCGATCCGAGTGGGTCGGACACCATTTCCCAACCGATTCGGTCGGGAAGCTTTTCCAACCCGCATCAGAATCGGCCCCACAATGTGAGATCCTCACACTGCCTTAGGCCTGAACTCAAGAGCCCTCCTTCATGACCCATTAATCACCCACCCACAACCTGGACTTGCACAGACACCTAAAGGCGACCTTTTCACAATACATAGAATACAACATTAACATGCTTCCCAAAAAAACTAAAGAAACACAACATCCTGGAAAAAGCAAACACTTAGGGAATGAAAGAATAAGTAAAACGTGAATGCAAACAAGAACTACATTGAGGAAAAATATTACCTTAATGGTTTTTACAGCTGTTCTTGAAAAATAGCAGAGATAAGCACCTGAATGTAGAGCCTGATAGGGGCCCGTTTCAATGACAGTTTATAATTACTGCTGAGTCGGAGACCTGGTGGGTCTCGCCCCACTTAAAGTCCTGGGTGTTTCCTAGAAACCACCAGTGGCAAGTAAATCAGCTGTGTTACTTCCAGGGAAACCGAAGTACGCTCTGTCATGTCAGCAAATATTAAATAGTTCTGATGGCATTACATAATGAAAAATTGCATGTGGAGCATATTCCCTCTGATGGCATTTGCAGCAAGACCAGCTATATTGTATGTCCCGAAATGTAGAACATCTTTGAAAGTGGGTGATGAGTGATTGAATCATGGTCTGTGATTATCTTGCGGTGGACCAGCACAGAACAGTGAAGGTAGCAGCCCATTGGAGTGCCTGATTGAGGAAAAGAAGGAGCATAGACCTCTTTACCGCTAGATTCCCCTACCGGGTAGTGCTGCAAACCTTGCTGTGTCATGCACAGTTTTGCAGTGAATGGCTATATTCATGCTGCAGTTTTCTCTGTGCCTGGAAGCTATTGACATGTGAGTAGTTGTCATGGGGGTTCATGTAGGAGGGGCCCTAGGAGAGGGCAGCAAGTGGCACCTCGGTATGCAATACTAGTCTATGAGAACACAATCTGAGCCTACTACATTTCTCAACTGCTAGCCCAAAGTCCTGGCACCCTGAGTCATAGCCTTGCAAGATGTGGCTTGAAATCATATGATCATACAGCTGACTTGCGGCACACCTGCCAGACGACTGCAGCAGCAAAGAGCCTTGAGTTCCCTCACATCAGTGGTGCTCATCTTGCAGTGTAAAATGCCTCATGAACTGGCAGGCCGCGGTATTGTTAATCGTAGGAAAGTGGATTATTAGTAGGTGGGGGTATGCACCTTCAGCTAGTAATAATACCACAATCACTAATAAGATCCAGTCAAGTCTCAATAAATTAATCCATGCTCAACCCTTGATAGCTTGGCAAACGAGCAGTCAGGCTTAACTTAGGAGAAAGGTAAGTGTAAAGCGCTTAAATCACCAAAACAGTAAATATGTAAAAGACACATCACAATAAAAGTCCAACACCAATTCATAAAAATAGAGACTATTTTATCCTTAAAATGACACTAAAACAATAAAAATCCAATGTAGGGAACTGAAGCCATCAATTTTTAAAGTTCAAATGGAAAAACTATGCATTCTAGCTCCAAAAAGCTTAAAGCGCCACTTGTGGCTATCTGGTCGCGCTGGACCAAAACAAGGTCAAAGTTTTAGGGTTACTGGGATGGAGCGCAGGTCTGATAGGTTGAGCGCTAGATCCCGGTCAAACGTTTACCTTCGAACTTAGGGCCTGATTACGATCTTGGCGGATGGGATACTCCATCACAAATGTGACAGATATCCCGTCTACCGTAATATAAGTTCCATAGGATATAATGGAATTGTAATTTGGCAGACAGGATATCTGTCACGTTTCTGATGGAGTAACCATGTCCGCCAAAATCGCAATCAGGTCCTTTGTCTTTTTCTTGGAGCTTTTCTCTCGACGTCGAGCCCTTGGGTTCCTTGGATTCATAGTTCGATTCGACAACGGCGGCCTTCTGCACAGCAATGCCTCAGTGAGCCTCTGGAAGTCTTTGTCCTCGGCGTCGACGGTGAGGAGCTCCAGAATTTTCAGCTGGACAAACCAGTGCGGTCAGGCTGATTCTCGAGTCAATGACTGCCGCTTGACTCTCAACTTCGAGCTAATCTTCTCCTGCAGCTTTTTAGCAAAACTTTGTAGAAAGTTTCCAAACTTTCAGGTCTTGTTGCTTGTTGATTCCTTTGGGGAGAAAAGTGTCCAGCAGCGCCAGCCAAGGGTTCAGAGACTCTGGATTGCCTCTTGGGGGATAGGACTCAATTTCCCACAAAGTACCTGTGCAGTCCAGGAAAATCCAGGTGTAGCTAGTCAGCTGGGGTAGTCCTCTCTTTGTCTGCTGCAGGTGACTTCTTTCAGCACTTTTGTACCTGTTGCTGCTCGGGGAGTCCACTCCTTTTCCTTTGAGACAGGCACAGTTTTTTCTTTGTGGAGTCTTCCAAGTGCAGCAGGTGCAGTCCTTCTGAGTGCAAGCCCTCTGTGGTGCAGTCCACGTGTCCAGCAGGGCAGTCCTTTTTCTTCTGATGTTCCAGGCAGTGATTTGAGGTTTTCCTGCAGCTCTCCTATATTCTCCATTCTGAGCTGGCAAGGGGGGGGGGACACCCCAACCAATAGGGCTAAAGTTACCTCCCTCTGCTATGACCACTTCCTGCGAAGTGTGGCATATTTTTGACCCAGAATGGACTGTTCTCCCAAAACTCAAAATGGAGAAATGCTCTCCTTGGAGTGAGTGTCTGTGTTACCCAACCCAGTGGTGTGGCTAACAACTCATTACACTCCCCTTCCAGCCCCTTTCCTAATCTAATTAAGGGGACTCCCATCTGGCTGGTGATCAAGGAAGTGGAGGCTGGCCTGGGTCCTGTGACATCAGTTCTCCTCCCTTCGAAATCCAGCTTATCTCTGAGCCCCCTTCCTCCCCATGGCTTCTCCTGGTAGCAAATCTCCTCCTACCAAATGGCTGTATTATTGCAGCCCCAGGCATCTTCCCACCTACTCAGGTAGAAGCTTGGCTCAGGCTGTGAAAGGCTGACCAATCAGAAGAGGCTGCTACAGGGCTGCCTTAGGTAACTTCAGGATAGTAAGTTCTAAAACTACTTTCCTGTAATACTTATAATGAATCCGGCCATGGCAAGTTGTTGGATTTATTGCAACTATTAGATTGATATTTTGAATGACATTGCTACCTAGCTCCAATAAACAGTTTGACTTAATTAAATTTAATAAAGCCCCCCTATGTTAGCCTATGAGGCTCGCAGCACTATGATAGGGAAAAACGACTTTTGCTGTTTTTCTTTATGAGGGCAAGTAAAACATGCTTTATATTGTCCCTGTTTGTTTTATAGCAATGCACCCTACCCTTGGGGCACCCAGGGCAGACCTTAGGGGTAACTCATATGTTATATAATGGTAGTTTTGGACTCTGGAAGTCCTTTTAATTCCAAAGTCGAATTTGGACACAGTTTCTTTTTAAAACCAGCCTGCAAGGCAGGCCTGGCTTATAATGACACCAGACACCACAGCAGTGCATACTTAATTGCATTAAGGTCACTGGGGTGTCTAAACCTACATGCCCTACCATATACTAGAGACGTACCAGTAGGTTGTTGTGGTAAATTAGAATTATACCAATTGCCATATACCTTTCAGAGGACAGAGAACAGAGCACTGGCCCTGAGCCTGGTTCACAGACCCCAGGGCACTTTCAGAGTCAGTAACCACCAGCATCAGTTGCAAAAACGGGGGTGATCAGGGCAAAAAGGATGACATTCCTATATTAACCCACCACCCCTTGATCTGAGCTGCACCTAAACTGATCAGACCACAGAAGACAGCAAGTGGTTGGATATTTTTCTCAAAAGGCAAAGGCAGGGGTAATCGTATCTCACACTGACATTAGGAATAGGGAGAATTGTGGGGGAAGGGGGCACTGTGACTGCTGAAGCAGCTTTCTAATAGTCAAACTGGGGATTTGGGTTAAGGGTTACTCCACAATCCACAGTCTACCATATTTATACCAATACGGCATAAACAATTTTATATCTGCTAGCATTTTTGGCTAGAAGAGCTGGCAATAGCCTTAAAGTTTACCTAAATATGCCGGAGACCTAGCCAGAGACATCAACTGCTTCAATAACTGGATCCTAGTTTGCTCTGACTCACTTGCAAATAAACCAACCAGCAAGATCACAAAAGCAGGACAAGTGATATATGGAAGAACTCAGAACAATCAAAAGGCACTGCTAACAACTAGAACGAAGATGGGGAGCTAATCAGGAGGAATTGGACAAGAAAACACACAAATCTGCTCTGAGAATCTACTAAAAACAATCTGAGATGCCAAGAAGAAAGCCCTAGCTGAGTGCACAGAAAAGAGCTTGAACAGAAGCAAGGGGATCTTTGCAATCATCAAGGACTTAAACACACCTACAGACACCTCCAACAGCCTCACCCCCGTTAAAGACATTTACAACGACCTATCAGACTTCTTCTGCAACAAACCCCAGTTGCCTCACCTCCAACCTGCAGATAGAGAATACAGGAACCCCCATGACCACATGGAAAGCCATCACCATGGAGGAGACAGCAATCATCATGAGGACTGTACACTCCAGGACCCCATTGGACACATGCCCCCACCACATCTACAGCAACGAATCTTACCTGTTAAGCGAAGCACTCACTTGCATCCTCAATGCTTCTTCATCACAGCAACCTTCCTGGAAGCCTGGAAAGATGCAACAGTCAACACACTGCTAAAACAAATCTCTGCAGATCCAACCCAGCTCGCAAACTACCATCTGATATCCCGCCTTCTGTACATAGCCATGGTCATGGAGAAAGCCAACAACAAATGCCTCACAGACCAACTAGTTGAAAACCATCTCCTAGATGTCATGCAATAAGGCTCTGCCTTCATCGCAGCAGATGATTCTCAACCAAGAATAAACCGTGGCCTTCATCATGCTTGACCTATTAGCAGCATTTATCACAGTCTCCCATTCCACCCTGATCAGAAGACTGCACGACACTGGCATCTAAGGACCGGCCCTCAACTGGATTTGCTCCTTCCTTACCATAAGAACCCAGACAGTTCACATGCCTCCGTACATGTCGGAAGCCAGGAAACTCATCTGTGGAACCCCAAGGAATCTTCTTTGAAGCCTGACTGAAAGAAATTGGTTTAGTGGTTGAGGAGGGTGAAACCAATCTCAAGCAGCCACAATTCTTCTCAGGGTGAAGTCACAAGCAAACCCTAAATTAACCTATGCTTAACCTTCAGGTAGCTTGGTAGAGAGCAGCCAGTCTTAACTCAAAGGCAAAGTGTAAAGTATTTGTGCAAAACGTCAAACAGTAACACAGTGAAAACACACCACAGAAGGGTACTACACCAGTTTAGAAAAATAGAGTAATTTTAATACATAAAACAAGGCCAAAATGACAAAAATCCAAACAGTAGAACCAAAGATATTCAGTTTTAGAGATTACAGTAAAAATAGAGCCAAAAAAAGCACAAAGCACGAACTGTGGATATCTGGTCACACCGGACTGGGAAAAAGTCACAAGTTCAGGCAACAGCGATGGAACGCAGGCCGGCTACAGGGACCCGGTTAGGCCCGCTGAAAAGTGGACCTTAAATCGTGGTTTGTGGAGCATTGTGAGGATCTGCATCAAAGATGTGTCACACAGCCGAAGTGATGTGCAGGTTCAGAGATACGGTGAGGCTACAGTGCGGGGTCCTCTTGCGCCATCGAAAATCCCTTCAGCAACGGCTTGCGATGCAAAGTACAGATGCATATCAAAGTTCTCAGGATAAGTTGGTTCTGAGAAGCTGCAAGGCTGCGATGCGGAGTCCGGCATCATCATCAAGGGCGCCGTCAATGAGGGATGTGAGGCCTGCACTGAAGATGTGTCACTCAGTGGTGATTCTGAAGAGGCTGCGGGCTGTGAGGGCGATGCGTGCCTTTCCGATGGGTCCGATCCGTGCAGCAGCGGCAATGCATTAGCTCTTCTTGGGGTTGCGCCGCGCAGCAGAGGGGGAGCATTGGTGCTGCTGGAGTCATAAAGGCTGGCAGAGCACCTTAGGCCCACTTCCAAGGGTCCAGTACTGGGGTGGCACCACTTGGCAGGGTATTCTCACAGATGGCAGAGTCTAGGTAATGGGTTCAAGGTTGTTGGAGCCTTCTGTCCCTAAGACTCTAGTGAGGAGGCCAGCTAACTAGCCTTTAGAGCCACTTTGGGGTCCTGGGTTCAACAGATATAGGTCCAGTCCTGCTCACCCAGGCAAGAGGGCACGGAAGGACAGCAATACCTTCAGAGCAGCAGTCCAGCAGAGTGGCAGTCCTTTCAGCAGCACAGCAGTCTTTCTTTCTGGGAGAGTATCCACAGCCCCAGAAGTGTACTGAAGAGGTAGTGTCTAAGTTCCAATATTTATACCTGGTACCCTTCCTCTGAAAGGTGGGAGAAGCTTCTAGAAATTCCCATTGAAGTCCCCACGCATTCTGCCTTACCTGTCTCGGCTCCAGACTATCTACAGGGTGTATGCAGCACTTTGTGGAGGTTGTTGCACAGCCTATTCAAGTGTTAGTAGGCCTGTGCCCAGCCCTGCCCTCCCATCCTGCCAGTGACGGCCTAGGCAGGCACAGCTAACCTCTCTATTGTGTGCGGCTGTCTAGGAAGTAAATACAAAGCCCAACTGTCAGATACACCCAGTCACGTGACCCAGGGATAGATAAGGCATTAAATGGCTAAGGCAGGAAAATGCCAACTTTCTAAAAGTGAGTGAGAATATTCAGGTCTTTGATAAAGTGCCCTCACACACCCCGAGAGGTGTCATGCTTCATCACTGGGCTAGCTCCTCGTCGGGCCGGCGCTGCAATGACCGACGGGCACCTGTGAATGGGCTCTTAAGCGGAGTTCTTTTTGTGATGAAGCCGTAAGGTGTATGCGGGTGTGTGGACTTAGTAGTGTAGTGAGTGAAAGTGATGGAACCACACTTCATGGGAAAGCAGAGTAGGGGTAGGACTACGGCTAGTTGCCACGCCACCCATTGTGAGTATGGACATGGTCTGTTGCCTCAAAGAGTCTCCGGCTCATTACTATGTTTTACTATTGACGTGATGCTCTCCATGTACCAATATTTATTTTTTAGTTCACGAGGTGCTCTGTTGGAGGACCTGGATAAAAATACACCTAGTTCCTCTTATTTGAAGAAACTTTCTAAAAGTGGCATTTTCAAAATTGTAATTTAAAATCCGACTTTACCATGAGAGAGGATTTGTCATTACAATTCAACAAAAGAAACCACACATGAACTGGTTACCTCCTCCCATTTGGAAACAACAGCTTATGAAATTTAATGACTTCAATGTTATCCTACGGGAGGGATAGGCCTTGCAGTAGTGAAAACCAAATTTAAGAGTTTGTCACTACAAGGACATGTAAAACTTAAAATTACATGTCACACTTTTTAAAAACACTGCACCCTGCCCCTGGGCTGTCCAGGGCCACCTTAGAGATATCTTATATGTATTTAAAAAGATGTTTTGGGACTGGGTCAGAATGGCAGTTTAAAACTGCTCAGATGGGCTGCAATGGCAGGCGTGAAACATGTTTAAAGTGGTTATTCAAGTGGTGGCACAATTAGTGCTGCAGGCCCACTAGTAGCAGTTAATTTACAAGCCTTGGCTACATGTAGTACCATATTACTAGGGGCTTACCAGCAAATTATATCTGCCAATTGGGTATAAGCCAATGTTGCCATGTTGTAAGGAGTGAGCACATGCACTTTAGCACTGGTCAGTAGTAGCAAAGTGCACAGAGTCCTAAGGCAGGCAAAAATGAGATCAGCAAAAATGGAGGAGGAGGAGGCAAAACGTTTGGGGGATGACCACCCTAAGGCTGACAGGTCTACATGTGTCCCCCCAGCTGAAAGTGGGGAGAACTACCCAACCTCTTGGGAGTTCTCAACACTAAGGCGGAAGAACCTGGCTAGACCGTCAGCATTGGTGTGGTCTAACCCAGGATGGTGTTCCACCATAAAGTCCATTCCCTGTAGGAAGATGGACCACCTCAACAGTTTGGGATTTTTACCCCTCATTTGCATGAGCCATCTGAGGGGCATGTGGTCTGTCTGAATGCGGAAGTGAGTCCCCAACAGGTATGGTCTCAGCTTCTTCTTTGCCCAAACCACAGCAAAGGCCTTTTTTGTATTCAAACACACTCCACCTCTGTTCCAGGGGAAGTAACCTACTGCTAATGAAGGCTACTAGTTGGTCTAGGCCTTCCTCATTTAACTATGCTAAGACAGCCCCTGTCCAATGCTCTGAAGTGTCTGTCTGCACAATCAACTCCTTGGAGAAGTTAGGGTACTTGAGTACAGGTGCTGTACACATGGGTATCAAAGGCTTTCTCGCAGGCCTCTGTACAGATCACCTTTCTGAGCTACTTCTTTAAAGTCAGCTCTGTAAGGAGGGAGCAATGGTGCCATATCCCGTAACGTACCTCCAATAGTATCCTGTGAGGCCCAGGAAGGTCGTCACCTCAGTCTGAGAATTTAGGGGGTTACCAGGCCAGGATAGTCTTAATCTTGGCCTTGAGGGGCTACACCTTGCCCCGCCTACCAAATGGGCCAGATACACCACGGAACCGTGCCCTAACTGGCACTTACTGGCCTTGCTAGTTAGGCCCGCCTTCTGCAGGGCCGGAGCAACTCCTGGAGGTGGTATGGTGTTCCTTCCAGCTGCAATTGTATACAGCTATGCCATCCAGGTAGGTGACACAGAATGCCTCCTTCCCAGCCAGGACTCTGTTGACCAACCTCTGAAAGGTGGCAGTGGCATTCTTTAAGCCAAAGGGCAACATTCTAAGCTCTCTGGGGTCAAGAATGCAGACCTCTCTTTCGCCCCCTCGGTCAGAGCAATCTGCCAGTACCCTGATGTAAGGTCATAGGTACTCAGGGACTTGGCAGCACCCAGCCTATCAATAAGCTCATCAGCTCGAGATGGGGTGTGCGTCAGTCTTTGTGACGGAATTTAGTCCCCTATAGTCCACACAAAAACCTAAGTTCTGGAGTGGTGCCCGGTGGGGCAGCCTTGAGTACTCGCAAATAGGACTGGACCAGTGACTGTTGGAGGGCTCAATCACGCCTATCACCAGCATCTTGGATACTTCCTCTTTGATACTGGCCCTCCCGTTGTGGGATAGTCTGTAAATTTTAGGCATCATTTATGGGGTTTTGGCATAAGGCAGCGCAGCGTCACCTTGCTGCGCTGCCCTATGTCAAAGTGAAAGGGCAGGAATGCACAGTATTTATCCAATACGCTGCATTCCAGTCCTTTCCCTCTGCCCTGGTGCCATTACAGCAGTCTAGTGCCAACACAGTCACCCTTGCACCATGGTGAAAGGGTGCCTGTGTTGTAGGCAGGATTGTTTTTGTGCAGGAACAGGCACATTCCTGGATTTAAAGGATCCATGGATGTGGTTTCCTCCTTCTATGTGTGCTGTAGAATGCAAAACACATAGAAAGAGGAAAGAACGAGGAGAACTAAAGATATTTATCCTTGTTATGCCTGCCCTGGATAGGTGTACATTTTAACGTAGTCCCAGGGTTACAAGTCCTTATAAATCTGGGAATGAATCACACCACAGGAGTTGTATGGGAACACCCACTGCAATGCCATAGAACACCTCCTTTCTGCAGAATATGGTGACGCAGTGATTTACATTCCATTTCCTTACTTAAGATTGAGGAGGGCCTGCGATGCGAAGTCCGGATACATCGCATAATTGGGCCAATGCATCGGTTCCGAGGCCCTGCAAGGCTGTGATGAGGTTTCCAGTGTTGAGGCTGACGTCGATGAGGGACGCGAGGACTTGTGCCAATGATGGGTTTTGAAGTGGTGGTTCCAAAAAGGCTATAGGTTGCGAGCGCAATGAGCATCTTTGTGATGAGTCTGATCCATGCAGACGTGGTGATGCAGCAATTCTGCTGGGGGTTGCGCTATGCAGCAGAGGAGATGCGTAGGTTCTGTTGGATCCACAGAGGCTGACAGAGCTCCTTAGCACTTCCGATTGGGTCCAGGATTGGGGTGGAACCACTTGGAAGGGAATACTCACAGATGGTAGAGTCCAGGTGTTGGGTTCAATGTTGTTGGGGCCTTCTATCCTTGAGGCTCTAGTCAAGAGGCCAGCCAACTAGCCCTTGCAGTCACTTTGGGGCCCTGATTCAACAGATGCAGAATGCAGTCCTCCTCACCCAGGCAAGAGGGCAGCACAGCAGGGCAACAATTCCTTCGGAGCAGCCATCCAGCAAAGTAACTGTCCATTCATTAGCACAGCAAACCTTCTTCTTGACAGAGTATCCACAGGCCTAGAGGTATACTGAAGAGGTGGTCTATGATATCCAATATTTATACTTGGTACCCTCCCTCTGGCAGGTGGAAGAAGCTTCTGAAATTCCTTTTGAATTCCCAAGACATTCTACCTTCCCTAATCTGGCTTCAGTCTATCTACGGGGGTATGAAGACCTTTGCCCTCTAAGATCTCTATTATGTGTGGCTGTTTAGGAGAATGCACAAAGCCCAAATGTCAGCTACACCCAGTCATGTGACCCAGGGAGAGTTGCAGGCATGAATGGCTAAGGCAGGAAAATGCTAACTTGCTAAATTGTAATTTAAAATCCGACTTTACCATGAGAGAGGATTTTTCATTACAATTCCAAAGACACAAAACATGAACTGGTTACCTGCTATGGTTTGGAAATTACAGTTTATGAAATGTAATATGTTAACTCCAATGTTATCCTATGGGAGAGGTAGGCCTTTCAGTACTGGAAACCCAATGTAAGAGTTTTTCACTACCAGGACATGTAATACGTTTGTAATAAACTTTTTATTTACATTTTCAAAACAATCAACAATAGAGGACATTGGGAACGGAAGAGAAATGAATACATCATAATTTATCTCAGGTGTTTCAGTGTAACAAAGCAATAGAATCATTGAGTCTTCTATTATATAAAATCGATATCCACCACCAAACCAATCACTCACTTTCAGAGTCACCATCACTTCTGATACCCTCAACCTCAGTATCAACTTCCAGATCCAAAAACCCAGCACACAAATCACTCAACACAGCAATAAAGTCTTCTGCTTTTTCATCCCTTCTTCTGAGTCTCATGTGAGCTTCCTCTGTGACCATCAATTCCATAACATCCCTGCACCAACAATCAAAATCAGGGGCTCTCTGCCCCACCCGGGTAATGGCCACACATCTCCTGGCCAAGACCAAGGCCAACTGCAGAAATCTATAGGACATTTTTTTACCCTTCAGCCTCACAATATTACCCAAGAGGCAGCAAGCCGGAATGAAATCAAAGGTGATGTGTACTGTCCTATGGATCTCCGACACCATGTGCCCAGTATCTCTGGACCCCCCCCACACTCCCAGGCTGAGTGCAGAACATCCACCCCATCCGTGCCACACCTAGGTCATACGGTTGAGCGGGTATGATCCCACTGCTGAAGTCCCGGCAGTGTTATGTAGGATCTATGCAGGTAATTGTAATTAGTCAATTTAAAATGTGCATTAGAGTACACCGTGTGCCTGAGAGCATTAACTCTGTCCCTAACCCTGTCAGTGAGAGGTGTATCCAAATATACGTCCCAGGCTAAGCGTGCTTTTGGAATGGGCCCCTCTGCATCTTTACGCATAGCTTTATACATGAGTGTAATCAAATGCTGTCCCCCTCCATATGTCAGCACAATGTCCAAGGTATGAGTACACTTGAAAGTTGAAGGGTAAGTGGGCCAAGACGTTTTAGTAATTTCCGCCAATCCGGCATACTGCAAGAAATGACCATGGCCAATCTAAAAAGTGTCACATGACTCAGCAAAGTAAATGAAGTACTCTTCCGGGTATAGATCCCTTAGCTGTTCACAACCACCCTCTCACAGTGTCTGAAAGGACAAATTATCCATTAACAATCAGACAGGCTTCGAAATCCAAACCGGAATGGAGCCTGCATCAACACCGACCTCACAAACCTATGCCACAATATGGCAGTATGCCTGACAATGTGAGGGGTGTTTGACGGGACCCCGCGCCCTCCATTAGGAGCTCCAGAAGACGTGCAAACTGTAGCCTACCTGCAATAACCTTTTCTCATTATTATCAGAAGAGTCCAACCATTGAACCGTATATTGCAGTTGAGCAGCGAAATAATACAAGTCAAAACCTGGGACTTCAAGTCCTTCATCTGTATACCACCTTGTAAAGTCGACAATGCCACTCTGCTATGCTTTCCAGCCCAAAAGGGAGGCAAGGACGGTGTTCAACTGTCTGAATATACAAGTTAGGAGCAGCCAAAGGGAATTCTGCTATGCGTACAAACATCTAGGTAACAGCACCATCTTAACGATGGCCATCCTGCCCATTAACGAGAGGGGCAAAGTGTTCCAGAATGTTACAGAAGCCTGTAGGCCTTCCAGGACCCTGCCCATATTATGTTGAAGCTGAAGTTCTCATGAGATCGCTACGTTAATCCCTAAATATCTGAAGTGGGATGTCTCCCAGAGTATGTCCAAATTGGGCAATTTTTCCTCCGGGAGCTGGGCTAAACAAGTGAGAGAGAACAACAAGAAACTGATTTCGCGTGATTAAGCCGGAGACCAGAATATGACCCAAATTATTCCAACAAGCCCAGTAACAATGGGACCGACACCCAGGGGGGACGAAAGATAAAACAGGGCATCATCGGCATATAATGAAATGATATGCCGTACATCCCCTGACACAATACCCCATTCTTGCATCTCTTGTTGTACCCAGACTGCCAATGGTTCCATCACAAGTGCAAACAGTAGCGGCTGCTACCGACCAGGGATGGTGATGCGGTGGGGGGAGGGGGAATGAGGAAGGGGCCTCTTCTTTCTCCGTCCTCCTCTCAGCAGGAAGTACACAGCCTCCCAGAATCCCCTAAACCAATCACAACACTGCATTAGCAGCATGTGATTACTCTGAGCGCCCTGGTTCGGTGCTCAGACAGGGGCTGGCAGACTGTGCATGTTCTGCACGTAGGCTGTAATACAGCCTGCATGGAGAATACGTAGAGTGCGCATGATGCTTCGGCCAGCCTGAGACAGCCGGCCAAAGCGTCATGCCCACTTTAGGTGCTGCCACCAATTCTCCCCCTGTGACGCGGGTAGCCCAGCAAAGGTGAATTAAATAGACTAGTGTTCGTATGAAAATATTCCGCAAAATCATCAGCTATCAAAAGGATTATAAATGAAAGATGGGAATTACTAGAAAATGAACCTGAATCCAGAGGGTTATTTCAGCACAAACCATTATTTGCTTACACCAGGACAAAGAATCTGAAAGAAGTACTGTTTGCGAGTAATATACCCATAAACACACATGAGACAGGAACCAAAAATGTCATAATTGCATCCACTGTAATAACGTTATCGTTGGAAATACCATCATGCACCCTAGATCAGGAGAAATTATCAAACTTCATCTCAACAGATTGTAATTCAAACGTGATTTCTAGCGGCATGCTATACAGTGGCAAAACAGAAAGGATAATCAAAATACGAATGACAGAACACAAAAGTATAATTCGTAATCAAAATGTCAATTCAATTTTAGCTTCACACTGGTTGGAACACAGACATACCAGATCTCAATTATGGTTTCAAATAATAGAATGGTACATATCCTCACTGGACGCAATAAGTCTCAGGCTTTGTCACAAAGAGAGGTGTATTGGATTAAACGCTTTGATACAATGGTTTCCAAAGGTCTAAATGACAAAATTGACATGAGTTGTTTTTTTATAGAAGATTATACACATTAGGAAATGTCACCCAGTCTATTTCCATTACACAGACATTAATTTCAGAGGTACTAACACAACAGCACATATATTTAGCTATATGCTTTTCTCATCATTTGTTATTTTCATTTTACTTTGGTCTTATTCTCCCAATATATAGGCATTACTACTGTTATAGTACTGGTGCAGTCTATTAGTCTATTCATATGTGTAGTCCGGCGGTGAGTGCAGGGTCAAGAGGTTTCACAAATAAGTTCTCATATTAATGTGTGTACGTATGCCAGCACACTTTCGATTTGTTTAATATTCATTGCTTTCACTTAAATTATTTTTATCAGCAAGGGTACGAATGCAGTTTTTTTCTGTAGTTTGACACATTGAAATATGGCAACCGTGATCGGGTATCTACGGGGTTTATTGTGCAGTCCTTCTTTGATTTCCTGCCTTTGCTGGGTTTATAGTAGAAGAGTTTGCCGATACATTCGTAACGCACCTCGAAGATACAGGAACAGCTTGCGACACACACAAACCGGTACAAAATTGTCTTGCGGTGTTTGGATTAGAACACCATGTATAAGGCTGTCAAAGTCTTCAGGTTCTGAACGATACTTAGTCGTCATTTTTTGATTTCTTGTTATTTAGAGAAGTTCGAACGGAACTTGGGCGTGGCGTGTTTACCAAGAGGAGGCTTTGTAGATACTTGGTCGGTCAAAGTACCATTGTTTTAATACATGGATAACAATGTGTAGCTAATATTTCTTTCGCAATAACAGAGATTCATTACAGTTTACTTTCAGCTTTGTAAACCAGATTATGTTGACAGTGTTGCAAAATATATATGAATATCCATATAAATTCATGTGTATGCACTTCAAAAGATATCATGCTTAGATATATCACAGTAACATGAGGCCTGGAGCTCCAAAGGGCTTCCTATCTGACCTTGACTGGACATACTTCAACAGCTATCCTGTACCCCCTTAGAGGTCACTCTGCTTGTCCTGACTTCATGATAGTTCCTTATCCGGTTGTGCAAGTTGCTTACACAGTGCCGAGCCAGCCTTTCTGGTCTGCCTATATCCAGCTGTTTATAATTGGCATGGTGCAGATCTTGCACATCCCTGTTAGCCATATTTGGCTTGTTGCCTTATTCTAGTTCCGCTGACATGGCATTACTAAATGTATATAGCACCCAGAAACCAGCCACTCTGGGAAGAAGCAGTCTGAGAGCCCCTAAGGCAGGAGACCTGACTTCTTCCTTGCTAATTAGCAATGATGCATGCTTTTGGTACCAATAAATATATTTCACTCTGTTTCAGAGCAAACCTGCTATGTCTGGTGAGTTTCATTCATTTGCTCCTGGGAGGGTGCCAGTATTTCCCCATCAGACAGCACCGACATGCAGTAAGTCAGTGGAATTGTTATCACTCTGTGTTTTGTATTTTTTAACGGCCTGTGCATGGCGCAATAGAACCTTCTGTGTTTTTTCGGATTCAACACGATTTTACGCAATCATGTATGTTTTCATTTCCTTCCTATTAGCACATGATGGCAAACACAGATGATTGCTCTGTCTTCTTTTCACACAGTCTTTCTTCAGGACCAAAAAAATGTAAGTCACTCTGCAGTCAAATTAATCCCTCTCTTGCCGGGACCCCCATGGCTTAGAATCACACGGACTGCTCCGCGGTCATGTATTAAGTGGGGCACCTATAAGGCTGAAGGGAGGTAACTGAATATCATTGATCAGAAGAGACGGTGTACCCTTAGTATCTACTACCTTTGGGCCATCACTCACATATACAGGCTACCATCACGTCATGGCCAATATGCACATTTACAGAAGACTTTAATGTTATTTCATTAATTTGACTGCAGAGTGACTTACTTTCTTTTGGTCCTGAAGAATGCCCGTGAAACCCGGCTGGGGTTGTTGAAAGGCAGAAACATGCTGACCTAATTTAGGGGTATATTTGTTGATAAACCCTAATCCTCTTTACTTTTTAATCCTGTCCTAGGGTACCCCACAATAAAGACATTTGTTCTCATAGAGACAGTTTTAATATCCTTTCTTATTCTTTTTGCACTCTGCCCCTCACTAACCATATTTTTAGGTCTCCTCTCTGTAAAACACCTCAGCTCCTCTTCTGGCTCAGAAGAGTTATAGCCCACACCACGTACCTTGTGGCCCTGGTGTGAGGAGGGAACCCTATGATGAAGCATGTCACCCTAGGGTGAGTGAGGGTTCTCGTCCTAAGGAAGGTCTCTCCCCTCCATGAATAGGGCACACAACTTCTTGGCCCTTATATTGTTATTGCATCACACTTGGGGACCTCTCCTCCTTGATTTCCCCTTTCCCATGATTTGATAATTCTTGAGAGCTCACTGGAAGTAGTTCACATTCAGACAGGGAGCAGTACGCTCTTCTCATTTTTGGGGCTCCTCCCTATGATCTTTTGTGTGTATTAAAATCCTCTTTCCGTACACATAGGGTGACTTTTTACCCCCTTGAACGAATGTTAAAGACAGCCCTTTGTAGATATATTTTCTATATAATGCTGAGGTTTATAAGTGGTTGTAATGTTGCCCTGCAGACTAAAGAAACTATTGTCTTTACTCAGCCACTATCAGTCCAATGTGTGCTTTTTTTCAGAGAACTCAACCATCACTTGAAATTGAAAGATGATAAAAAAGCAAAAGAAATGTGAAATTGGGCATCTAATTTTGAATCATAAATAGTACACAGATGTTAAGTGCAATATAGATGAAATAAGTTATGTCAATTGGCAAAGTGTCCACATATGAACAATCTGACTCACTCTTTCTCAAACACAGAATGACAAATACCGACATAAGCATACATGTATGCAACACACAATCACCCAAATGGCGAGAAGCAATCTAACACTCTCACGCGGAAGACTTCACCTACTCAAACACCACACACTACAGATGTGAAATATTTTCCCACACTGGGTTAACGTGGAAAAATGACACAATAGTTATTAATGCTTAAAAATGTATTGCATTCTATTGCATAATTGAATTTTTTTTCTTCTCGCTTAATTTAATCAACCCTACGACATAATTTGGCCCTCCCTCACACATAAATCTGGTGACTCTGTCCATACCTAACAAGTGCCTTTATGACGTCTTCTGTCAGTCATGACCTTTTATCAAGCAGCATTTTGGGACGTGTAGTTCCACGCTGAAAATATGTACGCAACAATCGGATTACTCAAAATACTGTTGGTTAATATGCTAAAATGTGTCACAAGCTGCATGGGAGAACTTAGTAAAGCCATTTACCAACACTTAAATATCAGTAGATCCTCATAATAACAATTGTGAAGGGAAAAAATATTTTGCAATGGGGAAACTCTGGTGTCAAATGATACTTCATCCGCCTATAAACTAAATGGAAAACATGCACACAACCAAATAGGAAAGGGGGAATTCCGAATATGTCTGGCGGGCTTAATGCGCACCCCAGCCACCAGACAGCAACCATGAAGTGCCATACAGAAAGAACTCAAACAACATTTATTTGAAACTTTATACGTCGGTTGTTTGATAACAAAGTAGACGTCTGTGGTAAGAAATACATTAGTGGTATTAAACCTGTACTACCAGAAAATTAATACATAAGCATTTGCACTGTATTCTGGACAAGTAAGTTATGGTTTGCGGATGTTGAAATGAAAAACAGTTTAATTGAGCGTGGCAGAAAACCTCTACTAAAGAAGGTCCAGGGCGTACATACACTGCAGGTAGGAAAATCAAGACGTTTGGTTAGATGCACGATTATTCAAACTATTACTCCTTTAATTGTACGATAAATGCCCATGGTGAACCCAAGGCCGGGGTACACTTCTTTTTCCCTTTACATCTGCTGTCTAACATATGATAGATACTCTGGTGAGGTTTTGTTGCTCAGCTTTACGGGGAGAGGGGCTACGTTTCCTAAGTGGGTGGTGCATTAATAAGGCTGTACTGGCGCAGGTCTTTGTATTTTATTAAATTGGCTGCATCAATTTAAATGCGGTACTACTGTTTTAGGAAGCTAAATACAAATTTTAGAGGCCAAAAAGATGTGGGCACATTGTTTGTCAATCTACCAGACTGCTCTCCCCCCTTTGTGAGCAAGTGTGCACGTTTTGTACATTTGAGCCCACCCACCTCCGAAAGGCTGCTGCGGCCGGCCTTCCCCGTTGCCCCGCCATGATTCTTTGTTGTGCAGTGGTGAATGGAGCAGTGTCGGCAGCCTCTGTTTCCTCTGCAGACAGGCAGGGCCGGCTAGATGGGGAAGCTTGCTGCCCCCGCCCGCCTCAACAGCTCCTCAGCTCTCCTACCGGTCTCTCTTGCTGCACCGCCGACACGGGGCGTTTGGGGGGCAGCCGAACCCGTGAGGTCTGCCCCCCGGGCAGATTGGGAGGGGGAGGGACTGGCCTGTACCGGCCATTTTGTGCATTGGGCTACATTGGGGTAGTAGAGCAGGTAGATGTAATATATCCAGTTCTCCCCGCCGGTTTTACTTCCGTCCCGGCTGTAATAGGCTTGACCCCCGGATCCAAGGTTTCAGTGTTAGTAGGTCCATTTGATTACACACGGAGACGACAGTAACGTGAAGCGTACTCGGTTCTAGATTACCCACCCCCTCACACCATTGGGGTACTCACCTGCTAGGACCTCACCAGCAATAATATGAGGACTTTCACAATGGAATAATAAGGAACGAAGCAACCTACTAACACTGAAACCTTGGATCCGGGGGTCAAGCCTATTACAGCCGGGACGGAAGTAAAACCGGCGGGGAGAACTGGATATATTACATCTACCTGCTCTACAGCCCTGAAGAAGTCAGTTGGGAAATCTCCCATGACGAAACACGTGTTGGCTGGGCTATCTTACGGAATAAAGAAAGAAAGAATACTCTACAAATTTGTCGTGATTGCAAGAACAAAATACTTATCTACATGTATAATATGTAACTAAGGTGGTAGAATTACGCCATAACGTACCAAACACATAGCGTGTGCACAGGATCACATTGTGTTTACAGTGGACCTCGTCTTGGGTCCCCGATTGAGGGTTTAGGGTGTTAGTCTCCCTCACCTCTGCACCGCACAGATAATTCTCAGAAAGAATTGCGTATAATTGGGAGGCGCCAGGTCCACACTTAGAAAACGCCCCGAAGTTCCTGTGTACATTGGGGTAGCCCAATTAATTTTGTAGCTATAGGTAGGGTCCTGCCTGGCTCCCAGCCACCATTTTAGGTTTGGTGACCTGGTGGCTGGGAGCGTTAGTGGTAGTGTACCATTTTTTCTGTAGTGTAGGGTGTTTTCAGAGTAGGTAGTTGTCTTAACAGGCAGGTAGTATTTGAAATGGCAGGTGAGGACTATCGAGTGTTGGAGGCGGTGCGGCTCTTGAGTGAAGCCGGCCGGCTTGACCTCCTGTTGCCGGTTGCCTCAGGGAGCGCGTGCCCTCCGAGGCGGGCATCGGCGGGGGTAGCAGCCGCCGTGGCGGCTTGCTCGTCCCCCAAGCGGGTGAAAAAGACGCAGGTAAGTGACCGGGGCCACGTTGGTGGGGAGGGTGCGGACCCCTTGGTCATGTCTGGGCCGCAGCCTCGTGGGAGCGAAGGGGCTGCGACGGGGAAAAAAGGGGACGGGCCTGCCGGAGGAGCGCATTGAGCATCTCCCCGGCCGGGTCTCCCAAGACACGGGGTCGCCGCTATGCCAGAAGGGCGGCCCCGCTTGTGCACCTGGAACCGGAGCCTCCCGCTTTGGGAGAGGCTCCGGCAAACGAGAAGGGGGGCGGGGCCCGCCGGAGGAGCGCGTCCCCACGTGGCTCCCCGGCTGGGTCCCCCGGTGCTGGTATGCAGCGAGGGAAGGGCGGGAAGGGGGCAGTGGGGTACATGACGTCTGGGACTGGGAAGGAGGGAGGGAAGGGGACCAAGAAAGGGTTTTGGATTTGGCACCCCCCTTAGTGGGTGGCACGCTGTCTGTAGAGGATGGAGGTTTGGGTGGGCCGCCAGGCCCTGAGGGGATTCAGTTGGGCAGTTCGGGGAGGGGTGGGGAGCTGCCTTTCATGGCTGGGTGGGGGGGGAATGCAGTAGGTAGGGGGATCTGGGGGGGCGGTGAGGAGTTCTCGGGGCGGCAGGTGTCGAGGGGGGTAGGGGGCGAGGATACATGGGTATTGGAGGAGGAGGGTGAGGGTTTGCTTGAGGAGAGGGAGGCAGCCAGGGGTAGCTGGGATTGGGAGGGCCTGGACATTTTCACCTCCTGGAACGAGTAGGTGAGGGGTTTGGATCGGGTGGGCCAATTGGATGCCTATATGGCGCAAGGGGGATCCCTGGGTATGGGTCGGGGGCTGTGGGGGCCGGCAAAGGGGAGGGGTGGGGCCTGGACATGGGGTGCTTGGAGGCCGGGGCTGGACCCAATTGGGCCAGGGCTGCGGGCCCGACAAGGTGGGAGTGGAGCGACGAGGAGGAGGATAGGGGGAGGTTTTAGATCTTAGCAAGGTGGGGCGTGCGTGGGAGGCTTGTACTATAGGGGTTGGAAGGAAGAGGAATTGGGAAGGGGGGAGAGGGAGAGGGCAGGTAGGCCCAGCACACCAGACCAGTCATTTTTATTGCAGGCGGTGGAGCGCCAGTGGGCGGCGGACTTGGCAGAGCTGGGAGCGGCTCAGAGGCGCCAAGGAGAAAGGAGGGTGGAGCCTCACGCGGCATGCCCAGTACCGGCTTGGGAGCCTGACGCGGCTGGCACAAGTAGGCCCTGAACAGCCTCGCTGGCCCCAACATCCGATGGTCCTCAGCGGTCCACGGGGCATCGTGGACACAGGAACGCCGGTGGACCGATTTTTAAGGGGCATGGGAGGGTGCAGTATGCTCCTCCAGTTGAGAGGAAAAGGGGACTCGGTGAGACCGAGGAGTTAGATTATGAGGAGGACAGCCTGGAAGAGGGCGAGTTCCGTGAAGGCGAGGAAGAGGGTGCGGGGGGCCAAATAATGTTTTTTCTAGTTTATTGCAGGTGTCACGACGCCCGGTAGAGACTACGGGTCGGACATCGAGGTTGGCGGAATCTATGGCTCCCTTGGCAAGGCGGACTGCAGTACGACGGGCACCCTCCTTAGAGCCAGGTAAAATGCGGGTTGGGGGGGTGAAACCAACAATGGTGTCGGTGGGGATCGGAGGGGGAGAGGGGGTGGGGGAGGAGGGGGGTAGGTTGCGCAAAGGCACGTATGTTTTGGACGTAGGTGTGGGCACAGATGACGCAGGTAAGGCGTCAGCGAGTGCAGTTGAGGTTGGTAAGTCGGACAGCGGCGCAGTGCTAACAAAGACAGACGAGAAGGATGACAAGTTAGAGAGCAAAGAGTTAAAAATAAAGCGATTGCCGTATATGGGGGGTAACCAAACCGCTGGGGGCACACCTAATGTTGGCCACTAAAGAGCGGATATGGAAGGGTGAGTATGTGGAGATTCTCAAACTGCTGCACAGGGAAGTGCGTGCGAAGGAGGGATCCAAAGAGGAGGAATAGGAATTGGCTAAACGTCCAAGGGTGCCTCTCACCATTGAGAATTGGACAGCGGCCTTTTTAATTTACGCCAGTGTGTACTGTGAAAAATTCCCAGAGAGGTGTGTGGCGCTGTTTAAGTATATGGATGTGATTCGCAAAGCTCAGATCACAGGGGGTAGATATGCATGGGCTCAGTACGATGAGGAATTTAGGGCACGCATGGCATGGGACACTGAGGCAAAATGGGGGGAGTTAGATACTGACTTGTGGCAGCATACAATGGGGCGTCCCGGGCAGGGAAGACTATCTTCACAGCCAGTGCGCTACCGCTCGTTTATCGGCCCTTTCAGGGGCGACCCACCCGGGGGGAGTGGGTGGGGGGAACAGGCAGAGGGCAGTCGGGTTAAGGTGGGGCCTGCTGGGATTTTAACAAGGGCATGTGCGCCAGGGAGTTTTGTAGATTTAGGCATGACGGCTCAAAATGTGGAGGCAGACACGCATTGGTCAATTGCTTCGGGGGAGGGCCAGGGCAGCAGCAAGGGGGCCAGCAGTGGCAGCAAGGGGGATTCCAGGCGGGCAGACAGCAACAGCAGCCCTTCGCGGGAGGACGGGTGGCTAAGGGGCCTGGGCCAAAGGGCTCGTACGCCGGTTAGGGTGGACAGGCTAGTTGCAGCCTTACAGGGTTATGGCAACCAGAAGGCTGCAAATACATTGCAAGGGGGTTTTCAGGAAGGTTTTTGATTGGGGTACGGGGGTCCCAGGACTAGAAGGTGGGCAGACAATTTACAATCGGCAAAAGAGCACCCTGAAATTGTGCAGGAAAAATTGGAAAAAGAAGTGCCGGAGGGTCGCATGGCGGGCCCATTTGACGATTGGCCTTTGGAGAATTTAATTGTTTCACCAGTGGGTGTGGTGCCAAAGAAGGAACAGGGACAGTTCCTTTTAATACAACATTTATCATGGCTAGAAGGGAACTCTGTGAATGACTTCATTGACGAAAAGGAGGCCACTGTGGCCTATTCGTCGGTTGACGTGGCCATGTCACTAGTAGTGACCGCAGGCGCAACGGCAAAAACGGCAAAGTGCGACAAAAAATCGGCTTTCCGGTTGCTTCCAGTTCACCCGGATGATTGGGATCTCCTGGGTATCCAATTTAATGGAAAATGGTACGTGGACAAAGCATTACCGATGGGCTGCTCTATGTCTTGCGCACTATTTGAATGTTTTAGCACGTTCCTCCAATGGTTGTTCTCCAAGCGCACGGGTCACCAGTTAGTAACGCATTACCTGGATGACTTTTTCTTTGTTGGCACCTCAGACTCCACAGAGTGCAAGGCAACCCTGGACAGCTTTAAAGAGATCATGAGGGAGCTTGGGGTGCCGGAAAAGACGATGGGTCCCAGTATGGCGCTCTCATTTTTGGGTATTGAATTGGATTCTCAAGCAATGGAAGCGCAGCTTCTGGAGGATAAGAAGCAGCAAATGCTTGGGCTGCTAGAGACAATGCTGGCCAGAGCCAAAGTCACAGTGAGAGAGATTCAGGTGTTATTGGAACACCTCAACTTTGCCTGCCGGGTGGTGAGAGAAGGGAGGACATTTTCTAGACGGCTAGGCAGGGCACTGACGGGACAGAGACCGCCAAATCTTCACGTCCACTTGTCGGCGGGGATGAGGAAAGACTTGAGGATGTGGAAATTTTTCTTGCAGGATTTCAATGGCATTCCACTTGAAAGAGGGGTGGACATGGATTGGCAGCAAAGGCTTTGGCCTATATTGGACGGAAAATGGTGCGCAGAGCAGTGGCCAGCGGAGTGGGGGGGGGGGGTAGGAGTATCGCATTTTTGGAGTTCTTTCTCTTAGTGGTGGTGGTGACTTTGTGGGGGAATTATCTGGCGCATAAGAAAGTGATTTTCAGGATTGACAACATGGCGGTGGTGGAGATTGTCAACCGACAGTCTGCCAGGGACGAGCAGGTACTGAATTTGTTGAGGGTGTTCGTCTTGGGCTGCTTGCGTTTTGATATAGCTTTTAAAGCGGTTCATGTGCCAGGTGTGGACAATGACATAGCGGATGCCTTGTCTCGTTCACAGTGGGGGAGATTCCGTGGGCTAGCCAAGGATGCAGACAGGACTCTGACCCCCATGCCGCGGCAGTTGTGGTACGTAGGCAACACAGGATGCTACAACTGGTGATAGGGTCCCTGGCACACTCCACAAGGAAGGCATACTGTTTAGCTTGGGAGGAATTCCTACGATCGGGAGCCCAGCGGCGGTCCACGACAGAGCGTGGGCTGGAAGATGTGATACAGTTTATTCTGGATATGATTGACAAAGGGCTATCCAGGGTGACGATTGCGGGCAAGTTAGCGGGCATTGCTTTTGTTGGGAAGTTGTTATGGGGTTATGCTCCATCCGCTGGAGAACTTGGCTCGCGGATGTTAGAGGGGTGGGCCAGGGAGCAAGGGCAGGTGGATCGGGTGAGGCAGCCTTTGTCTTGGAATTTGTTGGGCAGGGTGATTCGGACGTTGCCCACGGTATGCTCAGACGGTTTTGAGACACGCCTCTTTTCCACGGTAATGACATGGATGTTTTTCGGGGCTTTTTGGGTGTCGGAACTGTTGGGACAAAAAGGCAGTGGAGGATTTGAATGGGGGGATGTGGTACGGCGTCGGGATAAAGTATGTATATGGCTAGGTAAATCGAAAACAGATCAGCGGGGCACAGGAAAATGGGTGTCCCTCCAAGCAGCAGACCCCCCTTTGACTTGCCCTTGTAGGTGGGAAGCGAGGTGGAGGGAGCTTTCTGGCAGACAGGACGGTTTGGTATTTTTGCACAAGAACGGTTGTAAGGTCACGGCATTTCAGCTATTGGCAGTGTTGCGTAAGGGGCATCGGAAGCCAATAACAGGGGGCGGGTGGATATCATGAGGTTGGGGAGATGGTCTTCGAATTGTTTCCAGCGATACGTTCGCGGCGTTGCGGGGGGGGGGTGTAGCGCGGTTCTGTTTTTTCTCCTGTTCATTCATTTTTTCTTGTTTCAGGTTCGGTGGCTGGCCCCCTCGCCAGAGAGATGTCCATTTGGATAGTGGGGCATTCATTTGTGAAGTGGGCACAAGTCCAGGCACGCGCCAGTTATCTTGGAGAGAATTTGAGTTTTAATAAAGATTTGTTTAAAGTTTCTTGGAGGGGGCGGGGTGGGGGGGCATGCTCTGGAAGGAGCTGTTGCGAACATTGAACGGTTTGTTGGTAGCTGGTAGGTGCCCCGACATTTTGTTGCTTCGTCTGGGTGAAAATTACATGGTGAGGGAAAAAGGGATAGTGCTTATGAGGAACATGAAAAGGGACCTGGCCCTGCTAAAACGACAGTGGTCAGGGTGCTCGGTCATTTGGACTGAGTTTGTTCCGCGCAGGGTCTGGAGGGGCACGGTTAACCCAGGGGCAGTGGACAGGGCTAGGAGAAAGCTTAATACCGAAATGGTCCATTTTTGCAGGGAGCTTGGCTTTCAGAGGATTGCACATAAGGAGATCAGGTTTGACACTGCAGAGTTTTTCAGGGGTGATGGGGTTCACTTGTCACGTTTGGGCATGGACTTATATTTGCTGGAAATTAGAGAGGTCTTGTCTAGAGTGTTAAACGTGCAAAGGAGCTAGGCTTGCTTTCCTATTAGGTCAGGGGGGGCAGTCAAAAGGGGGAGGCGGCGTTCCCGCCTACGCTCCCGCTTTTTCCTGGGTGGCGGGGTTGTAAAAAGTTGGCCAAGATTGGCAGAAGTTTTTAGTTAAGTGTTGGAAGTTTGTGAGCAGGGGCAGGGAAAGGGTAGGTAGGTAGGATAAGTTTAGACTAGATGTTTGGTAGTTACAGTTGCAGAAAGACAGGGTTTTGGGTTTCATTGGAGGGCAGGATATGTAAATACAATACTGTGTAATGTGGTTGTTATGTAATGTTATTATGTTATCGGTAGGGTGGGGGATTTGATGTGGGGATCGTAGGGGCGGGGGGCGGAAAAACAGGGGATCAGTTATTTGATGTATAGTGAGGTTTTAGTTTGTAAGGCGGCTGCCTAGGTTGGAATTTGTGATATGCACCTGTTTCAATAAAGCGGCCTTTTTCACACACAAAATTGGTCTCGGTTTTGGCTTGTCCCCCTCCCTCCCAAGGGGGGTTTGGGGGGCAGCCGAACCCGTGAGGTCTGCCCCCGGGCAGATTGGGAGGGGGAGGGACTGGCCTGTACCGGCCATTTTGTGCATTGGGCTACATTGGGGGTAGCCCAATTGTAGCCCAATTAATTTTGTAGCCCAAAGGCTATAGGTAGGGTCCTGCCTGGCTCCCAGCCACCATTTTAGGTTTGGTGGCCTGGTGGCTGGGAGCGTAAGTGGTAGTGTAGCGTTTTTTCTGTCCCCCCCCCACCCTATTATTTGGCTTCTTTTTGGGTGTTTGTTTGGGGTCTGGCATTTTGTTTTAGGCCATGTTTTGTGGGGACAGGTGCATAGGGTTTGAGAATGTTTGTATACTTGTCGCTTGGAACAGGTGCAGGCGGGGTTGTAAAAAGTTGGCAGAAGTTTTTAGTTAAGTGTTGGAAATTTGTGAGCAGGGGCAGGGAAAGGGTAGGTAGGTAGGATAAGTTTAGACTAGATGTTTGGTAGTTACAGTTGCAGAAAGACAGGGGTTTGGGTTTCATTGGAGGGCAGGATATGTAAATGCAATACTGTGTAATGTGGTTGTTATGTAATGTTATTATGTTATCGGTAGGGTGGGGGATTTGATGTGGGGATCGTAGGGGCGGGGGGCGGAAAAACGGGGGATCAGTTATTTGATGTATAGTGAGGTTTTATTTTGTAAGGCGGTTGCCTAGGTTGGAATTTGTGATATGCACCTGTTTCAATAAAGCGGCCTTTTTCACACACAAAATTGGTCTCGGTTTTGGCTTGTCCCCCTCCCTCCCAATGCTGTCACCCGCTCGCAGGAAAATCGCTGGATTTTTATCCTCTCTCTCCCCTCACATAACACACTCCAGCAAACTACACCTCGGCCACATCAACGAGAATTTGGAAATAAGCCTGCACTTCAACACATTTTTGGAGTTTGATAGCTTCATTAGCTTGGCAGGGTGTTGTGTTATTCTTGTTAAGCTGTGAATCATCGATAAAGTTCACTTTTGTGAAGAAAAAAGCTGTAGGCGGAGAGGGAGTAAGCTGGGAGGGGTTGAAAAGTCTCAGCACTGCTTCCTCGTAATCAGTGCGCAACCAGCGTGCGCGTTCCTGCAGTTATACTCCATAGGAGATAACTTGTAAGGAAAGGTGGGACATGCACCAACCATCAGCCATTAGCACACTTCCATTTTTAAATGACACACACAAAGCTAATCCTAAGCAAAGGAGGAGTCAGACTCCACAACGCACATAAAACAGATCACCTGACAGCACAAGCGTTGTTTAACCTCGACCTAAAAAGTGTTGTTATGATTTTGCTTTTATTGTCATAATGATATGTAAATGAAATCATTGCTGAGGAGATACAGGAGTGGTCTCTGTATTAGAAAAGATTTAATGAAATTAAAATACAAGTAAAGAAACATGCTGATGAATGCATAAATAAGTCTGATTAGTTTTTATGATAAATTCCAAATGTAGTGCTCTCTGGGTTCAGGAAACAAGTGATTCTTGGCTTAACTGCATAATTTAATTACACGTATGACAGACAGCATACATACCAGGGAGGCACGCAAGATACTTAATTAAGCACACTACAAATGAAATGCATAGATTGAGTGCATGATAACAATTCAACTTTTTCCAAAAGGTTCATTTAGCCCGGTCAGAAAAAGCAGTTTAAAGACTGCCCATACATGCTGCAGTAGCAGGCCTCAGGCATGTTTAAAGGGGCTACTTAAATCGGTGGCACAATTAGTGCTCCTGGCCCACTAGTAGCATTTAATTTATTTATGCGTCCCCCGCATACACAAAAGCAGATCAGGAGACTGTACCTTCTCGTAAATTGCTCCTAAAGCATGGAACCGTCTTCCATATCACATCAGAGCCTTCTTGTCTCTTCTTGAATTCTGCAAGAAGCTTAAGACCTGACTATTCAATTAAGACTCTGGGTGGCCCCCTGACCCACCTGTGAAGCATATGTACACCATCACAGGTGATAAGCCGGCTTTAAAAAGCATACACATAATATCACATAACATAAAATAAGATCACAGATTATGTGATTTCTTGTCAGCTCAGTGTCCTTATGATTTGTCATTTGTAAAGATGCAATCCTGCATTTGAAAGGCATGCAGGAATTAGTGAGATGTACTGATTCATCCCTAGTCCCTGTTTCCTTCCTTCATCTGTTTCCTGCCCTGCTTTTGAAGCCAGTGCCTGCCCTGCCTGACTACTCCCAGGACTCCCGGACTGGGAATCCACAGCAGTGAGATATTGCACATGCCTATTTAAATGTAGTAGCTGATCCCCAAGCTTACTGCTTAAATAGAGCAGGATGATCAAAGCATGCCCTTTCCCAGGTTCCACAATTTTTTGTTACAGTCTAAAGCCAAGACCTAGAGTGAGCCAAAGCATGAATCCAGCCTGATACCCTCTGAAACTGGTACTATTACACCGGCTCTGGAACTAGGGCAAAGTCCTGCAGTACCCCCAGTTAGCACTGAATTTAAATGAACTTTTGAAACACAGTGAATGTTGTAATGCTGGTAATAATTTCAACATGGGCATCAGTGTTTGCCTTTTCTCTCTCACTGTGAAGTGAGTTCATTTTGCAACTTTCCCATAGAGACATTCTTGGTTTACAAACTGAACTTGACTGTTTGAAACTATGATGCTAGCATGGGAAGCACCAGTGAGCCACACTGTCTACTAAACCTGAAGTATGATGGAGCAAAATGTTTATTGGTCAAAATAAACTATGACATATTAATTTTAGAAGATTAAATCTGATCTGATGTATTACTTCTTCACTTTAAATCTGTCTTATTTCTATTTGCAATTTAAAACTGACACTAGCAAACTGCAAAAAACACTGTATTTTGTGAATTAGCAGTCAAGGTCAATGTTCTAGGCATATAATGCAATTTATCTTACACATGTTGGCACTTCAAAACACAATTTCTGCACTTAGCACTAGTGAACTGCATCGAAGAAAACTCCAACAGTTGCAAGGAGATCTTCTTGATCGTCAAGGATTTGACCTTGCCCTCAGCCACTGTGAACAGCATCGCTGCTTCCCAACAACTCTGCAACAACCTATCCAACTTCTTCCGCAGCAAAATCTACAGCAACTTTGCACATTAACCCAACATGAGAGACCTCATTGCTAACCTACCCACCACCAACCAAGATAGTCACCTGAATAAATGGACAACCCTCACCAAAAATAACACAGTGGCAATCATATGGACCATCTACTCAGGGGTTCCAATGGACCCATGCCCCAACCACATCTACAAACTGGGAACATCACCATCATCACCAGCTTGACCCACATCATCAACACCTCCATCAAGTCCACCCCTTTCCCAGATGAATGGAAGCTTTCAGAATTCAACACGCACCTATAGAAGTGCACAGACAAACCTAATCAACTGAGCAACTTCCGACCCATCTCCCTGCTCCGCTATCCAGCCAAAGTGATTGAGAAGGCCATCAACAAGGAACTCACAACCCACTTCAAACTTCACCATCCTCTAGACAACACTCAATCAGGACTAAGAAAGAACCACAGCACCAAAACAGCACTCATCACAGTCACCTATGACAATTGAATCATCCTGGGCCGAGGAGAAACAGCGACCCTCATCTGCTCAACCTCTCCGAGGCCTTCAACACTGCCTCCCGTAACACTCTTATCAGAATACTTCATGGGATTGGCATACAAGGATCTGATCTCTAATGGATCTGTTCATTCTTCACAGGAAGAAACCAAAGGGTCAGGCTGCCACCCTTCATCACAGAGACCAAGAATCTGATATGCGGAGTCCCACACGGATCATCCCTCAGCCCCACCCTCTTCAACATATACATGACACTGCTCGTCAACATCATCTGATCACAAGATATCACCGATATTTCCTATGTTGATGACACCCAACTCATTCTCTCCCTGACGGACAAGACAACCACCACTATAAGCAACTTCCACAACGGCATGACAATGGTAAGAGACTGGATGTGAACCAACTGCCTGAAGCTCAACTCCAAGAAGACGAAAGTACTTCGGCAACAAGACCTACCCATGGGACACCACCTGGTGGCTGTCGAAGCTAGGACTAACCCCCACTCCCAAACCCAAAGACTATGCAAGAAAACTAGGGATAATCCTAGATGACAAGCTCAACATGACGGCTCAAGTCTACGCAGCACTTCCTGCTTCAACATTCTATGGATGCTGTGGAAGATCTTCAAATGGTTGTCTCAGAACACCGTTACTCACCACTAGGAGGCTGGAATACGGAAACACTCTCCATGCTGAAATCTCCAAACAACTCCTACAAACACTCCAGATTATCCAGAACAGCACCTCAAGACTCATACTCGACTTTCCACATCACACCCCACCTCAGGAAGCTTCACTGGCTCCCCATTCACAAGCACAGCCAATTTAAACTTCTCACACACACATACAAAGCCCTACACAACACAGGACCAGAATACCTGAACAATTGCATACACCTTCACCAACCCACCAGACACCTATGCTCTGTCTCACTCTCGCTCGCACACACTCCCTGCATCTGCAAAAGCAAAATTGGAGGTTTCTCATTCTCCTACATCACACTCAAGACAGTGAACGACCTCCCTCAGCACATCAGAGCCTCCTCCTCACTTCTTGAGTTCCACAAGAAGCTGAAGACCTGGCTCTTCGGATAAGCACTTTGTGGACCACATACCTACACACCTGCCCAAATGCTTGGGTACCCTCTCAGGTGATTATTGTGCTATACAAATCAACATATAACATAACATAACACATATCACATATTTATCACAACCCACTTCGGAGATGATATTGTTCAGCAACTGAAAACACGATGTCTTGCCAACATTCAGTGATCTGACCTCCCTAGATTAGAAGCAAGTTGTGGTATAGATCACACATCTCTGCTGGTTCAAACCGGCCTCTGCTAATTTATTTTGTATGTTTGGTCTTGGCCTAATATTCCCAGAAGCACAAGTCCATAACACTTTGTTGAAGAGGAATACCCTATCGCAGAGCAACTCTGTGACATTATTTATAGCGGGAATGCAGCTTTTTTCATGGTAGTATTTGGCATAATAGTGTATCTTAATAAATACACTCTCTTCGTGATGGCTGTTACATGTCCTGGAACGGTATGATAGCCATTCTTTTTGCAATTGCCCAGTTTTGCAGAACAAGACAATTTTGAAAATTACTGAAACCAGACACAAAAGGTTTCAGTTGGTAATATCGATGTTTTTTGGAACCACAGATAGGATTTTTCACAAACCATATCACTTTCTTTAGTACAGTGGTGTCACTGTCCCGCACCCCACCCTGAAAATAGCTCCAGCACCACTGGACTCTTAATCGGGTTCTTACAATTGCCTTGTGCATCTCTGTCCCACCTGTGTATTAAGGGCACACTCGTTTGTATGCAGTCTTCTAACTCTGTCTGAGAATACGATGTGCTCACTGCGGTAAAATCCTTGCTTGCTGTGAGCGAGAAATGAATCTTTAAAAAGGGCGCCAACCAGAGATCTTCTTTGCAGGGATAGAGGCGCAGATGAAAATCCTCCCCAGACTGCCAGGTGTCCTGGCAACAAAGAGAGGGCACAGCTTGCAAAGGAGGCTTTATTTCGTGTTTGCAGTTCATCCCAACTGTTCTCTCCTTGCTGAGAACGCAATTTTAATTTCATGTTGTTTCCTGATTTATCTGAACTCCAAGAGCCATTCGCCCTGTCCTCTCTCAATGATCCCTGCCAAATGGACGCAAAGTCCCTCAGATGCACCTTCTGGGGTTGGCATTCTAGTGTGCCTTGTATTTTTATCTGACATTAAACTTTTACTACGAATACTCTGACATCACTAATTGATGCAGGATAAAACAACGGGGCATATTTACAAGCCCCTTGCGCCACTTTTGCGCCGCCGTTGCGTCACGCATGTGACGCAGCGGCGACGCAAACCATGCGCCGCGTTGCGCTATATTTACAACGTGACGCATCTAGGAAGATGCGTCACGTAGTAAACCCCTGTGCCACATGAAACCTGCGTCAGGTTTCATGTGGGCGTACCGGCGCAGGGGGGGGCGTTCCGGCGCAGGAACGCCTCGGAAAAGTGACGTAGTGAAATCTACAAGATTTCACACAGTCACTTTTCCGACGCTGGTGCGTCAAATCCTTACGCCTGCTTCAAGCAGGCATAAGGATTGACGCACCATGTTAGGGATAGGAAGGTTGGAACAGTGCTGGAGTTGCGTCGCGCTTGCGACACAACTTCAGCACTGCGCCAACCTTCCGCCGGCAGATGCGTCACGCATCTGCTTATCCTTGCGCCACGATGCGCCGCATTGTAAATGCGGCGCATCGGACGTGGCGCAAGGGTAAACTTGCGTGACGCATTTCCCCTGGCGCATCCCTGCTGATATGCAGGGATGCGCCAGGGAACGTAAATATGCCCCAACGTGTTTTGTGTTTGTTTTAACATATTTTCTAGTGATATATTTATTATTCGCTGTAACCAGTCTAAGCAGTACCTTGCCGGTTAGTTGTCGAGGAACTAACTGTTCATAAAAGACAAAGGAGTTAAAACAAAACACTGTGTGGCCTGAATAAAAGCGGATGTTGTTAAATCTGGAAGTGGTCACTCACTTATGGCAAGTTAATCTCTCCTTACCAGATATAACGCTATCACTGGCCCCTCTGAAGGGTTTTTCGTTTATGATTTGGGGCGTTGCTATCAATAGTGCAGTGACACCAGGGACCAGAGGTTTTAGGGACCCAATTCACCCAGATTATGTTTGTATTTCACTATCCAGCCAGTGGATGGTGGGCGGGGGCATTTTACACGGCTTGCATCAGTGCCCATGGTACCATTGTCACGCCTCTGGTTTAGTTTGTCTATTTTATATAGCTCTCTTTTCTTTATTCATATTAAAAATCAATTCTGCTCGGTAGATCTCAATGCGGCGTGGAGTCCAGTCCATTTTATCACGCCAAGGCGCTTATGTAGAGTACTCTACACGTGATGTAATTATGGTAACCCATGTGCACACATTTCGTGTATGAACGTGATTTATAGATAGCGGTAAAACCACTCAGATTATGTGGCTTTTACAGCATTAGTGACTCCTTAAAACAGCAGCACAGCATGGAAAAATAAAAACCATGCCCCACTACCAACAACAAAAGATTGGGGCATTATGAGGAAACGAGTGCAGGAGCAGTGTTGCTGTGCCTTATCCCTCATTTACCCTTCAAAAACTTCAAGTGGATGCTGAAGGATAGTAGTAACGATATACCGATTTTAGGGTTTTATGTACTCAGTCTGCACTCCACTGAAAATGAATGACCCAGTTTGCATCTTTTCAACTTTTCAATACTGGGAGGGGTGCAACTGTCACATGAAACCAGCATTTCACCAGAAGTGGCATATTCCCTTTTTAGCCATCCAGATTGCACATTTTTATGATCCCATTTTTAAGGGGGTATTTTTCATTTAAAATTTTTTTTTTTATAGAGCGTGCCATATGCTTGAAGGCGTCTTGGCGCTAGCATCTGCACTAAGAGGGAATTCTGCATTAAAAGAGTGTCCTTGGCTATATAGGAACTGGGAATAACCATGTTTTAAGCTGTTACCTGAAAATCAGCAGATTTGGCTGGCTTCTAAGGTTCCAAAGCTTACAAGTTGACTGTGCGAAACTTCTGCCACCCCATGAGGCATTCTGAAATCTCAGCAACCTGACTGTTTTGGAAGTTGCTGACCAAAGGCACCTTCCAGGGGCGTACCATAAGAATTTGTTATTTCGGTAGCCTGGACCGAAGCCGTGGAGTGCTTTATATGCTGTGCACAAGGCCTTGAATGCCATTCTCTGTTTTATTGGAAGCCAGTGCAGCTCCTCCAAGGCCTTTGAGACTGGGTCAAATTTCTTGATGTTTTTAATCAATCTAGAGGCAGCATTCTGCACTCTCTATAATTTTTTGAGGGACCCTTGCTGCATGCCCAGATAAAGCGTATTGCAGTAGTCTAGTCTTGATAAGACGGAATAGATGATAACGGTTTTCTGTAGGTCTGCTGGGATGAAGGGCAAAGTTTCTTAGGGTTTTTAACAGATTAAAAACAGATAGGAGATTATTTGTCTGCTCCGTAAACGTGATTTGGAATCTAAAATTATTCCAAGGTTTGTCTCTTTGGGAACTGGGTGAGGAAGAGTCCCAGAGTCTGCGGCCACCACGTATCACTCCAAAAGGAAGTGCCCCTACCAAAAAAGAGTACTTTGTTCTTTTGGGAATTCAGCTTGAGACAGTGGTTGCTTATCCAGCTAAGCACTGCTCTCATAGAGTTATTGAACTATTACGCCACCTCCTTGATATTACTCCTGATGGACACCATGATTTGCGTATCATCAGCGTAGGAGATGGTTGAAAAACCGAATGATTTTATGAGTTTTGCAAGCGGGGCCACATAGATATTAAATAGGTTGGATTAAGCGATGACCCCAGTATCCCGCTGCATTGTAAAAAAAAAAAGGGTTTGGAGCTGAACTCTCCTAATGTGACCAATTGATCTCTTTCCGTGAAGAAAGAAGACAGAAGGTCATAGGCTAGCCCATCCAATTCCTATTCCCATTATACTTTGCATCAGGACAGTGTGGCTCACAGTGTCAAAGTCTGCAGATAGATCCAATAGGACCACCGCAGCCTTGTATCCATTATCCATAAAATCCCTTATTTCCTGTGTGGCTACTACAAGTGCCGATTCGATATTGTGAGACTTTCTGAAGTCATATTGGGCTCTATTCAGAATCTCATTTTGGTTGAGATATTCTGACACCGCGATGTTCATATGTTTCTTTAAGATTTTTGCGCGGAAGGTAAGACGTGAAATGGGATGATAATTCTTCTCCTCATTAGGGGGTCGATTACGATGTCGGGCGGATCGCCACCGCCCGCATGGCGGTGGCGATCCGCCCGCCATTTTCGTCCGTCCGCCACCAAATTCCCCCCCGCCATATTACCATGGCGGAGGGGACCCCGGCGGACGGAAAGACCGTCCGCATGTTTTCCGCCCGGCCGATCAGTCGACCGGGCGGAAAAGGGATTAATATGGTGGCGGTGTCTGCAAGACACCGCCATCCAGATTATGATGCCGGCGGTGATGAGCCTTTCCATGGCGGCGTCGCCGCCATGGAAAGGCTCGCGGTCCCTGACATTGGGGGCCCGTAGCGGGCCCCCAGGTATTTTGGGGGGTGGGGGGTGCACATGGATAGGTACCCCCCTGCATTTGCATATACAACATGGCAGGCACCGCGCGGTGCCTGTCACGTTGTGCATGCAGATGCACAACATGCATTTCCAGCACTGTGGCGGGCGGTGTTGTGAGCACCGCCCGCCACAATGCTGGAAATGGGGGATGCCACCGCCACCGTGGCGGTGGCATCCTAATCACATGTGCGGGACCGCCGCACACATAGCGGGCGGTCCCATTTACCGGGGCGATGGCGGGCGGACAAAGTCCGCCCGCCATCATAATCGGCCCCCTGGATCCAATGTGGATTTTTTAATCAATAGCAAGATGAAGGCTTTTTCCACTCTGATGGAAAGATGCCTGTCTTGATAATATGATATAATAGTACAGTGAGCGGGGGCTGGGACACCGATCCTGCAATCTCTTTGAGTATTTTGGGAGGGCAGGGATCAGATCGGCTGCCAGATTTAGTTTGTCTAATCAAATCCAACACTCTCTCGGTAGAGAGGGAGGGAAATTAAGGAAATTTGGATGGTTTCGTTTCTCCAACTCACTTTCAGTGCGGAGGGTGCTAGACTTTGTAGTAGTGTCAAAGTCCCTATAAATGGTCTCAACCTTCTGTTTGAAAAAATCTGTGAAGTTATTACAGAAATTTTGTCTGGGAGCTAACATGCTACTAGAAGGTGGACAAGCAAGTTCCTGAACCTTTTTAAAGAGTCGAGTTCTTTGTCCTATTGATCTTTTCTGTGTAGAAATTATTTTTTCTCCTTTAATCATGTTTTTATAATCCTGAATTAGTTGTTTATATTTTGTTTTCTCACATGTGGAATAATTACTCATCCAAACTTTCTCCCCCTTTCTAAAATTCTTTTTCATTTCCCTAAGATTGGGGGAAAACCAGGGTGCAGTTGGACGGGCTCTAAAATAGTTAATGGAATTAGCCGGAGCCAATTTGTTAGCTTTTAAATTGGTTCATTCCTCATAGCCCGCGCAGCCATATTGGAATCGCCCATCAAGGATGGCTGGAATGATTCTAAGATATTAATCAATTCTTCCTTATTGATTTTATTTCAGGCCCACTCTAGCTTAGTCTGGCCTAAATCTTCAGCCGTGAGTTTACCTGAATGTAAATTAATGCTAAACCCAACCGTCATATGGTCTGACAATGTGAGGCTAAGGATATCTCCCAGTTGTAAATCTGGGTGGTTTGTAAAAATACCGTCCAGGATATGTCCAGCAGTGTGAGTGGCAGTATTGCCCAGATGGGAAAGATTAAATTAGGTCAGACTGTTGATCAGGGTTTTGGTGTTTCTATATTTAGATCTTCCAAATGGAAGTTGAAGTCTCCTATGACAGTGCAGTTCACATAATGAATGCTAGATTCAAGGAACTAATTAAGAGCCTCCAAGAATTGTGCTTTGGGGCCTGGGATCTGTAAATTAGTAGCCCATAAAACATACAGTTATTTTCCACTTAAATTTCATGGGATATTGTGCAGTTGTTCCAGAAGGCGCTAGATTACATGGTGTCTTTGATGCAGCATAAAGCGGATCATGCTTTACACAACATATAAACCAGTCTTGACAACGAAAACACGCATGTGCTCTTTGCACACATCTAGAAAAACGACACTGAAACTGAGAAAAGTTGAAGCACTAGCACTGTAAAAGTGATCTTGACTAGGTATAAACAGTAGGATTAATCAAATAGTGAATTTGAAATGTTAAATAACTGATTACTTTATATGCTTAACAAAGATGTCAAGAAAATGAATGATGAAACTTAACATTTATATTGACTTCTTTGTAGAGTGCCATAACAAACTCGACAGTGGTGAAATTCATGCATGCAATATGTTAAATGATTGAAACTTTCAGTAGAAGGGCCTAACATTTTACAGATCATTTATTCATAGAAATGATTTTATTTTAATGATATTTAAAAACAGTTTACACGTTGCTACTTTTTCAAATTGTGGTAATAGGCCACAATTAAAGTTGAACATTTCTGTGTAACAATCACTGACACCTTTATAAAATGCTCATATATGATATGTTTAATTTATTTCATTATGCTTGAACTTAATTAGGAGTTTATTTTACGAAATAAGAAATGTTATCTTTAAAAACGTTTGAATTTTCTCCTTAGGCTACATTGTTTCATAGCCTTTTGCAATGGATTTTGATACGTTTCTTCAAATGTGGGTTTATTTGTTCTTGTTCATTTGACATTCTTTAAGTGGCAAGAGACTTTCTTACAGCACCTCTTAGTGTATGACTGGTGGAAAATTGACCTTTGGTCTATTTCCATGGAAAGCAACATAGTAAACAAGTTCTTTGTCAACTAAGCTGTGAGGACGGAATGGACAGTTGTTTCTCATGATGACCATGGGAAGTATGCTGGAGTATCAATGTGAACCTGGAGAACAGAAGAATGATCACATGATGATCAGATCATCATGGGGTGACTACTGATGTCACCGTGAACAATATGGAACTATAAAAAGAGACTTTCCTAGGAGGAGGAAGCCTGACCTGACTACCCCCTTTTCACTCTCCTTGCCTCCTGCCTGCCATGCTGGACCTTCTCTAGAAAGCCTTTTGCCTTTTTGCCCTTGCTGGTTAACTTGCCTGTTGGACGATTTGGAGCAGTTTGGTGAGAGACCAGACTTGAATTTTCTTGATATATGCTCCATTCCCATTGTCCATGCCCATAGACATTTCACTAGTGGACTGTACCTTGATCCCCTTGCCCATGCTAAGAGAACTCTTGTGAAACCATCCTCTTGCCTTTGTTGGTGGTAGGAATCTTGAATGACTGGAACCATCTTCTTATAGATGTCTGTATTCAGCAATAGCTTTACTTTGACAAGATGTGTGATTTAGTATTTCGAGCTGTAAGACTCTTGACTGAGCTTCTTGAGAGCTGCCAACGCCAGTCACAGCATCCAGTGAGGGGGGACTGCAAGCCACACAATCTCAAGCGCTAGGAGGCGCCGACGCTGCTCTTTCCGCGCCCAGAGGTGCTTAAAAGCTCTTCGCGGCACCTGCAGTGCGGGACGCGCGCTGGCATGCCCGGGCCGTGCCCAGGCAAAGCCTGGGCGGGCCCGTCTGCGCCCGTCAGCGCCAGGAAGGGGCAGGGCTGGGCCACCCCCCTTTCAAGCTTCAAGCAGCACCTAGGACTCAGCAAGAACACAGGGTGAGTGTCGACTGTAACAATCCCCTGAAATCTCTTTAGGCAAGTCTAGCAACTGATATTGTTTAAGATCAAACCTTGAGCCGTAATTATGGGAAAGCGCACCGTGTTACCACCTATACGCCCGATTACTGACAGCATTAACAGCATGCTTGAGAGGGTGGTTAACATGGTTTCAGGTGAAATCAAACTTACTGAGCGCCGCTTGTCACTGGGCAGTGAGGGTCGAGTGGATATCACCGAACTTAGAGGTGCACCAACTAACCATACACAGGATTTTTCCTCATCACAGCCCCATGGAACTGGCATTTATATATCTCCAATTGCAAATGGGAGCATAAGTGGGCGTGAGACAGCTGAAACACAGCCAGATATAGATATACCAACATCTGCTGGAATCCCAGCCGCCAAACGAAAGAGGAAGAGTGGGAAGTCCATTTGTACCAAAAGGAAACAGCCTTCCCGAAAAGGTCCCTCTCGAACCTGCTTGTCTGCTTGGATACAGCCATCTCCAAACATTGGCATTCCTGGTATCTCCGACACCCCTGTGATAGCACCTAACGTGAATTTGAGTCGTTCCATCGGTACCCAAACTGAGGTGACATCGGATCTTGAGAACTCTGGTGATGCCATTGCCAATACTGCTTCTGCGATGGTGACCAAACAAATCAACGAACTTTTAGATATAAAACTTGCCTTACTACAGGATCGTTTGGACAACCTGGCCATACTCATAGGGGGAGTCAGCCAACCAGTGGGGAACACACAAACTGTTGTAGATGAAGGGGGAGGGTCTATTGTCAGAATGGGCATTCCAACTAATGACAGCCAACCCTCTACTGCCACAGCCCCCACCCCTGCAAGCAGCGCTTGTAACACATGCAGACAAATCAGGGAATGTTTTCAACCCTTCCCCAATAGGCATGGCACCATACCCACTGATGAACTGGTTACTATTTCACAACCCAATCCCATCTTGGACTGTGCTAATAGACCCAATGGAGCAGACCAGAAACTAACGTCTGGTAAATTAAGTAGTAATGCATTGGCTATTCCCAGCAGAAATCTCCCGAAGGCGAACTCGGATGTTTTGGGCTTGCCTCCGGCCGCCTACCCTTATGTGCTGGTGTTGGCAGGCGTACCGTCCCTAAAGAGGGACCAGAATGGAACCAACTACGCAACAAATGCGTGGACTGGCTATCAAAGAATAGGAGGTTCCACCCATCAGACATGAACAAGATTATCATGGCGCGCAGAGTTGGGTGGGATGGTGCATCTCCAAAGAACATTGAAGGGGACTGTATTGTGATTAACTTCCGTAGACCATCTATGGTGAGACACCTATTAAGAGCATGCGAGTCCACAACAATCAACAGCACCAACATATGTTCACTACAGCGGGGCTATTTTTATAAACCAAATTACAGTCCCCGTACTAATGAGGCCCCCCCACTCACTACAAATAATAGGTTTTTGGCTCTGTCTGAGTTGGATACTCAGGACTGACTATCGTCATCCCTGGAACTCCCTGACTCCGTCGCTGGATCATTAATTCTCCCCCCAGTAATTGAACTCAATAACCCACATACCCCAACAAAGGTCCAGGCCAGCCCTGATCTGAGCATCTTAAGCTGGGACATGGCGGGCCTGCATTCCAAGTTGCACCAACCGGACTGGCTGAAACTTAAAAGAGAGCAGGATATCCTTATGTTTCAAGAGACCCGGGCCACTCAAGATCTATTCATTGATGGGTTCGAATGCTATAATACTTTAGCACCTATTCCCAAGGCCGGCCGACCCTCTGGGGGTCTATCGATTTGGGTAAACATCGCTGCGGGTGGTAGCATTAAAGCAATAAGCACTAAAAATAATAATTTCCAAGCTTTATTGTATAACATGGGGGTCTCTTTTTTCTTAATTAATTTTTATAATAATGATTTTCACTCCATACCAAACGAGAATTTTATAAATCTATTCGAATATATTGCGTCTATTCAAAAACCCAATGACTGCCTTAAGACAACGGGAATCTGTTTAGGAGGCGATTTTAATGCTAAATTACCCCACATCTGGTCAAGTAAACAGTTATGCAGCAGAGGACAAAATTGCCATAGGGGCAAGGAACAAGTGGACCATCTGAATAATCATAACCTAATTAATGTAATGGAAATCGCTGCTGTAACAAGCAATAATGATCCACCGGAGCCGACATTTAGAGGGAGGGGTTGTGCCTCCACGATCGATTATGTTTTTATTTCCTCTGTTTTAGAGGTCTGCCTGTTGAAAGCAGAAACTATTGCCACAAGTTTTGGGGATCACAATCCAATCCAAACAGTGCTAAGATTATCCCCCGGCCCAATGCCCAACACAGAATGCGGTGCCAGGAATTTATCACCTTCAACTGATAATTTAAGACTGGTGTTGTGGAGAGTTAATAACACCGACTTGTTCTGTGCGATGGTCAGGGATAACTTGAACCTTATGAACTTCTGCCTGCTGGCCCATGACCCTCATTCTGAGGTAATCAATGCTTTCACCAAACTTTGTGGGGCTTTTAAATCCTTGTTGTCAAAGCCTATCACCACAGTGCAATGTGAACCTAGATGGTTTAATCATGAATATTCAGAGGCTAATAGGCAGCTACGTAAGGCCCTGTCACACAGCCCGAGGTGTAATTCACTTGTTAAGCTGTCAAGGCAGAAGTTTAAGTTAGCAATTGCCGAAAGGAAGGAAGAACTATTAAATGATCGCTGGGACGCACTTGTTAATGCTGCTAGCCTAAAAAACGGGAATATATTTTGGGCTACTGCCAAAGACCTAAGAACAATGGGACAGCCGTTAACCCCGATAAGCTGCAACAATACAGGCGCAACCTGGGAAAGTCACTTCTCCTCGATCTACCTAGCGCTCGCACCAGAACTAGACCCCTTTGAGCATAGGACTCCAACTAGGATCCCAATATCGTTAGCTGAGGTTGAGGAGGCCATCCATCAGAGTGTGGGCAATAAAGCTCCAGGTCCGGATGGGCTACCTATCGACCTCATTAAACATAAACCTGATTTTTGGGCCCCATTACTGCTAAATGTTTTTAATAATTTAATTAACGCTCCGTTACCGAGCTCATGGTCAACAAGTATTATCGTCCCAATCTTTAAAAAGGGCGACCGCTCGCAACCGAGCTGCTACAGGCTGATTTCTTTAATAGATAACACCCTTAAAATTTTAGGTAGAGTTTTATACAACAAAATCTTAATTTGGGCTGAGGAAAATCATATTTTAGAGCACTGTCAATTAGGATTTAGGAGCAAAGTAGGCACTAATGAACAATGTTTAAATCTTAATTTGATCTTTGGGAAATATACCATAGCACAGCGCTTGCCAATATACTTAGCTTTTATGGATCTGACCTCTGCCTTTGATTTTGTTAACAGGTCCCGCTTATGGTCCATTCTTTTAGCATATGGTTTGGACGAGGCTCTTGTGCATTTCTTGGCCTACCTACACACGGACCTGAAGGCCCGGGCCAGGATTGGCGGCAGGGATGAGGTGTCTAATGATATTAAGTAAGCAGAAGGGTTAGGCAAGGGTGTGTTCTAGCCCCCCTCCTTTTTATTATTTATATTAATAATTTGCACAAATCACTGACTACACTCACCAATGATGTACCCAGAGTTAAAGGCAAACTACTTTCTGAGCTATTATATGCCAACGATGCAGTTTTAATTGGTCGCACACTTAATGCACTACGCACTTTAGTACAGGGTTTTACGGATTTTATGACTCGCTTAGATTCATGCACTAATTTTAAGAAATCATTTATAATGTCCTGCGGGCCAAGGAAATACCCCTTAAACTCCATATCTGCGGCCGATCAAAAATTAACTAGCACTAGCACTTTCCCACATCTTGGGTTGGTGTTTGCTGCGAACGGCACCTGGACTGAACACGTGGTGTTTTGTAAGAACAAGTTCTCAAAGGCCACCAACTCTATCCTCAGTCTCCATCGCCCAAAAAGATCCGGGGCAATTTTAGCGATTTTAAAGATTTTCAAATCTCAGTGCATACCCACAGCCACTTATGGCGCAGAGGTTTGTTCAACAAGAGGAAAATAGATTCTGCAGAAAACTTCTGGGTGCACCAATTTCCACCTCTCAGTATATATATGTCACAGTGAACTAAAATTAAGTTACATTGAAGATTTTATAAGGGCACGCCCTACACTGTTCTGGCTGGCTATATGGAAAAACCCTGCAGCATCCCTCATCAGGGAGATAATAGATGACTGTATCAGCTGTGAGTAAGAGATGGACATCACATGGCTTGCTGGGGTAAACAAGAGCCTGAAAAGAGTTAATTATGATGGGCTCTTTTTAAATCCGAATACAGCCGAGACTGCAGACAAAAAAGCTCTTGGGGCAGCACTGTACGCACTTTATAGTACGGAAAGATTAGAGAGGGAATCTAAGAAATCAACTGTTGCTAATTTTATATCCATCGAGCAAACCGAACATCGTTTGCCCAGTTACATCAAATTACCCATGTCCCATTGGGAGAGGGGACTTCTTTTCCGTTTAAGGGCTGGCACTGTAAAATATTTGCTTTGTTTTCCCCTTGGGTATAATGCAAAACTGGACTCCCTGCCATGCCCATACGATGGCCAGAGTGGACAAACACTTTTACATTTTTTATTTTTCTGTAAGTTTTACACAAAATACGCACAATAGCTGCTAATACCATTTTTAAAAAAAATGCTTCCCGTCCAATTAGCTGATGCGTTTAGAAGCATACTCAAACTGGAAAATGATGAATTGGTTCTCCGTGTTGGCACTTTTCTGCGAATAGCTACAGGGGCTCGCAAAATGATGTGTAACCCAGGAAGTTTGTCTGTACCTTGTTCTTAACACTATGAATTTTTGATTATGTCATTGTAATTGTTTTATTGTGATTTTATTTCTTGAATGTGTTTTGCTTTTATGGATATGGTGTTATGCGAATAAAGTCTTTTTTTTTTACTTTGAATATTACTTATATGGATTGATTTTTATCACAATAACCAAATTATCTAAATTTGTCTGAGTCTTTTATTGGTCTTGATGTTCTTTTCCACAGAAACTGTGCCTACAATTATTCGATTTCTTTAAATGCCTAATATAGAGCGTCATAGATTATTTTCAGAACATCAGGTTCTTTCGCTCTTTTTCTGTGTAGCCACAGCAGAGCTTTTGGTTTGTATGATACTTGTCAGACTAAACGTCTTTAGGAGGTTGGTTCTTCCAATTGCAATACTCTATTTTTGCAGCATGGTTCTAAGAGTAATATATTTGAACCTGATCACCAATTTGTTAGTTGGCTACCAATTAATGGTCTTCATTGAGTGGCCAACAGTGGGACACTACGACGAAGAAAGATCCATCAGAGGACCATCGCCTCTGAGGTGAAGTATAGAATCTGAGGAAAACAGTTACTTGTGTGAACCCAGTGCTGGAGAAGAAGAAACTAGTTCATTGCTTCTTTTGCAACAGCTTCCTGGATTGTTCGGCAGCGTTCAACAGAGGTAACTGAACCCATTTGTGGAACAAATTAGTAAGTTGTGGTATCCTGCTCATACTACTTTGATCCACTCAGTTACACCACTGGAACACATGGGCCTTGTTTACGGTAGAAGATGTCTTGTGAACAACTCCCCAAATTTCGACTAGTAGCCCGATGGAAGGAGGGATGTGTATTCTCCCACCTTCTTTTTAATCTCTACTCTTCAGATATAAGAAACCTTACCTTAGGTAAACAGAACTTTCTGCCTAAATTGGGGGTTCGGAAAAGTCCTGTTCTACTTTATGCAGAGGAGTTTTATCCTTGATCTCACCCATATTGGGCAGCAATAGTCTCTAGACAAAAAATCCATGTTTATAATTTGGCTAATAACTTGGAAGTGAATACAAAATATATGAAGATAATTACTTATAGAAAGCAAACTGGGCCCTATAATTGGACATTGGGAGGAGGTAAGATTGACATAATTAATACTGACATTTTTTGGGGGGTAGGAAGGGAGGAGAGATGATCCCAAAGTTCATATTAACTCTGTAAAAATTGAGGCGCCCTTTTTGTAACACCCTGTTAGAAAAAAGAGCACCTTTTGACAAAACTGAACTCTAAATTCTGCTAAGCAATAACTATGGGGTTTTGAGAGGATGAGTCCTGCCCTGGAGGGTATTTCGGGCAAATGTCTAAAGAGGATCTTTATTCTTCAAAAGTCCTTCCTACCACTCAACTTAAATTAGAAACTGGTCTGGTCGAGCAAGGGATTTTGGTAGACTCTTTATAAATTACTGCTATAATATTTGTAAAGCTTCAATGTGTTTTTTAACTCTATTCTATGGAGAGAGATGGCAAAGAAGCATTCTAGTTAGTAACTGCAGTGAAACATCGGACATCGAAAGTTGAAGTTCTTGCTATCAGTCGCTCATTGTCATTTTAGATGGCCAAGTGCTGACACAATTAACTGCCATTGTTGTTGATTGTGTTTTGCTCTTGTGGAGTCAATCTCAAATGTCTTATGTGTCTCCCCTGATTTAAACTAGGAATGTGTTACATTTTTGAAACCTTTATCCTGCAGCCTGGGAGTCTCTACTATAGCTCAAGCATTACAATATCGCACAAGTGTGCAACGAGGTATTTCTTGTTACTGGTACAATATATGGAATCAAAGAAACAACCCACCCTCCCTTTCTGATCTAAATAATTATAAAAACCTAGGAACTTTGTTGAAGATATATATTCTAAGCACAGGATTAGATGAAAAGGGGTCCAGTGTGACACTGTTTTCACTTGTAACTCAGTGAACATTGGATTAGAAAGGCCTTGGTTATAACTTATTTAAATAATGTTAAGAAGCAGTAAAATGTGGTTGGGTAAACATATGACTGGTATTTGCATAATCCATCACAGACGAGGATTTCTTTTGTTCCTGGTCAGAGTTTTATATGCAATGTGTTAATGTATGTGGTAAGTTTGAATTGTTTTATATTAACTTTGTAATTGAACCTCTATCTTTATGATGAATCAGAGGAGGAGTTAAACCTCAATTTCCTGAGGCAATGTGCCCACGAGTTAAGGCACTTTTCAACAAATCAAAAAAAATCAGAGATACAGTCATTTAAGTAAAAGGCATCACTCAATAATTAAGTAGGGGTGGGCGGAGCTCGCAGAGTTTCAGTCTGCAGCATTCTGCTGAGTTATCAAAAAACTCAGTGGAATTCCGCTGAGTTATGCCTGCAGGTGGAATTATTGTTTGGCAAGGAAAACATACCCTAAACTTCATTGACACCTCATACAGCAGTCTGGCACAAGGCATTTACCCTCTTAAAAGCACCGGCATCACCTAATTATAAATATAATTACACATAATCATCAACACCATTTCTCAGACCTATATAGCCACATTAGAACTTACAGCGTACCTTAGAACAGTAAGTAGTGAGTCGCGACAAGCAAGTGGTCAGCTCTGTTAGGCATTGCAGCTACCACTAGCACTATGACTATATTAATTTCTAGCACGCCTGTGGGGAAGGCTTCCAAAAGCCAATAGCTAGGGCTCTCACACACACTACATATTGTGACACTCACCCTTTCACCCTTTCACCAGTGATGTCCTCCCCTTCCCTGTCGCTGCTGTCTCCTGCTCTGCTCTGCTCATTGGCCCAAGGGAAGGGTGGCAGGAGTTTTGTGTAGGCTACCTGAGGTTGCGCTTGGGCCGCTGCTGCTGTCAGCGCAGGCAGTCGCCATCTTGCTCACCAGCACCTGCAGAAGTCGCAAACATCACTGCACTGGAAGGAGGGGGAAGGGAAGAGGGAGGGCTAGCTGACAGGACAGGGCGCGAGGGTGAGGAGGCGACGTCAGGAGGGCCAGAATGGGACCCTGACAAACTGGTGTGGGAAGAGCAGGAAAGGGCTTCAAAGAGAGGCTGGCCCCTCCCGACTCTGTGAGTGGACAGGAGGGAGCAGAAGCGGGCACTGTTCTATTCTCGTTGGGCAGAGTCAGCCACAGTTTTTTTTGACCGACCTGTAACTGATCCTCCTGCTCCCATGTCAGAGAAGCTGAGCCCTCTCACATTTATTTCACTTCCTCTAAAATAGCCCTATCGCATCGCGCCAGTAAACTCTGTTCCATCTGCGGTTGCGGAGTTGTTGCCGAACTCCGTGCTAGCGGGTGCGGAGTGGTAAAAACTCCAAGAACTCTGCTGGCGCAGCGGAGTTTACCACCCACCCCTATAGTTGAGTTCTAGGTCAGATGAACATTTTTATTTCAAAAACTCATAGAAAATGTGGTACAGAGTTAGTGCCATGAATTCTCTTCTGCAAGTCGGGCAATACTGAAAAGTGCAGAATCAAAAATATTATAAGTCCCAATTGGGCAGCAAAATCAGGAGAAAAATGGACAGCATCCCTGGCAGCATAAGAAAGGTCTCTGGCTCACCCCAACAATCAAGGGCTTTTATACATTATTTTCACAAATGAAATTAGTAAAACTGCAGAATTACTGTGGTGTCAGCAAATGTATCATTTCATTAGCAAATCAGAACACAGAAATATTATATGTCATATTGCCTTAACACCGAAGCACCATCCCACTACATGGATATTTATTCTGCCCACTCTATGCTCAGGTCATCTGTAGATGGTAGAATAAACTAGATACATGATCAACAGCAATCTATTATGAATTAATAGGGTACAGTAAGCTAACAGAAGGACCTTGAAATGTAGTTACAGTTTGTGACTGAGCCGGGGAAAGTTCATCAAAAACAGTTTAAACAATGACAATGGAAGTAGACTGACATGATTCTGCTCCAGCATGTAGTGCAGAAAAAGTAAACAGTGAGATGTGTGGGAGCAGGACAAGGGTGGCAACCATTCTGAACAAGATGACTGCTAGGCCAAAATTGAGGCCTTGTTATCAACAGTTTGAAAAACACACTACTACCGGTCAAAGGAAATTTGTTTCAAAAGCAATCATATTTAATCAACATATATTTAATACATGTGTAAAACAACATTCAGAACATTGTTAATAATGCTCCTGACTATTTTATAACCACTAAAATCCCAAAATGTATCTATTTAGTCAAAAGTTAAAACAGTCTGCATAACGTTTTGCTACATTCATGTTGATACATCCATCAATTTAAGCTGGTTGTAAACACAGTCTCTGGTATCCTCTATTTCATAATCTTGCCACTCTCTCTTTGATGGTTCTCTTTTTCCTTTTCACCCACATTTTAGAATCAAATACTCTGAAAACAGAACAATTGCGCAAATCAATACAATTATCACAGGGGTTATTTTTAGCCAAAACAAACCCCCTCCCAGACTCCCGAACCATTCACCAGCCTTGCTAAATCCTTTTCCTATCTCAATAAACCCGAAGGCTACTGTTTCCCACAAGCAATGCTCCTCTAAAGCTTGGACTTCATGAGAAAAATTTGCAATATTTTGTGAACATGTGCATTAACACCCTTACTGTTATTAGGTATGAACGTACAACACTCTAGACCTACAAGAACTTGAAAATACCACCTCCCTTCATAAGAAGGCTATCTGGCGCTAAGTGGTTTTGCATAATCATTGCAAGCATAGCATTTATTAATCTGTGTTATAGCGATGGCAGTGTTATAAGCAAGCCTGTCCAGAAGCTTAGACAACCGTCTAATTTTCTCATCATTCATAGCCACTCCTAATGATGTCATAGCTCCTAAAACATCTAGTACTATCTGCCAATAACCATGCTTCACTCTTCTCAAACCAACAGCATACTTCATTCTACTCACATGATAAACTAGAAAACACTAAAGCAAGATAATAGGAACCCACCAAATTACAAGGCTGGTTGAAATATGGTGTCTTACTTCATACTTAATAAATCCTTTTCAGAATTGGCTCTTCATCAACCAGGAAATCATTACTAACAGCATAACTCCTTGCACACTCACTCTAACCCACATATTCAGTTGATTGAACTGTAGGTTCATGATGCACCACACACATCTCACTGTTTCTCACCATTCTTAGGCTTGGATGCACATTTGGGATTTGAGATCTGGGCCTACATTTTTTTATTTGCTCACCACGCAATTCCAGTTTTGTCCCAGCCATAGGCAAATCAGTCTTGACCATGCTCCCCATGGGAACAGTTCAGCCCGCAATGTCATGCCAGGTCCTCCCTGGACTGGTAACAAGCATCCTAGATCAATTTTGGGGTATCACCCCTCATCCGTGTATGGGTCAGCAAGATCTCAACAGAATATGGAACCAACATGATTAATGTATGTCCCATCATAATTCCTTCACTTTGCTCAATTGCAATGCAAACAGCTGCAACTGCTTTTAGACAACCATAAAGCCTTATAGCTACAAGATCTAACACAGCTGACAGATAGGCCACTGTCCTCATTACTCCACCATGTTTTTGAGTGAGTACTGAAAGAGCATACCTGCCTCTCTCACGGCAGTAGAGGAAAAACTCCATCAAACTATAATCAGGCCTTATATGGACAGGTGCAAATCATCTTTAGTTAGGACTGGGAACAGCTGAACTCTCGAATACTGTGATTTAATTTTAAACACTGAGTGTTCATCTTGAGTCTGGATTGTGACACTATCTGATGTACAGTAAATCACACAGTTCATCTTGCAAAGCAAATCTCTGCTCAACAAATTGACAGGGCTTGAATCACACAATACGAAGTGATGACTATTCTTCATTGATGCTATTTTAATGGGGACATCTGCTGTATCTTGGTTAACAATCTGTTTATTGCTAAGTGGGTATCTCCCATATCTATAAAGAAAGACACCGGGTGTCCATTGACTTCACCATCAATATATGGGCCACTTTGGTCTAGCTCCATGACAACTCGAAGTAAGCAATCCTCCTCTCCCCTCAGGCACCGTCTTCGAGAATTAGTCTCTGAGGAAAACTGAGTAAAATCATTACTCGGAATCAATGAATTCTCCTGGAACCCAGGACTTAAAGGCATTTTATTTCTCATGTTTTGCTGCAACACTGGAGCTGTGGCATATTCATTTGAATCTGCTCTCAGTTTTGCACATTCTGCACAGAACTCAGTTGATCCAGGGGTACTTAATGTGTCTGTATCTGATTTACATTCCTCTGCATCTCGGGAATACAATTTTCTGGTTTTAAACTGGATTTTGTCTACATTCTCACTACCAGTGGCCAATTTTACTACAGAAATGACAAGCAGTGGTCGTCTTCAGCAAATCAATATTTGCTTTAATTCCAGAACTATCCACAACTCTTCTTCCCTGACTTTGCATCTGCACCCTCTCATTTCCAGGACTGACTCCTTGCATCGGAAGCGCTACATTAATTCCAGCATTGTCAGACTACACAAACCCTGCATTAGAACCCATCATCTGATTTCTGCAGTTTCTCTTAAACTGCTTTTTCTGGATGACCATCAACTTCTCTTTGATCTTTTCCTACTTCACATCAAACCAGTCATTACTGTATTTGAGGTATTTTAGAATCTTATCAATACCCTTAGTCTGACAGCACATCACACAGTGTTTTATATAAGAACTAAGCTCAGGGCACAAGCTCCTAACAATAGCACCTGGGTCTGGTGGCTCAGTGGACTAATGCGTCCCCTGTAGGGTCACAGGTTCAAATCCTGACGGGTCCACTCAGCCTTTCATCCATCTGAGGTTGATAAAAGGAGTACCGTTGGGTAACAATAATCATCTGCTATTCAGCACCAAGATGCATACGGGTGAGCGTGCACTTTACAAATACACGTTATGCTGTAAGAAACCATTAGCTCCATCTTTCTCTGGATCTTCAACTCCACTGTGCTTCTAAAAAATCTGCCCCTCATAATTGGCATGCACTAACTCTTTTGGCTCCTGTGTGGATCTCAAAATCTTTGGCCAGTTAATTTCTTTCTCTGGCTCTTTCTTTTTCATATACTCTATCACTGTCTTGTCAGCAACCACCTCAGATGGAGTATTATCAGGTGGAACTCTAGCTGGATCCTCTGCAACAGCTACCTTACAGTCAGACCACAAGTCACTAGGAACAACAACAGCACATTCAAGTCAGTCCAAAGTATTTTCAAAATTTTTGTTAATCTGTGAACCTCTTTATACCAGATCTCAGGTTCTTCTCGCAATTTTGGAAAATATATCATAAACGCATAAAGATCACCTCTTGCTCAAGGCACATGCACATAGTTCCCTCCATGTACTTCACTCAGGGGAAATTCTAAAACTGTCTCTAATGGACCCCTTTGTTTTCTGTCCTGCCTCTGAAGCTTCATTGTTAGCAGTAACATTCTTTCTTCACCTTTTTCTGAACTTCTTCCAATCCCTCCAGTCCCTTATTTTTTCAACTTTTCAACAAAATATTTCATGTGGGTGCATAATGGTATTAAACCTATGTCTTTTATTTCATCATGTTTCAGGTCCATTTTGTCATTTCCCTGCATGATTCTCATTCTACTAATGTCAACCTCACATTCATCAGCCAATACCTCCAAACTATCAGGTGCTTCATTCACACTTTTTGCTGCTTCCCTGATCAAATACCTAATTTCATGCACATTGTATGACATCAATCTGTTTGTGTCAATTGTCCCCTACAGAATGCTTCCAAATTCAATTTTTAAAGCCCAACATTTATGTCTCTCTCTTTGGGATATGCAATGGGAATATTAGTAACAGGCAAGTCATTTGAAACTAGAGAACAAGTTGGCAATAACTCTGCTAGTAGTTGGCAAAACCGTCAATGTATTGCTAATGCACCCTCAACTGCAAGTGCAGTCCATCCCTGTGACTGTACACTCCTAACATCTCCCACTGCACCTGCATCAGGCACTACGGAACCCTGCCCCTGTCTCTTTACCCCATCAGTGTATGGAAGAGGTCTGGAATTTAAGAGATCATTAAAAAAATTAGCTTCTTCATTTGATTCTCCTTCTAGTTTTTTTTTGTTTCTCTCTATTTCCCTCATAGATTTTTTTATCTACCGTCTCTTTGACTATTGCAGGAAAAATTCCCATTCCATTTATCATATCCTCCCTCCAGAATTTTTAGTGAAGGTACTACTTGCCTTCAAGCCATTGTCTAAATGAACTCTTCACCTGCTTCTTCATTTTCTTCCTCTCCTTCTCTGTAGAATCTAATCTCATTTATTCATCAAACTATCAGTTTTGGTAACTGCTTTCTGTCATTTATGGTCTACCTCAAGAAATCTAACTTTCTAATATTAACGGTACCCTCTTAAGGAGACTGTAAGTCCTTGTCACAAGAGATATATTCATGCCAGTTGTGAATCTATGTACACGTATTAAAACCAATGTGTACTGTAGCAGGAACACTACTGGGTTTAGGCCTATTCAACACAGCATCTGTTATAGTTACTCAAAATAATCCAAAAACCACACAAAGCAAGCTAACAAACAACAACGAATCCCATTGCAGCAATGCCAAATGTCAACCAATCACAGCGCGGCTTCAACAGCAACCAACCAATTATAGCGCAACCCTAGGGTGACGTCTCATCAATACCAGTGCGACTTCTTGGCTGACTGTCCTATCACAGCGTAACCTTTCAGTGAATGAAGAAACAATTGCACAATCTTTCTCAATGAACCCACACACACTAAATAAAGAATTAAAATATTGTTGTCTTAATCTAAATCGGAGAAAATCAGCAGGTTAGAATAAGACAAATCTTGCAAATTACAGAAATAAGACTAGCACCTTTGTGGCACATTTCAACCTCAATTCACACCAAAACACACTCCTGTCCAGTGACAATCCACTTCAGGCTAGTGATTTTACTCTTGTGCACCAAGGAGCAGAAGACACCAACCTAAATTACAATAAAGAACAAGGGAGGGAGAGAGAAGTTCGGTTCACTGTGGACTCAGTCTCCTTTAGAAATCGAGAAAAAACAAAGAAAGTCCAACCTTAATGCATGAAAAAGCTTTCCTTCCAGTGATTGGTTTCAGTTTATCAAAGAAAACAATGAGTTTTCTTAAAATAACCCTCACCCACTAAAAAGTCCCTTGGTGGCATGTTTCATCATCGGGTTCTTCCCGCCCCTCTGCGGGACAGGCGTGCTACGACCGACGAAGACGTGGGAGCACTTTTGTGAGGTGATTACTATGTGTTGTTGTGCGAGTAGAAGGGTCAAGAAAAAGTTGTGAATTAAAAAATACCTGACCATGTGGAACCTAAACTTTATTAATTCCTGTGGCTATTATTGTTAAAAGGGGAGAGGAGAAATGTACACTATAATGAGTGGTTTCCTCCCTCGTCTACATGTTTCAAGCCTTCCCCTGGGCTTTTCTTCAGGACCAAAGTGATTGATCCCTTTTACCACTCCTTGATAACCTAATAGGTCTACCTGATAACTATCAAGGTGGAATGTGTATTAAGACATTAATAGCTAATCGGTATACTCCTTCTAAGCAATCTGGAAAGATAGAGTAAAACATGACATAAATTATCACTTGACTATATACTAAGGAAACTACATCACCAAACTCGTGGAAAGTAAATGGAAGTGATATATTTTTCACTCGTGCACGACTGCTCGTTTTCGTAATATGTGAGTGCCGTGCTGCCCTTCTTATTAATAAAAACAAACAAAACAATCCAATACACATAACAAAATTCCCACATTCTACATGTGCTTTTATCCGTTAGGATCATTCCTGATTACGATGCTCTTGATGTGTTTTTAATGTCATAAAACATGAGAGTGACTTGAATATGTCTGGCCACTAAAAAACATTATAGTGAGTATTCAAAACACATACATGTTCGATGCCTAACTTAAGCCCCATGAGCTTATCACGGGAGGGGAGGGGCACTTGTAGTCACACACTGCAGGAAAAGGATCGAGAAATCGGGTTAAAAAAGGGCTAAGTGAAATACCTTTTTTCGTGAAAAGCTCGTTGCCCAAGGGGTTCGGCTGTGCCGTACTTACATCAAAGCTGCTCTCTCACCCATTCTATGCCTACCCGTGGCTCTGATGAACAATGTTTGGTAGCGGTCGTCCGGTTAAGTAACCGGTGACTTCCTGATTGCGTGTGCGTATGTTCACATGCTAGAACGCGAACCTTCAAAGATGGCCGCCCGATGGTGGCATTACTTTCTGGTTTGGTTTTAGGACAATGCCAGTTTGAGGCTGGCGTCTGTCCAGGTGCTATTGTCTCAATTTTTTACTTCTAAACAGGTTTTTCACATATATATGCCCGGTCTTATAATTCGAGATGCGGAAATGTTAGAAATTCCACCAAACATAAGAATTTTTGGGAAAAGGGCTCATTTCTATTCAGGGGGCGTCAACTCCTCCTATCATTTTTTAAAGTAAAAGTATTGCAGAAATGCTCTATGTCTGTTAATAGAGGTTCTTTTGTAAATTTCTAATATTGTGTTAGTGTTATCGTGGCAGCCGGGTGTGGCTCATATCGTGGTTCATCTACAGGGGTATTTCTGTTGGCAAACGGTGACTTCGATGCAGCCATGGCTCAAAAAATTATAAGTTGTCTCAGAACAGTACCGGTCATTAGTGGATGGATCTACGTGAGGTGACCCCAGGGTATATCATCATCTAGTCCCTTTGTGTGTGTTCCAAGGCAAAACAGCCAGCGCTGTTCCTTCTCGAAGAGTAGGGACTCTTTGTTAACTTGTTCTATGACAGTCCATTGTAGGTCCTGTACAGTGTGGTTCGCTTCTATGTAGTGCGATGACATTTTTGTTGTTGCTTTTCTACGCCTGACGTTACTCCTGTTTTCACATACGCGTGTTTTTATTGGGCATGTGGTCATCCCGATGTAATGGAGACCGCATGGACAGGTGATCATATAGACCACATTCTTTGAGTTACAGTTCGTAAAACGACGTTGTTCCCACTTTGAGTCGACGTTGAAGGTGATATTTTTGCTCTTCGTGGTCAGGTGGCGCACACTGCAGTTACCACAGGGATGATGACCCATGAGGGGCGAGAGGAAAGTTTGTGAGGCCTCATCTTCCTTGGTTTTCCATGGTCTGGTGTGTATTACCATGTCTCTCAGGCTCCTACCCCTTCTGTGTGAGAACATTGGTTTTGGAAAATTCAAATTCCCGCAGTTCAAGATACGCCAATGTCTGTTTATTATTTTGGTTACCTGGTTGGAGCCTGTGTTGTATGTCGTTATACAGATAGGTCTCTCCTCCTTTGGTTTTGGCGGTCTTATTTCCAACAAAGCGTCCCTGTGGTTGTTTTTTGCACATTTCAGGGCTTTGTCTACCACTCTAGGGGGGTAATTCCTTATCTCCAATTTTTGACGCAAGTCTTCTGCTTGTTGTTTGAAATCCTTCATGTCTGAACAGTTTCTCCTTAACCGCAGAAACTGGCCAAATGGGAGATTGTCCCTCAGATGCCTCAGGTGGAAACTGTCGTAGAGAATGAGACAGTTCTTTGCTGTTGCTTTTTTGTGTGTGGTTGTTTTCAGGCCCCCTTCCTGTGGGAAGATGTTGAGGTCCAGGAATACTAAGTCCTTGTTGGAGAAGGTGCTGGTAAACTTCAGGAAATCTCACAGCACCCGACTGCAAGGGGATCTCTAATCCCTCTTGAAAGTGCAGGCCGGGGCCGCCTGCACTGTCAAACACAGAACGTCTTTGAAAAATACACTCCGTATTACACTTGAATGTGCTGCACCCAGGGTAGCATGAATTCGAGGACGCCCTGAGGGCAGTGGATTCAACATAATGGGGGGCACTTTTCCTGTTTGCACATGGCTCACCTGTTAGAAGGTTCACCATGGCGCAAACAGGCAAAGTGCGCCCTTATCATAATACGGCCCAGCTCCTTCACTGAAGTGCCCTTCTTTTCAGGCAGATGTGCACATTTCTGCATGAAAAGTGCCATCATTCACAGTAAAAAAGAGTCAATGGTTTAAGTGGGCTGACCCCATGCTGCATGCTGTGATAAGTGGGCTGACCCTATGCTGCATGCTGTGGCAGGCTTAGACCAATGGACGAAGCAGATTAATCCGTATGTATATAAGTATTCTTTTATGATTTGCATTTATTACACAAGGCTGGCGAGACAGCTAGAGCTGTCTCTTGGTCAGACCTTGAAACCAGTTAACTGATAATTAGGAACCGGGCTCCTGAACAGTATCTGTAAGAAACATATTCTGTTAAAAGAGACAGCGTCTATCCTCTTTATCAAAGTCCTGAGCCGACAGTCAGATTAGACCGAAGTAGTGTCGTGTAATTCCTACTAATCCATAGGATCTGCGCATTGTTCGGACAACATAAACTAAGGGCTTGGTGTCTAGACTGATTCCGGACCCCCCGCAGGATATGTTGGCCTATAGACTCACAGTGCCACCGTAAGCCCACCTAACCTACCAGGGAGCAAATGGTTTCTGGCAACCACTGAACATGACAACCCTTACCCCTCAGGGATCGTGGAAGCAGTAGAGAACCTTCCACTCAGGGCCAGATGTACGACCATGTCATTTAGCGAGTCGCAAATTGCGCTCAAATGCGAGTCGCAATTTGCAACTCGCAAAATGATATGTACAACAGTGTCAGAGACACTGTTAGCGATTCTCAATGGGGTCGCAAATTGCATGCCTCATCAATACTCATGAGGCACTCACAATTTGCGACCCCATTGAGAATGGCTGGACCTCCCAGGTATGGTGGCCTGCTGGGCTCAGCAGATCTCCATGTCTGGTACTGTTTTCAAATAAAGCAGTTTTTTTTTTAAATGCAGCCCGTTTTCCTCAAAGGAAAACGGGCTGCATTTAAAAAAAAAAAATGAAACGTTTTTGTTACATTTTTTAAGGGCAGGTAGTGGTTCCTGGAACCACTGCCTGCCCTTAAAAAATATTTTCACCCTGCATTTGCAAAGGAGAAGGGGCCCCATGGGGACCCCTTCCCAATTGCGTATGCATTACAACCCTCTTGAAGAGGGCGGTAAATTGCGAGTGTTTTGCGACCGCAATTGCGGTCGCAAAACATTCTTACATAGGGTAGGGAGTCGCAATTAGGAAGGGACGCCCTTGGAACGCCCCTTCATAATTGCGAGTCGCAAATCCTATTTAGCGAGTCGCAAATAATTTGCGACTCGCTAAATAGGGTTTGTACATGACCCTGTAGGTTTTTGCATGCGCGAACGGGTCACAAATCCGTTTGCGCATGCAAAAACGGGTCGTACATCTGGCTCTCAGTCTCTTGTGCTCACTAAGTCTTAGAGATATATACAGAGAATACCCAGTGGGACGTTTTCAATAATATTTATTGAACCAATTTCATTTTTGCATAAAATACGTGTGCTGCAATGATTAGTAGACAGAAGCAGAAAAACTTGATTACAAGCACCAAAAGAGTAAATAGTAAGTAGAGTTCTACCACGGTGCTAATACAATGTATATATGCAGGCATATAAAGCAAGGCAGTAATTGAGCGTACTCCTACGATGAGAACCCTACTCTGAGTGTACCTAGAGTGTATGCAGGTTTAGAGCCAAGAATCCCCCAAATGGACGAACCAACCACATTACCTGATGGGATAAAGTGAAGGACCCTGTCTTGGTCACGAACTGGACTCCCCTCACGAGATGTTAGACAGCTGCGTGGTGATTTCTCAGCATGCAAGGACCCTCGGTGTCAGCGGAAGTACCTCCTCTGCTAATCTATCAGGATGCTCATCTTATATAATAGAAATCAGCCTTGCGATCTGCACATAGACTAGTGATATTATGGATATATAGATAGCCCTGTCACCCCGTGGATGAAGATAGTGATGACATTTGTACGTGGTGTGAAACAAGACCTTGTACATGATGTTCAGGGCGTTGTGATAATGTTGTGTGAATCTAGATGTTAAAAGAAGTTTAGTTTCAGAGAAACTAATCCAACAATCCAACATTGTTGTGCATGCAAATGTGTGCCAAAGGTCGCACCTGGAAATGTTATTTGTGAGGACAATGTAAGAAATAAGCTGCTTCGCTACATGGGCCTAACTCGGGAATATAAAAGCAGCTGCACATAAGAGTCTACTGCTGTTTCCATGGCATTTGTTAGGCCTTTGCACAGCTTAAGGGTCATGATTTGCAGTACCTAAGACAAATATAAGAGCAAGTCATTGCCTAGTAATATCAGGATCTGATTCGCTAAACACCATTAAACGCAGAAGAGCCTCATCTTTACCTTTGCAATTTTAGGGGCATATTAACAAGCCCATTATCGCCGCTTTAGCGGCTGTTTTCGGCCGAAAAGCGGCGATAATGGCATCGCAGTATCAGCAAGGACACGCTAGCGCGTGTTTCCTTGTCGTAGCACCGGTTTTGCTTACGCCTTGCATCGCATCTCTAATGAGATGCAAAGTAGGCGTTCCCGAGCAAAACCACAGGGAATAAGTTGCTAACCGCACATCGCGGTATTTACAAGGCCTGCCCTGACACACATAGCGATGTCAAAACCCGCGCTAACCGCGGTTATCGCTGAAAGCTAACGTCTGCTGAAATTCAGACTTAGCTATATGTGTAATGGGGGGTGGAATCTCAGGCTACGACCACCATGGGCTATTTACAAGTAATTCCCTATCGCTGCAGGAATATCGCTGGATTTCCAGCGATATTCCTGCATTTTGCCGGCTATCGCTGGATTTATATCGCCTGGGTGATAAGCGCTGTTAATAACGCGCTACCCGGGCGATAAAATCCTGCGATAATTAGAATCGCGCTACTCGCGCATAGCGATATTTAGCGCCCGTTGTTGGTAATATGCCCCTTAATTCGCTTATTAACGCAAAACAGTATTTTTAAACAATTTTTCCTTGGGAGAATTGGTGGCCAGATTCAAAAAGCCATTTTCTTGTGCAAGTTCAACGTGTGTGTCTGCAAAGTAACACTAATGCATACATCTGCTCACACGTAATGTTAAAGCCGGATAGTGTAATAATAAGTGGAACTAAAAGTCTTATTTCGAGTTTGCCAGATGGGATGCTCTGTCAAACATGATGGATAGTCCATCTGCCATACTACAAGTGCCAGAGGCTATAATGCATTTGTACTATGGCAGAGAGGACATCCACCACTTTTGTGCTGGCAAAGTCTAAATAAAGCCCTAAATCTGCCCCCAATGGACGTGGGTTGGGTGTTCCAGGGTGGCAATGCTCTGGAAACTGCAAACAAACTTTTTTCTCAGCCTTTCCCACACTGGAAACATTTCCAGGGTAGAGTTGAAAGGGACCGTAGAACAGCCTCTAAATCTGTGATAGATAAGTATGTATAACACAGAAGCGGACGCCACTGTGTGGTTACAGTTAGTATCTAATTACCAAAGGAAGAGTATTTTTTGGTACAATTTTTAATACAATTGTACAACTGCCTACACACTGCATGTATGTTAAGGGAAATACAAAAAGCAGCTGGAAACATGTTAGCAATAATTTTTACTTTGGCACAGGAATCCCGGAAAGAGCAGTGAATTCTGAGTGCAAGGAGACAGCGGTGGTAATGCAGAATGAAACTGAATGCTAATCTTTATTTCTATGAAAATGCAATAGCTAACAATTTAATTTTACAGTTTTTATAGGCGTACATGCTTTGTTTGTTGTTTTACATGTGAATTACAGATAGTATTGTTTTAGAAATGTCAGTCTATTGTGATGAGCACCCTGAAGTGATTGGATGCTCTGTGATTAAGTTCAGCACTCATCAAGACACAGGAAAAGGTCAGATGTTGGAACATCTAATTTGCATATTTATAGGGCTGATTAACATACAATATGCACATATTTCCATTTGGATGTGCCCTTTTGCATATAATGTGTCTCATTTGCATACTGCATGACTATTTTGTAATCCTCTCCGGTTTGTTAGTCACGAGGGTAGAAATTAACAGCCTTTGATATAAAATGATACCATTACTACAATGATAGTAAATTAAGTTACTCAGAATCTCATTGGTAAAATGTGTTCTTTAGGAGCAAGTAAGCCAAGTAACAGCAAAGCCCATTGGTGTACTGCTGTGGAATACAAATGAGTTCTGCAGCTGCTGGGTTTAAGTAGAACATAATTCTTCTGGCTTGTTGTATTGCGTGGTATTTTAATTTGAAAGCACAATATCTAATAAAGCCTCGGTCTCTTGACTCTGAAGGCTGTCTCACTGTGTCCATCTGGTACTGTGTCTCTTTGTCCTTGTGTCTGTGTCAGCCTGTCCTGGTGCGTGTTTCTGTGGCAATGTTCATGGGTGGTTCTTCTCTGTTAGTGTGTGTGTATTTCTGTATTCCTGTTCTCATGTCTGTCACACAGACCAGGTCTCCTAGACCCAGATTCTCTATTCTCCTACTACAGAGGCTTTGATGCCAAGACCCAGTAGTTGTTTCTCTCATTCCGGATGATCCAGTTCCTACCACCTATTCTAGTGCCCATGCTTCTAATTCAATTATGTGTATTTTCAACTCCCAGTGTACTTCCCTATGTATAAGCTTCTTTGTCCAGGATTCCTTGACAGTGTCCGTTTGTCCTAGTGTTACAAAGCTCTTTACCACTGCCTGTGGCTCGTTCTGTCAGCGGTTATGTTCAAGGTCAGACTGGCTATGGGCAATCAAGTAGTGCCAGACTTGTTGCTACTACCACCAGTATGTGGGCCTTTTTTGACTGTGTGTGGGCCTGTTTTATGGTCTGTTGGGCCAGTTTTTACTTTTGATTTGCCCGCTATTGAAACAAACATTGCCTGCAGCAAGCTCAAATCTATGCCGTATTCCATACCTTGCAAAACACCTATACAGCGTGTCTTTACAAGTTTAAAACTGTCCCAATTTGCAAACATCTGCAGCTTTTTTTAGCTATTTAATTCACTAATGGGGGCCACTTATATTTTGGTGCCTAGGCCTATTTTTTGTATCAGTCTGACCCTGATTCATGTCCCAGTGGCTGTGTCTTCCTGTTCAAGTAGACAATTAATTTGTCTCTAGAGACAGGGCCGTTCTGTGCCAGTATTTGTGGCTCCTATCCTCGTGTTGCTTATATTAATCAGAAGGTATCCCTATATCTGATTTTTTTTTATTTTCAAGACAAGGGGACTGGGTCTCTGTGTCCTGAAATGAAAGCTGCAACATTTCTTCTCATTTTGCGGCCAGACAATCAGAATGTGGAGCAAGATGGTGGACGAAAAAAGAGGTCCCCTTGGCCAATCAGAAGTTACATGCTCACGGGACTCCTGTGAGATTCCCACAAACCCAACTGTCCATGTAAACATAAATTTCGAACCAAATATATCAAGAACTACTGAATGGATAACAGCAAATCACAAAAGGCAGGCTTTCTGAGTAAAAATCCTCATAGAAATTACAAGGGGAAATTGTTTTGGAACCCCTTCTTTTTCTCCGCTCCCACTTGTTGGAGCACCCGAAAACTTTCAAGGAAGGAGCTTAGGTGGCTAAACCTTTTAAAAAAAAGTTTTTGTATTTTTTTATTTTTTTTTATTTATAAAGTTTTATATAGCGCGAACGTGACCCAAGGGTATCAGAGCGCTTTACAGTTACATGAGGTAAATACAGTATAGAATACAGTAGGTATAGCAGCATTGGTATACATATGAATTCCTGTACACGTCTTTCTTAGACATTATCAACAGACCATGTTTAAGATCTACTTAATAAATCAAAGGTATACCAGTGGTTCCGATGTGTAACTTCCGTATGATTAACATCACTATTACAAAGATCCATTGAGTGTAGAACTGTACAGTCTAAGAAGCCTTTGCAGTTAATTGATGGGTTTATCTTTACATTTGTTTTTGGATAGTTTTGGAGTCTTTTGTGGTCTTTATGTGCAGGATGTATCCCTATATTTCAGGACTGTGTTATGTCTGTCTATTTGCCACGATGCAGATGATGATCCGTCCTTTCTAGGGAAGGAACTTGCTCATTAGGAAGATCTTCGTTTCCCTCTTGAACGTTGCCGTTTTCGGAATTTTTCTAATGTTTGGAGGGAGTGAATTCCAGATTCTGGGGGCCGCTCCGGAGAATGCTCTGTCATACGTTTTCTTCTTCTGAAAGATGGGCGGTTTCAGCAGCAGGTCTCCGGCACTCCTGGAAGGTCTGCTACCCCCTGATATTTCAATTTTCTGGGCTAGGTACATTGGTGTTTTGTAGTGGAGCGCTTTGTGGGTAACACATGCCAGTTTAAGTTGAATTCTGGCTTCGTATAGTAGCCAGTTTAGTGCTTTCAGGTGTGGGGTAATGGGGTCGTATTTTCTAGAACCAGTAATGAGTCTTGCGGCCGCATTGAGACTGGCTTTTAGTGGTGCTGTGGAGATTTTTGGTAGACCTGTTAGTGTTGTACATCCATATGCGATCCTTGATATCACTAAGGACTGAACTGCCAGTTTAAGGTCCGCCGTAGTAATGAGTGGTTTCATTTTTCAAATATAGTTCAGGTGAAACCGTGCACTTTTTGCCATTGATTTGATGTGTGCTTTCATGCCTAGGTTCTTATCAAGCGTGATCCCTAGTGATTTGGTCGAGTCCACTAGGGTAGGGGTGCAGTTTAATGCTGTGATCAGTTTAGCCCATTCCTTCACATTTTCGTTTTTTTTTGGTGGTGATATTAGTAGGAATTCCGTTTTTTGTGCATTTAATTTCAGGTGATTGCTAGTTAGCCATTGTAATGACATTTTTAGGGCCTCATTCATTGTCTTGATCTCTTCCAGCGATGCAATCTTTATGTAGATCTGAGTGTCATCAGCATACATGTGATAGGATATGTTTGCGTTTCGGAGGATTTCTGTAAGGGGTTTGACATATAGATTGAATAGTGATGGAGATAATGTTGATCCTTGCCGAACTCCAATCAAATTAGAGCATGATTGGGATAGCGTCTGGTTGACCAGGAGTCTTTGTGTTCTGTTCTGAAGGAAGGATTTAAACCATTTCAGAACATTTCCAGACAATCCCATCCTGTCTTCAAGCCGGGCTATTAATTTTTCATGATTTACCGTGTCAAATGCAGAAGACAGGTCTAGAAGAACTAGTAGACAGGTTTGATTGTGATCCAGGGCCTGTAGCGCATCATCCACTATATGTAGTATTGCTGTCTCCGTACTGTGGCCTGGCCTGAAACCAAATTGGCAATTGTCCAGTAGATCGAAGTTAGTGATGTGGTTGCTCAGTTGATTTTGCACACATTTTTCAATTAGTTTGGCAAGTAATGGAATATTGGTTACTGGGCGAAAGTTGTTAGGGTCTGTCGTATCCGCTGTAGGTTTTTTGAAGATGGGGAGGACTTGACCTGTTTTTAGGCACTCCGGTAGTACCCCTTGAGATAGTGAGGCGTTGATTATTTTTGTCCATATTGGTATGACAAAATGGTTGATTCTTTTTAGGCATTTGGAGGGGAGGGGATCATTGTAGTGGTTGTTTGGTTTGATATCCGAGAGTGTTTTGACAATTGTATTCTGGTCATATAGCTTAAAGGTCGACCATTGTGCTTTATTTTTCGTCAAGGCCTGATCGTCTTTCATGAGAGCATCGTTCTGTGATGATAGTTGGCTGGATAGGCTGTTAGCTGCCATCTTGAGTTCTCTTTCTAGCATGTTGGCCTTGTCTGAGAAGAATGTTGAGAATTCCTCGCAGCTCAGTTGAGTTTTAGTTATTTCTTGGGCAGATTTAGCCAACTTATTGGATTGTTGTTTTAACAACTCGAAGAGTTTCCGTGGTCTGTTTTTGGCGTTATCCAATTCTGATCTAAAGAATTCCTTTTTGGAGTTGAGAACACTTTTGTTGTATTCGTTTCTAATTTTTCTGAGAGTTTTTAGCTGGGGGATGTTGGGTGCTGTCTCCATTTTCTTTCTGCTAGTCTCAGCTTCCGCCTGTCTTCATTCAGTGCTCCATTAAACCATGGGTTTTTATCTTTCTCTGAGACTCTTTTCAGTTTTAGTGGCATGGTGGAATTGACTATATTTGTCATTGATGTGGTGTAGTGATCAGTGAGTTCATTAACGTTCAGCCAGTTGTTGGCGGATTTAGATCCTTCTCACATCTTGCTACTAATTGCTCAATGTTAGGGTCTCTGGTGTCCCGTGTCCACTTTTTGAGATTGACATGTTGCGTGGTCTTGTTCTTTTTTATGTTGGATATATGGAAGGTTATGGCATGGTGGTCTGACCAATCGCAAGGAGCAATTGAGTGGATTGTAGTATCCTTGACTCTCGAGATTACCCAGTCTAGGGTTGCCCCTTTCGAGTGTGTTGGTAGTGTGCAGGCTTGAATAAGGTTTAGGTCTGCTAAGAAGTCTTTATGCACGTTGACCTGTTTGTCATTATTGTCTTCACAGTGTAAGTTAAAGTCGCCTAGGAATATATCGTTAGTGTGACTGTTAGAGTTAGCCGTGATGATCTCCATTAACTGGTCTATGAAAGGGGCATTATTGCCTGGTGGATGGTACATCGCATGCAAGTTGCACCTTTGATTATCTGCTGTTCTTATATCGAGTCCAAGGTATTCACAGGATTCAAGAAGGTCGGATTGTATTTGGCTGACCTTGATATCCGATCGGTGTATGCAGGCTATACCACCTCCTGTCTTTTTCAGTCTGTCTAATCTCACAATGTTATACTGAGGAGGCACCAGAAGATCCATGAGCGGGGAAGAAGATTCCGTGAGCCATGTTTCTGTTAAGATTGTCACATCAATTTCCTGATTAATGATGAGGGCCACAATGTCTGATGCATGTTTTGCTGCGGAACGACAGTTGAGCAGTAGGCATAGCAGTGATTTCCCTGATATATCGGATTTCATCTCTTGGGTGTTGGCGGTTAGCTGGATTTGTTTTAGGTTCTCAAGGTTGGGTTTTCTATTCTTAGGCCCGGATGTTCTATTTGCATCAATCGGGACTGATCTAATTTCCTCACCTCTACTATTGGTTGTAGACTCATATGAAAGGAGTAGGGTTTGGGTTTCATCATCCGATAGGTATTTAAGGTTTCTGTGTGGTCGATTAAGCCTATTTGACGCTGGCATGGTCGTCCTTATACTCTTTCCTAGTAGATCATGCATCGATTTTTGGATGAGCTCAACTTTGTAGTGAGTGCTTACAGTGATTTCTAGTATTTTTTCCATAACTTGTAGTGCATTTAGCATATCCTGCGACAAATTGCCCGCTTGTATTTGAAGAGTTTCGATTTCTCTCTGAGTTTGCGGTGATATACTAGAAGTGCGCATTTGCCTATTTCGTGTTTTGTTTGTGTCCCGGTTCTTTAGATCTGTGACTTTTTCAGTATTCCTTTTTCTGTCATTAGTTTGGGTGTCTACTTCTCTTCTATGCATGATGTGAGATGCGTTCTCTTTGTCTTGTGTGCTTATTATCAAACTCGGGGATATGATTTTTGTATGGGCGCTGATGCTGTTTGTAATGTTGACGGGGGTATGGACGGGGTGTTAGCTTCTCTACTCTTTAATGCTGGAAGGGGGTTCCCATTAAGTGGTCTATGTGTGGGAGTAATCATATCTTGGGGGAGAGGTACTGATTTTTCCCGATGTACAGGCGTAGGGGCGATACTAGCGTCACATAGAGATTCCTCTCCTATCTCTGTATAGTTCCCGTTAAGTGTGTCTCTTGACAGGGGCGTAGGGGCGATACTAGCGTCTAGTAGAGATTCGTCTTCTATCTCTGTATAGTTCCCGTTAAGAGTGTCTCTTGTCAAAGTTGTGTCTTCTGACCAAGATGTAGGTTGTGGCTGTTGGGGGTCTCTGGGTATTATGGCGTCGTTGTTGGCTGCTTGTATGAGCACAATACCATTCTTGTATATAGTTATACATAGTTCCGCTCTTAATCTTGGTGACGGGATGATCAATAGTTTAATACCATGTGGGATATTGCTTATATTTTTTGTGTTGAGAATCTTTGTGATGACAGTGCGCCATTTAGCAGTTTTTCTGGTGAAAAATATCAAGTCATTTACTATAATGCCTTTTTTTAGATTAAAGGAGGGGTCAGAGATCAGCGTGTCTGGGATTTTTCTAATTAGGTTGTGTTTACATTTTTTGGCAGCATTTTTAGATAGGCTAGTTGGGTATTTTATAGTGTAAGAATTATTGCCTGCTGATTTTAAATTGGTTCCGGCCATAATTACTGGAGGGGATATATAGTGCTCTGGGGTGGTTCCTGTTGGTGTCTCTACTCTCCTTATTTCCTTATGACCCACTATGATGTGTCTTTTTGCCTCCTGAGTCTTGCTGTGGTTCCTGTTCATGTCTTTACTATTCTTTAAATCCTTGTATCGTGATCATTAGGGTAGTATTCTCATCGGAGAATAGAACTTATTTAATTAGGTAACACTTGAATTAGAATGTGCGCAAAGGTACTCTCTTATGTTAGTTTAATATCCAATACTTCCTTCCTTTGAGGCTAACCAGAGTAATTTCAAGAGGGCCGCCGTTTTGGTGATATTAGCTCCTCGTGTAGCAGTAGGCCTTTGTTTGTTTCTGTTGCTTAGTCCTCTTTCTGTTGTCACTTCCATATAGTCGCCATTTTGGATAGATGTTTCTGTTGTTCGGTCCTCTTTCTATCGTCACTACCACTTAGTCACCATTTTGGAGGACCTGGAGCCGAGGCAACAAGAGGGACCATCTTTTTGCTCAAAATGGCCGGGGCAATAAAGCCCGTACACGTGGACAATAAGGGCAGAAAGAAGAAAACGAGAAGGAGAGCTGCTGTCCACTGTGCGTGTGTGGCAAGTCAGCACTCCTAGGCACATGCGGCGTGAGACGAGCAGTCCGCAGTGATCCCAAATGCCAGCGGTCCAGGGTCGATCACTCTCCTCTCCTACTCCCTGGAGAAACTGCAGATGCGGCTCCGATCTCGCCGAGCCGGCTCCCCGCAAGGGACACGAATCCGCTGCGGGCCGTCAAAATGAGGAAGATCCTCCCCGCAGTGCCCCTCTCTCCTCCGACGTCGGTCTCCGCAGTTCAGGGGGTGCCGCGATCATTCGGGATGATTCGGCAAACAGCGCTAAAGTTAGAAACAAACCAAAAAATACTCCTCCTTTGGTAATTAGGTCCTAACTGTAACCACACAGTGGATTCCGCTGCTGTGTTATACATACTTATCTATCACAGATTTATAGGCCGTTCCACGGTCCCTTTCAACTCTACCCTGGAAATGTTTCCAGTGTGGGAAAGGCTTAGAAAACAGTTTGTTTGCACAGTTTCCAGAGCATTGCCACCCTGGAACACCCAACCCACGCCCATGGGGGGCAGATTTAGGGCCTTATTTAGACTTTGCCAGCACAAAAGTGGTGGATGTCCTCTCTGCCATAGTACAACTGCATTATAGCCTCTGGCACTTGTAGTATGGCAGATGGACTATCCATCATGTTTGACAGAGCATCCCATCTGGCAAACTCGAAATAAGACTTTTAGTTCCACTTAATTTTACACTATCCGGCTTTAACATTACGTGTGTGGAAATGTATGCATTAGTGTTACTTTGCAGACACACACGAACTTGCACAAGAAAATGGCTTTTTGAATCTGGCCATGACTCTTTGATACCAATTTGAATGCCACTTCTGGACTTAGCCTCCAAGCAGAGCATGCTTTGTTCGAGAGCGATTGGCCAGGGCTGGTGACTGACAAAGTAACAATTACCACACAATAAGGCAACCCAATAATCCTCCAGGGAACTGGGCAGAAGTATCTATATACACACACAAATGCCCCCTGAAGGAGGAAAATCATTTAAATGTAGTCATTCACTTATGTGAATGACTAGGTTTAATTGATAATCCTCCTTCAGGAGGCATTTGTGTGTATACTGATAAAGTAACAAGTCACCATTTGAGAACCTCGGTTGGTCAACCGTTGTATGAATGAGGATTCCTTGCATATTACCCTTTTGGTAGATGTTTTAATTTTTTTTGTCTTTACATTTGAGATGTGAATTTCCTGTAGATAAGAGTTGGCACATTCAGCATAATTAGTATACGTTGAAGTGTTGTGTTTCAATTTCGGTTGCTCAAATTGGGCAATTCCTAAAGGGGCCAGCTGCTTACCTCTTCATCTGCTGGGCACAGTATTTTAAGGCAGCGGCTATTTACCTGGCCACCAGTAAATAGTGAATTTTTGCTTCTGGCTAAATAACAAAGATTATGCACTATTTGACCAGGGGCTGTGTACATAGGTAGACAATGTCATTATTTACCTGGCCGCCTAGTAGAAATCATAGGCTATTTCACTAAGGACCATGCAACGAGCTAAGAAACTTCACAATTTTCCTGGCCTCCAAATAAATAGTAGAGATTATGTACTAATTGCCCACAGCCTTACAAATAGCAAAGAAACTTCACTATTTACCCAGCCACTGACTAGATAGCAGAGATCATGTACTATTTAGTTGGTGGCAGCCATGCAAACAGCAAAGATGCTTCACTTTTTACACAGACACCGACTAACTAGCAGAGATCATGTACTATTTAGCTGGCAACAATACAGAAAATAACAGGATTACACCTGCTCGTGTAATAAAGAGTAATTAGGGGCAAAAATCCTACTGCAGGGGCACAGGAATAACAAACTTAGGGGCTCATTACGATGGCGGGCGGAAGCACAACCGCCGTGCTGGCGGATGCAAAAACCACCAGTTACAGCCGGCACGCAGCAGTCCACACGCCCGCCCAATTACGATGCGAAAAGCAGGCCAAACACCGCCGGCAAGCCAGCAACACCGTCCGCCATCAAAGTGCGCCCGTTCACGTAGCGGCGCAGCACAACTGACACACACCGTCCGACGAAACACGTCCCGCCCGGCGCATAAATTACGATGCCGCAAACAAACGGCTCCCACGGCCAAGAGACACCGCACGTGAAAGAGAGGCGGTAACACGGACGCAGAGCACGGACAACGAAGAAGCGGCACCCCGGGCATGAATCCAGCACTGCAGGCCCTTCCCATGCTTCTGCTGATGCACCACCAAGGACGCAACGTACCGCGGAGACGCAGGTAGGCACACACACAACAAGTGCACGCAAACAGCGCACACAGTGCAAGGGCGGAAAAAGCGGACAACCCCCCACCAGCGCGTGTACACTACACATCCACCATTGCATCCACATATGACACACAGGCCAAATCCTAACATCGCGGAACACATGTGTACACACCACCTGGGACTAGGAACCAACCACCCCGTCACGGCCACAAAGCGCCGATGACGCCGCCACACATGCGCACAACGCAGAGGCCAACCGCAGCGCCATGCATGCGTCGCACACAGACACAGGGACACAACCAAGCAGCACACACATCAGCCCCACCCCGAACGCACATGACACGTGACAGGCCTGCCACAGACATGTCCCCAACGCCCAATTCACGGACAACACCCAACGCCACACAACCGACGCACACATGTCAGTGAAGTCACGCAACAGCAGGACACACCCCAGTGTAACAAACATGGCGAAGCACACAGCGGCGGCAACACCAACTAGGAGAAGCAGGGCCCCTTCGGGAAGAGGAACGCCAGTACCACACTGAAAAACCCATACCACCCTGCACATATGAACAAGACACATGAAACGGAACACCAAAGAGCCCGGGGACCGACAACAGGTGGCCCAAGAATAACATCCACACACAAGGCCCAACGCAGAGCGGAAAGGCAGCCTGCCGCCCACACAAGGGAGAGCAGACAGCACTGAATGACCTTCCATTCCAACTCCGAAACCACAGCCCTACGACAGAAGCCGGTGAATACAGCCATTGTCCAAGAATAGACCAACACAGGCATGCCGAGGAGACCGACCACAGGGCAGATAGCGCATATCACAGAAGCACACAACGGACGGGGAAGAAAGAAGAAAACACTCCCCCATGTCGGCCACATGCAAGTTAATTGGAAGGAGTCACACAGCACTGACCTTGAACTGTCTGAGAAGCATGTGGGAAGAGGGCCCGTGTCCTCCAAACAAGCCAACAGAACACAAGTCCTGTCTCCCTACGACTACACAGAGCTCACAGCAACCCCGGAGCGTGCACATTGCAGACTGCACACACAGCCGGAGCACGCCACCTCAACGAACCGCTGCGAAATGGCAACCGCAACACACCTACCCAACTACGCCGAACAGCTCAAGCTGTACAAAACCAACACGATACATACATTGGGATGCGATCTCCTGTCCCTGCTGAACGTAAGTTACCGACTGACTTACCGCATCACATTGTTCAGCTGCGTCATGCCCGTCTTCTACTGTCGGAGGTGTCCCTACCAGCATCCCGTCGAGATATGCCTCTCCAACCCGGCATGTCTGAAGGCGGACCTGCTACCACTACTCCTCCCTCTGGACGCACACGACAGGGCCTGCTCTGCCTATGGGGGCATGGCGTATGTGGCCAACATCGCACCCGCACTGAAATGGGACCACTGTGCCTCCACACGACGGATCATCGAGAACAGCTACATCGAATGTCACCCAGCATGCCCCATCATGGTCCTCCAAGGGACAACCTACGAACAACACCTTGAGAGCCACCATCCGCTTCATTGGCTGGCAAACATGTACACCACCAATGACATGGAAGCCCTGCTGGACGGCATCGCATACCTGACAACCTGTAAATACGTCGGACCACAACGCAGGTTCCCCGAGTGACCTATGAAGTCCAACCCCGCACCCATGCTCAGCTTCCGCACGGACTGGCCAGTCACCACCACAACAGCCATACCAAACGACCGGCAACTGTAACCACACCATCAACGACATCGCCATGACATCGGATATGACCGGGACATGCACACTGTTCCCCATCACATCCAGGAACACCGCATGCATCGTGGGAGGCAGTGGCATGGGCTCTGTGTATCGCACCCACATGGACGGAACTGCACGAACAACCAGGACACGACATGGATCCAGCGCACATGGACACACACACCGCTCAGTGGACATGAATAGGTCGCCTGGAGTCTGTGGGTGCTGCACCCCTCCCACCCCCGCCCCGGGAATCCCATACCAGGACCTTTGCATGGACGACAAGTGCATACAACAACAACACGACCCCAGTGACTGTGACATGTCCAGTAACCACCACAGTGCAACAACAAGTGGCACGCCGCTGCATGCACGCAAGCACATGCCCTGATGTCATCTCACATGCACGCGTGCATGAGGAACAACCGCAGCAAACCTGTCACATGGAACTGAGATGGACTGTGCCCATGATGCCGAGCGGTCTGGTAGGCTACATGTATACCGTCTGTGTCAAAGTCCGCAGCTCCGCAGCTATACGTAAATGTACATTAGCACAGCCTTGGCCAAGCAGATGTTACCCCACACCCTATCCCATTTGTAATCATGCTCAGTATATCCTCAACATGTATTCCGCTGCCAGTAGTGTCCACTATACTGCATCACAGAGGACAGAAGACTCAATATAATGTTTGAAACCAAAACTGTCTCCGCTGACTCATTTCACAAGTACGAATGAGAGAGGATGAGAGTATGTGAAGTACACGGCAGTCGTGACATGACCATGTAGTCCACTGGTATTGGATGTCAACGCAAATGAGTAGCACTACTGTGGAAGACACACATGTGTCGTGTGAAGTCGTATGGACGCAGTGCTCAGGTGGGTGGGTGCGACGGGTAGATGCGCACATGCCAAGTTGGAGCACGCCGTGTTGGGAGGGGTCATGAACAGTACACCACCGCTTCCCTGGGCATTGTGAGAGGACACCTGTCGGGGGGAGTGAACACGTGTGTGCACAGCAGCCGGGCACACGTACAAAGCGGTACCAGGCGCACCTCAGCCCACCCTCTGTGGACAAGCTGGATCCTGTTGTGCGCCCGCCATGCCCCTTGACAAGGCACACACAGCCCCAGTCGACCAGGTGTAACCCCAACATAGGCAATCCGCACAGGCGATACAGGGCACGGGATGGCAGTGGAGCATGGTGTGTGAGAGGTCTCCTCGCGCTCCTCCTGGTCATATCACGCAGGCAATAGAACCTCAACGTCTAGCATGGCACAAGTCAGATGGAAGTGTAGGGGGACGCACCACAGCACGAGCAGCACTGACGTCACGGGAGGTGGCTCGCACCATCCCATCCATTGCCCATCATACCAACCACGCCACATGCCATTGCGACTAAGTGCAAGCGCGTGCGCCACCACCCCCGAGCCCTCCCCAGAGAGGCCAAAGAGTGAATGTGTGGGCCATCAGCCACAGACGGACGCGGCATGGCCGCAAGGGCAGCCACAGCCACTGGGTGTCGCAGGTGGCGGATCCGGAAGGCGAAGACTGTGATGCATAGTCCATGCAGGCCGGGTCTCCATTTGGGGCACCACGCAGGTGGACGGCGTCCCGCCACACATCATACCCTGGACCCACACATACACTCCTTGCCCTCTCTGGTGCGAGCTTGGGGCTGCCTGTGCAAGCGCTAGTCTCGCAGGTGAGCATGCATATTGGGGGGCGAGGGGACGACATGAGGGCTGGGGCGAAGATGACTGTATCACTGTCAGTTAGTACAAGGGATGACCCAGATGTGGAAAGGAAGAGACGTGTCCCGTGTGTACTGCAACTAGTCGCCAATCCAACTACCCCCCATGTCCGGAATGTAAGCCCGCACCTAGGCCCGCCCATCCGCCACATCGAACATACCACCAGCACGACAACCTTCCCATTCGAAACACTGACTGGGGGTGGCGACCAGTGAACAATCATGTGTAGCCTACCCACGCGTACATGTGGGCCCTCCATGATCCATGTCACCTGCGGCAAAGATATGACATGCGCAATGAGGGAAGTGAGGAGAGCTGTCCGCCCCACGCGCAGAAGGTGCATCAGCTCCACAGACCCAGCAGCGAGTCCAGCAGGGGTCAAATGTGCAGGGGCAGCTGTGCCTGGTGTGAAGGCACATGCATATAGACAGCACATCGACCAATGTGTAGTCTGCCCACATCCACAGTCCATCATCATGCGGACATAGGAATTGAACACAGGGCAACACATCTTAGTTGGTGCACCCACCGTGACCAACAATGCGCAATCATCGACGTACCCGCCCTGTGCATGGCCCCCCACCCAACGGAGGCACATCCAGTGCCACCATCCCACACACACAAGCCTTCCACGGAACATGCTGTGTCCAATGGTCAGTACAGAGTCAGCGCCCATCTGGTGGATCCTGAACAGGAGACACATGCACACACATGCCAGCTCCCACTATGTACGTCTGCCACCTGGCACGTGCAATGTAACCTCTCACCTGTGACGTGTGACTGCAAGCACACAGCCGTCTTGGCATGGGGCTGTCAATGTGGACACCAGTCAATGTTTCGGGAGCTGTGATCCGTACAGTGCTGTACATAGGGTGCAGTGCTGACACCTACTACTGTCTCATATCCCCTCGTGCCACAGGTCCCACTTGTATTGGCCGCTCAGCCCGTGCCCACATCGTCGTCGTCGTGTGCCATACTCATCCAGCCTCGGAAGCAGTTCCATGCTCAGCAGACACTCATGTTGCCGTGGCGTTGCCGCTTGACGAATATGCAGTCAGTCCCCATCAGCACGCCCCGCAAGTCATTGGGGCCTGGATCCCCATGTGCATGCACATGGCAGTGGTATGTCTCACTTGCCATTGCCATTGTTGGGAGACCTGTGTAAGTGTATTGTGGCCGTGCCGTCCCAGCTTGACAGCTGGGCTGTGGCTCATGTGCTTGCTCAGTCATGTCAGTGATGTGTATGCGAAATTGCTATGTGCCGTGTTGCTTTGACATGTGTCCTCTGCCATTTAACCCTAGGCGGAGACCGAACATTGACCGCCCATACCAATTGCTGGCGGACATGGAGGATACTGAGGTCATAAGGAAGTTTCGGCTGGACAGGCCAACCCTGCATCGACTGTGTGCCATGTTAGAGCCCCATCTCCGTCCCCGCAGGGTGTATCCGACTGCTGTCACCCCCACGGCTAAGGTGATGGCCGCCATGCATTTCTTCGCCACTGGGTCATTCCAGCACACAGTGGGCAGTGGAGGAGGGATGTCCCAGCCCATGTTCAGCAAGGTGCTGAGGGATGTACTGGCAGCCATGATGCTGTACCGGAACAGGTACATCAGATTCCCCAGGGCTCGTGAATTGGCGGCAGTGAAGGGTGCATTCTATGCCCTTGGCAGAATCCCACACGTTGTGGGAGCCATTGACTGCACACATGTTGGCCTTGTTCCACCACAGGCCACTGAGCACCTGTACCGCAACAGGAAGCACACGCACTCCCTGAATGTGCAAGTGGTGTGCCTTGCGGACATGGTGATCACCCACGTGTGTGCAAAGTTCCCAGGCTCGGCCCATGACGCACACATAATGCGCAACAGCATCTTGCCACGACTGATGGCCAATCTGCAACAGGATCGTGGCTGTATTGTCGGTGAGTATGTGGAGTGGTGTAGCGTGCTGGTTGTGCGATGCTGTCCCCTGTCCAGTTGGAATAGCAACGGTTCTCTGTGTCCCTCACACCCAGGTGACTCTGCGTATCCGAATGGGGCATGGCTGCTCAGTCCATTGAGGAATCCTCGCACCCCAGCAGACGATCGATACAATGAGGCACATGGGAGGACCAGACGTGTGGTCGAGCGTACCTTTGGCCTCCTCAAGTCCAGGTTCAGGTGCCTGGACCGCACCGGGGGTGCACTGGCGTACTCCCCACAGAAGGTGTGCCAGATAGTGGTGGCGTGCTGCATGCTGCACAATCTGGCCATTCGGAAGCAGATCCCCCTCATTGTGGATGACGGAGATCAACCAGGGCCCCAGCCCGCAGACCAGGACAGCTCGAGTGAGGTGGACAGCGGAGAGGAGGAAGCTGGGAATGTGCGCCAGCAGCTCATCGCCCGCTACTTCACTTGACGGTGAGTGTCCATGTACGACGGATGATGTGTCTGTATCTGTGCAGGTGTGTGTGTGCTGTGTCAGGGTGGCCGTATGTTCACTGCGTGCAGTGTGTCAACGCTCCATGGCCAGGGTAGTATGCCACTGTTGGTGACTGTGGCATTGTGCCCTATTGCTCTGTGCGATGTGTGTACATTGCTTGTAGTTGTTGACATGTACTGTGTGATGGGTGTGTGACACACTCATTGAATGTGCTCCTGTTCTGTCTCCCACCCCTAGGTCCCTACAGGCCCTCCGGATTCCATTGCCATGCCACGCATCAGGTGCCTTTCCGCCCAAGGTGGCCGTTGTATTCCGTACAAATAAAACACAGGGCACAAACAGCAGTTAGTGAAAAAGGTGCATTTATTACAAACTGTGACATGTGATTGTGTGTAAGGTGATGACAAAAGTGGTGCGTGCAGTGACAATGAGCTGTCGGTCATGGCTGCGTGAAGCTCAGGGTGTACCCACTGGTTCTATGTCCATAGTCCAACACACACATGCCATCCAGATGGCTGTGTGGAGTGGGATCGTAGAGCAAGTCAATGCAGTGGCTGGTCAAGGAAGGCTGGCGGAAGGCTGGCTGGCTGCCTCACTTGCGACTGGAGCGTGCGAAGTCCTCCCGGGAGATCTGTTTCCTCTTCGGACGGCCCCTTCCACGTTTGGGAGGGGGGTGTGTGGTGGCGACCTGCTGGTGGTGGGTGAGGTGTGCTCACTGGCTGTGGACGCAGGGGAAGTGGACACTGCTGCCCGACCCTGCGCCCTAGCAGGTGGTGGCGGAGGTGGTGTTGCTGGCCTTGCCTGTGACCCCACCGCCACCACCAGCTGGCCCATGAGGTCCACGAGTTGGTCCATACGGGACACGAATTGGCCCATATGGGCGTCCATGGACCTCAGCACCCCCAGCACCTCCCGCGTGTCTGTAGCAGACCTGGCCCATTGTCCTTGGGCCTCTTCGTAGGCCCCAAGGACTCTGGCCAGTTGAGGCAGGGCATGGCTCCCAGGGGAGGCTGGCGTTTCCCTGACCCTGCTCCTCCTACCAGTCCTGCTGCCACCGGCCTGCCCACTAGCCACATTGCACACCACGGTCCTCGCTGTGGCTCCCAGGGTGGATCCAGTCGGCCGGGCCACCACCTGCGCTGGGGCTGGTGCCAGCGAAGACGTGGTGGTGGTGGTGGTGGCGGTGGTGGTCGGTGCGGCGATGGTGGCGGTTGCGGCAGTGGTAGTGGCCGCAATGACCGTGGGTGTGGCCGCAACGACAGTGGCAGCAGGGGGCTGGGACTGTTCAGCATCCCTGGATGATGGGTTGGTGGGTAGGAGGGGTCCTGGGGAGCGGCTGGGCCCTGCCACGCCAGATGGGCCTGCTTGGTGGTCCGTGTCCGAAGAGGATGACAGATCCTCCAGATCCGTGTGTCCTCGTTGGGGGCTTGTGGGCTGGCTGTGCTGGCTGCTGTCTCCATCCCCAGCATCCGGCAGTTCGTCACCTGTGGAGAGAATGAGATTTGTTATTGTGTTGCACCTGGCGAAGTATGTATTTGTCGTCTGACATTGGCAGTTCGTGCAATCTCGTACATGGGTTTCCCGGAGGCGAGTGTGTGGCTGTGGCATCTGTAGTTGTGTGTGCTAGGCAATGGGACTGTGTGCTGTGCACATGTGGCATGGGAGGGATTGGCCATGCCGATGGGTGTGTTGCTGTGCCCCTACTCATTGTGACTCTGGTGTATGTGGGCTCCTGGCCCATCCTGGGTCTGGTTTGTACTTTGCTTTTGGGGTTCACATGGAACGCTTAGGAACGCATATGGCAACATGGGGGCCATGCCCCAGATTCGCATTTGGGAGGGGATATGCTTTTGGGGTTCAAATGGAACGCTTAGGAACGCATATGGCAACATGGGGGCCATGCCCCAGATTCGCATTTGGGAGGGGATATGCTTTTGGGGTACATGCTGTGAGCCATGGGTGCCGAACGTGACATGTGTTGTGGCAGCATGACAGTGCATGGTTTGAGGTGTGTGCATGCTTGACATGGCCTGCATATTTGCTGTCTGTTGTGATTACTGGACATGGCATTGGACGCATCGTTATGAGTGAGTGATAGTTGTGTGCCAGCCAACGTATTGCAGTTGTCCCATCTCCTTGGTGTGCGTGCTGCCCTGTGCCATGTGCATCACTGCAGTGCTCGGGGGGGTGTGGCCCATGTTGTGTGTTGTTGCTCACAGTGTGTCGTGCGCTTAATTGACTTCTGGCACATGGTTGGTCATGGGCATGTGTCTTAGCGTGACTGCTGTATGTGTGGCAGCTGTGCGGATGACATGCCTTTCATGAGACTGGGGCTGACGGATGGGATGGATGGTATGTTGTATGTGCATGGTGTGTCTGTGAATTTGATGGGTTCAGTGGTGTTCGTGTGCATTTCTGTTGTTCCGCTCTGTTGCGTCTAGTGTTGTTTGTCTTACATAGGCGTAGTTGTGGGGTGTGTGGTTGACAGGCAGTAGGGGCTACATGGACAGGACTTCAATGGTGTTTCGGTTGTGTGTGATGAGTTGCACAGTGGCTGCCGTGTGGGACTATATTCAGTGTGGCTTGTGCATGCAGACGTGGCTCCTTGGGTGTTGCTATGTCTGTGATTGGTCATGTGGGGTGTGAGTCTGTTGTTCATGTCCGTGTGCACATTGTTCACTTGTTCGTGACGGTGGGCGGTGCTGCGTGTTCGTCTGCTACGTGACATGTCCCATGTGTTGGTCGTGTCATGGTCCTCATGCCTCCAGTAATCCAGCCCTGTCCAGTTTCCCACCTGCAAGTTGTTCGTGCGTGCACTGTACTGGATGCCACATGGCTCTAAGCGGGGGGTGCTCCATGTTGCAGGTCTGTGGGGGTGGGGGGGTGTTGTGGGTCGTGGGGGTGGCTGGACACCCACTGACACCGATTGCTGTGGACCGTGATGTCTGCCTTTCGGCTGTCGTTGTGCACTGCGGTGGCTGACACGTGGCTGTGGGGTGTGGGGGATGCTCCTCCTTGCTGTGCTGTGGGACTGGGGCCTGGTGTGTGTTGTACTTGGGCTGTCCACCCTCCCACCCACTGCACTTTGTGTTCCTGCCACTTACCTGTTACTTGTCGGTTAGTGCAGCTGTGGCGGACACATGGGTGTGGTGGGTGCTCGTTGTGGCGCTTCTGGCATATTTGGGGACCTGTTGGTGGTGACGTGGCTGGCTGAGTGTACACATGTCCCCACGCATCTTACAGTTGTTCGGTTTGGGCTGTGTGTGGTAGTGTCTGTTGCATGTGTGTGTGATGTGTTGTGTATTGTGTGCTGGACATGGGGGTGTTTGTCCCTGGGAGCTGTGGCATGGTAGTTGCGCATGTGAGTACATAGCGGTGTGCTGGTATACATTAGTTTGTACTTACCAGCCTCCACTCCCCCTGCTAATCCGGCGAGGATCTCCGGATGTATTACGACTCGCACCTTCTCCTCCCACGCTTTGAAGGTCTTAAAGAGCGCGGGATTCCCTCCGCCAGTGACGGCAGCCAGCTCTCTGTTTTTGCCCTCCTTCTTCTTGACCAGGCTCTTGACGTCATTCCAACGTTTGTTAATCTCGACTCTGTTCCTGGGCAGGGTCCCGACTGCATTGACCTGGTCTACGATCCGGTTCCACATTCTGTTTCTGGTGGCTAGTGGTGTGTGCTGGACCATGTTCCCATAGATTTGTGGGTACACCTTGATGATCTCGTCGACCATGACCGTCAGCTCCATGGGCGTGAACTTGGGCATCCTTTGTGGTGCCATGGTGTTTGTGGTGCTGGTGCGGTGTGTGTTGTGTAATGTGCAGGGGGTTTGTGGTGCCGGGGTGTGGTGGTGGTGGTGGTGGTGGTGGTGGTGGTAGTGATGTGTGCGTTTCTGTGGTGTGCTGCTGTCCTTGCTGTGTCACTGTGTCCTCTCCTCTCCTCTCTGGTTTGCAATGTAGCAAGGGGTTGTGGTCTGTGGGAGTGCTGCTTTTGTACTCACCTATGTGGGTGTGTCCTCATGGTCTGTTGTTTTCAGGTGTGTTGTGTCTGGGGTTCTGGCCTTTGTATTTTTTGTTTGTCCGGGGGGTGTTTTCGGGATGTGTACTGTGCTTGTGTATTTGTGCGTGCCTTGCTGTGTGGACTTGTTGGCCATGTTGTGTGCTATTGGTTTTGTGTGCGGATGGTTTCTGTGCAGGTACGTTGGCGCCATGGCTTCTGCCGTGTCGATTCTCATCGGCGTTGTTTGCGCTGGCGGGCGGTATATTTGTGGTTTTTCCGCGCTCATGGCGGTGCGATCGTAATTTCACGTGCGGTGTGTCGGCCGTGAGGGCGGGCGGTTTTGTGTTGTCGTGCGTGTTTCCGTCCGTGGCGGGCGGTTTGACTCCGACTCGGACGATGGCGGGCGGTATTTTGTGTGATTTTTCCGCCGATGGCGGTTTTCGGTTTGTGTAATCGTAATGGCGTGGTCGGTGTTCAGGCGGTGTGTGCGGGCGGATTTTTGCCGCTTCCATGCCTGGCGGATTTATTTACGCCGGGTATTGTAATGGGCCCCTTAGTACATCTGAGTGGCTGCTGGCTGCTGCTGTTCCTGTTCTGTTACATTTAGTACTACTTTCTTACTACAAAATACATCCTCATATCCATTTTGGATGCCAGAGTGCATTTTGTGCTAAGAAAATAGATCTAAATGCTGGGTTACGACTCCTCACATAATTCTGTGTAATTTTGCTATAATTCTGTACAATTACACTACACTACATCAAATCACGAAAGTTACACCTATCACCCCTACTTACAAGTTTAAAGGTCTCAAATGTTTGAATGTTTCCAAGTTATTTTGAAGAGACATGGCACAGAATGCCATTCCATTGCAACATGGGCCTAGACTCAGCAACTTGGGAGGTCTTTTATGGAACTGTCTTATGCTCCGCACCTGCCGCAACTACTTTAAGTTTACCTGAAGAGGCGGAATTGATAAAGATCATTAGAACCTTTGCAAAACTAGTTGAAGCTGTTTACTTTCCTACAGCTACTCACTTGCTCTAACTGACAAAGCCATGGGAATGTACCAGGGTCAACTATATGATTATCATAAAGGCTCCATGTTATCAGAACACCTCTTTTTCTGCAGAAAATCAGTGCATCTTGAATTATTAATTCTGGTTTAGTTCAATTAAACAAATCAGATTAAAACACCTGAGAAAAAATGATTTGTAAAAGCAAAAGCCAGAATTGGAAATGTATCCCAGTGACATAGTGCCATCTGGTATTTAGAGTGATACTTAGCAAAATAGAAACAATTGCATAGGGCTCTTTATGAAGTCACCAATGCAGTATAATTGAGAGGCTTTATTACCATCCCATCAATCAATCAATCAATCAATCAGGGTTTTATAAAGCGCGCTACTCACCCGTGAGGGTCTCAAGGCGCTGGGGGGGTGGGGTGCAGCTCCGGATCAGTCGAAGAGCCAGGTCTTGAGGCTCTTCCTGAAGGTGTGCAGAGTAGGGGAGCGTCTGATGTTGACTGGGAGCTCCTTCCAGGTCTTTGCTGGGACGTAGGAGAAGGCTCTTCCGTCTGTTCTGGTTCTGCGGATGCGTGGGGTCTCTGCCAGGCCGAGGTCGGTCGAGCGGAGGTTCCTTTTGGGTACGTGGAAGGAAACAAACTATCGGCCTGATTTAGAGTTTGGGGGACCGAATTAGATCCGTCAGGATGACAGAGGACAACACCTCCACCATCCTGAAGGGATCTATGTCTGTCGATCTTGTGGACAACTCTCTACATTGACAGCAAATGCTGGTATGATGGTCCCTGTCTATGCAGAAAAGGTTTGACAGACAATACCATCAGACAAGGCCAGCCAGCCCGCAAACTTTTCAAACAAAAAACTAATGGCCCCCACACATTGGGATTTTTCTCCCAGAGTATCATGGCCTTATTATTTTTCCTGTCTCTTACAGCTAGGTTTTATCCTAAATCGGGTGAATAGTGTAAAGTCCATCCTCTGATGACCCCTACTCCGTCACGCTGCTACTAGAAGTATTCAGTTGAGGAGCCATTAATTGTACTGAATATGTCGGATCACTGACAGAATATCGACAGTCAGAATGTCGAGGTACAAAAATATTGACGCAAAAATATCGATGTCCAGAATATCAAAGTCCTATCTACATAATGGTAAGTACAAAAATATCGAGAAAAAAAATATCGAAAAAAAAATATAGGGGCCCATTACGATGGCGGGCGGAAGCACTACCGCCGTGCTGGCGGATGCAAAAACCACCAGTTACCGCCGGCACGCAGCAGTCCACACGCCCGCCCAATTACGATGCGAAAAGCAGGCCAAACACCGCCGGCAAGCCAGCAACACCGTCCGCCATCAAAGTGCGCCCGTACACGTAGCGGCGCAGCCCAACTGACACACACCGTCCGACGAAACACGTCCCGCCCGGCGTATAAATTACGATGCCGCAAACAAACGGCTCCCACGGCAAAGAGACACCGCACGTGAAAGAGAGGCGGAAACACGGACGCAGAGCACGGACAACGAAGAAGCGGCACCCCGGGCATGAATCCAGCACTGCAGGCCCTTCCCATGCTTCTGCTGATGCACCACCAAGGACGCAACGTACCGCGGAGACGCAGGTAGGCACACACACAACAAGTGCACGCAAACAGCGCACACAGTGCAAGGGCGGAAAAAGCGGACAACCCCCCACCAGCGCGTGCACACTACACATCCACCATTGCATCCACATATGACACACAGGCCAAATCCTAACATCGCGGAACACATGTGTACACACCACCTGGGACTAGGAACCAACCACCCCGTCACGGCCCCAAAGCGCCGATGACGCCGCCACACATGCGCACAACGCAGAGGCCAACCGCAGCGCCATGCATGCGTCGCACACAGACACAGGGACACAACCAAGCAGCACACACACCAGCCCCACCCCGAACGCACATGACACGTGACAGGCCGGCCACAGACATGTACCCAACGCCCAATTCACGGACAACACCCAACGCCACACAACCGACGCACACATGTCAGTGAAGTCACGCAACAGCAGGACACACCCCAGTGTAACAAACATGGCGAAGCACACAGCGGCGGCAACACCAACTAGGAGAAGCAGGGCCCCTTCGGGAAGAGGAACGCCAGTACCACACTGAAAAACCCATACCACCCTGCACATATGAACAAGACACATGAAACGGAACACCAAAGAGCCCGGTGACCGACAACAGGTGGCCCAAGAATTACATCCACACACAAGGCCCAACGCAGAGCGGAAAGGCAGGCTGCCGCCCACACAAGGGAGAGCAGACAGCACTGAATGACCTTCCATTCCAACTCCGAAACCACAGCCCTACGACAGAAGCCGGTGAATACAGCCATTGTCCAAGAATAGACCAACACAGGCATGCCGAGAAGACCGACCACACGGCAGATAGCGCATATCACAGAAGCACACAACGGACGGGGAAGAAAGAAGAAAACACTCCCCCATGTCGGCCACATGCAAGTTAATTGGAAGGAGTCACACAGCACTGACCTTGAACTGTCTGAGAAGCATGTGGGAAGAGGGCCCGTGTCCTCCAAACAAGCCAACAGAACACAAGTCCTGTCTCCCTACGACTACACAGAGCTCACAGTAACCCCGGAGCGTGCACATTGCAGACTGCACACACAGCCGGAGCACGCCACCTCTACGAACCGCTGCGAAATGGCAACCGCAACACACCTACCCAACTACGCCGAAGAGCTCAAGCTGTACAAAACCAACCTGTTCCATACATTGGGATGCGATCTCCTGTCCCTGCTGAACGTAAGTTACCGACTGACTTACCGCATCACATTGTTCAGCTGCGTCATGCCCGTCTTCTACTGTCGGAGGTGTCCCTACCAGCATCCCGTCGAGATATGCCTCTCCAACCCGGCATGTCTGAAGGCGGACCTGCTACCACTACTCCTCCCTCTGGACGCACACGACAGGGCCTGCTCTGCCTATGGGGGCATGGCGTATGTGGCCAACATCGCACCCGCACTGAAATGGGACCACTGTGCCTCCACACGACGGATCATCGAGAACAGCTACATCGAATGTCACCCAGCATGCCCCATCATGGTCCTCCAAGGGACAACCTACGAACAACACCTTGACAGCCACCATCCGCTTCATTGGCTGGCAAACATGTACACCACCAATGACATGGAAGCCCTGCTGGACGGCATCGCATACCTGACAACCTGTAAATACGTCGGACCACAACGCAGGTTCCCCGAGTGACCTATGAAGTCCAACCCCGCACCCATGCTCAGCTTCCGCACGGACTGGCCAGTCACCACCACAACAGCCATACCAAATGACCGGCAACTGTAACCACACCATCAACGACATCGCCATGACATCGGATATGACCGGGACATGCACACTGTTCCCCATCACATCCAGGAACACCGCATGCATCGTGGGAGGCAGTGGCATGGGCTCTGTGCATCGCACCCACATGGACGGAACTGCACGAACAACCAGGACACGACATGGATCCAGCGCACATGGACACACACACCGCTCAGTGGACATGAATAGGTCGCCTGGAGTCTGTGGGTGCTGCACCCCTCCCACCCCCGCCCCGGGAATCCCATACCAGGACCTTTGCATGGACGACAAGTGCATACAACAACAACACGACCCCAGTGACTGTGACATGTCCAGTAACCACCACAGTGCAACAACAAGTGGCACGCCGCTGCATGCACGCAAGCACATGCCCTGATGTCATCTCACATGCACGCGTGCATGAGGAACAACCGCAGCAAACCTGTCACATGGAACTGAGATGGACTGTGCCCATGATGCCGAGCGGTCTGGTAGGCTACATGTATACCGTCTGTGTCAAAGTCCGCAGCTCCGCAGCTATACGTAAATGTACATTAGCACAGCCTTGGCCAAGCAGATGTCACCCCACACCCTATCCCATTTGTAATCATGCTCAGTATATCCTCAATATGTATTCCGCTGCCAGTAGTGTCCACTATACTGCATCACAGAGGACAGAAGACTCAATATAATGTTTGAAACCAGAACTGTCTCCGCTGACTCATTTCACAAGTACGAATGAGAGAGGATGAGAGTATGTGAAGTACACGGCAGTCGTGACATGACCATGTAGTCCACTGGTATTGGATGTCAACGCAAATGAGTAGCACTACTGTGGAAGACACACATGTGTCGTGTGAAGTCGTATGGACGCAGTGCTCAGGTGGGTGGGTGCGACGGGTAGATGCGCACATGCCAAGTTGGAGCACGCCGTGTTGGGAGGGCTCATGAACAGTACACCACCGCTTCCCTGGGCATTGTGAGAGGACACCTGTCGGGGGGAGTGAACACGTGTGTGCACAGCAGCCGGGCACACGTACAAAGCGGTACCAGGCGCACCTCAGCCCACCCTCTGTGGACGAGCTGGATCCTGTTGTGCGCCCGCCATGCCCCTTGACAAGGCACACACAGCCCCAGTCGACCAGGTGTAACCCCAACATAGTCAATCCGCACAGGCGATACAGGGCACGGGATGGCAGTGGAGCATGCTGTGTGAGAGGTCTCCTCGCGCTCCTCCTGGTCATATCACGCAGGCAATAGAACCTCAACGTCCAGCATGGCAAAAAGTCAAATGGAAGTGTAGGGGGGACGCACCACAGCACGAGCAGCACTGATGTCACGGGAGGTGGCTCGCACCATCCCATCCATTGCCCATCATACCAACCACGCCACATGCCATTGCGACTAAGTGCAAGCGCGTGCGCCACCACCCCTGAGCCCTCCCCAGAGAGGCCAAAGAGTGAATGTGTGGGCCATCAGCCACAGACGGACGCGGCATGGCCGCAAGGGCAGCCACAGCCACTGGGTGTCGCAGGTGGCGGATCCGGAAGGCGAAGACTGTGATGCATAGTCCATGCAGGCCGGGTCTCCATTTGGGGCACCACGCAGGTGGACGGCGTCCCGCCACACATCATACCCTGAGACAGCCCACTCGTGCAACTGGACCCACACATACACTCCTTGCCCTCTCTGGTGCAAGCTTGGGGCTGCCTGTGCAAGCGCTAGCCTCGCAGGTGAGCATGCATATTGGGGGGCGAGGGGAGGACATGAGGGCTGGGGCGAAGATGACTGTATCACTGTCAGTTAGTACAAGGGATGACCCAGATGTGGAAAGGAAGAGACGTGTCCCGTGTGTACTGCAACTAGTCGCCAATCCAACTACCCCCCCATGTCCGGAATGTAAGCCCGCACCTAGGCCCGCCCATCCGCCACATCGAACATACCACCAGCACGACAACCTTCCCATTCGAAACACTGACTGGGGGTGGCGACCAGTGTACAATCATGTGTAGCCTACCCACGCGTACATGTGGGCCCTCCATGATCATTGGGGCCTAGATCCCCATGTGCATGCACATGGCAGTGTTATGTCTCACTTGCCATTGCCATTGTTGGGAGACCTGTGTAAGTGTATTGTGGCCGTGCCGTCCCAGCTTGACAGCTGGGCTGTGGCTCATGTGCTTGCTCAGTCATGTCAGTGATGTGTATGCGAAATTGCTATGTGCCGTGTTGCTTTGACATGTGTCCTCTGCCATTTTCCCCAGGCGGAGACCGAACATTGACCGCCCATACCAATTGCTGGCGGACATGGACGATACAGAGGTAATCAGGAAGTTTCGGCTGGACAGGCCAACTCTGCATCGACTGTGTGCCATGTTAGAGCCCCATCTCCGTCCCCGCAGGGTGTATCCGACTGCTGTCACCCCCACGGCTAAGGTGATGGCCGCCATGCATTTCTTCGCCACTGGGTCATTCCAGCACACAGTGGGCAGTGGAGGAGGGATGTCCCAGCCCATGTTCAGCAAGGTGCTGAGGGATGTACTGGCAGCCATGATGCTGTACCGGAACCGGTACATCAGATTCCCCAGGGCTCGTGAATTGGCGGCAGTGAAGGGTGCATTCTATGCCCTTGGCAGAATCCCACACGTCGTGGGAGCCATTGACTGCACTCATGTTGGCCTTGTTCCACCACAGGCCACTGAGCACCTGTACCGCAACAGGAAGCACACGCACTCCCTGAATGTGCAAGTGGTGTGCCTTGCGGACATGGTGATCACCCACGTGTGTGCAAAGTTTCCAGGCTCGGCCCATGACGCACACATAATGCGCAACAGCATCTTGCCACGACTGATGGCCAATCTGCAACAGGATCGTGGCTGTATTGTCGGTGAGTATGTGGAGTGGTGTAGCGTGCTGGTTGTGCGATGCTGTCCCCTGTCCAGTTGGAATAGCAACGGTTCTCTGTGTCCCTCACACCCAGGTGACTCTGCGTATCCGAATGGGGCATGGCTGCTCAGTCCATTGAGGAATCCTCGCACCCCAGCAGACGATCGCTACAATGAGGCACATGGGAGGACCAGACGTGTGGTCGAGCGTACCTTTGGCCTCCTCAAGTCCAGGTTCAGGTGCCTGGACCGCACCGGGGGTGCACTGGCGTACTCCCCACAGAAGGTGTGCCAGATAGTGGTGGCGTGCTGCATGCTGCACAATCTGGCCATTCGGAAGCAGATCCCCCTCATTGTGGATGACGGAGATCAACCAGGGCCCCAGCCCGCAGACCAGGACAGCTCGAGTGAGGTGGACAGCGGAGAGGAGGAAGCTGGGAATGTGCGCCAGCAGCTCATCGCCCGCTACTTCACTTGACGGTGAGTGTCCATGTACGACGGCTGATGTGGCTGTATCTGTGCAGGTGTGTGTGTGCTGTGTCAGGGTGGCCGTTTGTTCACTGCGTGCTGTGTGTCAACGCTCCATGGCCAGGGTAGTATGCCACTGTTGGTGGCTGTGGCATTGTGCCCTATTGCTCTGTGTGATGTGTGTACATTGCTTGTAGTTGTTGACATGTACTGTGTGATGGGTGTGTGACACACTCATTGAATGTGCTCCTGTTCTGTCTCCCACCCCTAGGTCCCTACAGGCCCTCCGGATTCCATTGCCATGCCACGCATCAGGTGCCTTTCCGCCCAAGGTGGCCGTTGTATTCCGTACAATAAAGACACAGGGCACAAACAGCAGTTAGTGAAAAAGGTGCATTTATTACAAACTGTGACATGTGATTGTGTGTAAGGTGATGACAAAAGTGGTGCGTGCAGTGACAATGAGCTGTCGGTCATGGCTGCGTGATGATCAGGGTGTACCCACTGGTTCTATGTCCATAGTCCAACACACACATGCCATCCAGCTGGCTGTGTGGAGTGGGATCGTAGAGCAAGTCAATGCAGTGGCTGGTCAAGGAAGGCTGGCGGAAGGCTGGCTGGCTGCCTCACTTGCGACTGGAGCGTGCGAAGTCCTCCCGGGAGATCTGTTTCCTCTTCGGACGGCCCCTTCCACGTTTGGGAGGGGGGGTGTGTGGTGGCGACCTGCTGGTGGTGGGTGAGGTGTGCTCACTGGCTGTGGACGCAGGGGAAGTGGACACTGCTGCCCGAGCCTGCGCCCTAGCAGGTGGTGGCGGAGGTGGTGTTGCTGGCCTTGCCTGTGACCCCACCGCCACCACCAGCTGGCCCATGAGGTCCACGAGTTGGTCCATACGGGACACGAATTGGCCCATATGGGCGTCCATGGACCTCAGCACCCCCAGCACCTCCCGCGTGTCTGTGGCAGACCTGACCCATTGTTCTTGGGCCTCCTCATAGGCCCCAAGGACTCTGGCCATTTGAGGCAGGGCATGGCTCCCAGGGGAGGCTGGCGTTTCCCTGACCCTGCTCCTCCTACCAGTCCTGCTGCCACCGGCCTGCCCACTAGCCACATTGCTCACCACGGTCCTCGCTGTGGCTCCCAGGGTGGATCCAGTCGGCCGGGCCACCACCTGCGCTGGGGCTGGTGCCAGCGAAGACGTGGTGGTGGTGGAGGCGGTGGTGGTCGGTGCGGCGATGGTGGCGGTTGCGGCAGTGGTAGTGGCCGCAATGACCGTGGGTGTGGCCGCAACGACAGTGGCAGCAGGGGACTGGGACTGTTCAGCATCCCTGGATGATGGGTTGGTGGGTAGGAGGGGTCCTGGGGAGCGGCTGGGCCCTGCCACGCCAGATGGGCCAGCTTGGTGGTCCGTGTCCGAAGAGGTGGACAGATCCTCCAGATCCGTGTGTCCTCGTTGGGGGCTTGTAGGCTGGCTGTGCTGGCTGCTGTCTCCATCCCCAGCGTCCAGCAGTTCGTCACCTGTGGAGAGAATGAGATTTGTTATTGTGTTGCACCTGGCGAAGTATGTATTAGTCGTCTGACATTGGCAGTTCGTGCAATCTCGTACATGGGTTTCCCGGAGGCGAGTGTGTGGCTGTGGCATCTGTAGGTGTGTGTGCTAGGCAATGGGACTGTGTGCTGTGCACATGTGGCATGGGACGGATTGGCCATGCCGATGGGTGTGTTGCTTTGCCCCTAATCATTGTGACTCTGGTGTATGCGGGCTCCTGGCCCATCCTGGGTCTGGTTTGTACTTTGCTTTTGGAGTTCAAATGGAACGCTTAGGAACGCATATGGCAACATGGGGGCCATGCCCCAGATTCGCATTTGGGAGGGGATATGCTTTTGGGGTACATGCTGTGAGCCATGGGTGCCGAACGTGACATGTGTTGTGGCAGCATGACAGTGCATGGTCTGAGGTGTGTGCATGCCTGACATGCCCTGCATATTTGCTGTCTGTTGTGGTTACTGGACATGGCATTGGACGCATCGTTATGAGTGAGTGATAGTTGTGTGCCAGCCAACGTATTGCAGTTGTCCCATCTCCTTGGTGTGCGTGCTGCCCTGTGCCATGTGCATCACTGCAGTGCTCGGGGGGGTGTGGCCCATGTTGTGTGTTGTTGCTCACAGTGTGTCATGCGCTTAATTGACTTCTGGCACATGGTTGGTCATGGGCATGTGTCTTAGCGTGACTGCTGTATGTGTGGCAGCTGTGCGGATGACATGCCTTTCATGAGACTGGGGCTGACGGATGGGATGGATGGTATGTTGTATGTGCATGGTGTGTCTGTGTGTTTGATGGGTTCAGTGGTGTTCGTGTGCATTTCTGTTGTTCCGCTCTGTTGCGTCTAGTGTTGTTTGTCTTACATAGGCGTAGTTGTGGGGTGTGTGGTTGACAGGCAGTAGGGGCTACATGGACAGGACTTCAATGGTGTTTCGGTTGTGTGTGATGAGTTGCACAGTGGCTGCCGTGTGGGACTATATTCAGTGTGGCTTGTGCATGCAGACGTGGCTCCTTGGGTGTTGCTATGTCTGTGATGGGTCATGTGGGGTGTGAGTCTGCTGTTCATGTCCGTGTGCACATTGTTCACTTGTTCGTGACGGTGGGCGGTGCTGCGTGTTCGTGTGCTACGTGACATGTCCCATGTGTTGGTGGTGTTATGGTCCTCATGCCTCCAGTAATCCAGCCCTGTCCAGTTTCCCACCTGCAAGTTGTTCGTGCGTGCACTGTACTGGATGCCACATGGCTCTTAGCGGGGGTGCTCCATGTTGCAGGTCTGTGGGGGTGGGGAGGTGTAGTGGGTCGTGGGGGTGGCTGTACACCCACTGACACCGATTGCTGTGGACCGTGATGTCTGCCTTTCGGCTGTCGTTGTGCACTGCGGTGGCTGACACGTGGCTGTGGGGTGTGGGGGATGCTCCTCCTTGCTGTGCTGTGGGACTGGGGCCTGGTGTGTGTTGTACTTGGGCTGTCCACCGTCCCACCCACTGCACTTTGTGTTCCTGCCACTTACCTGTTACTTGTCGGTTGGTGCAGCTGTGCCTGACACATGGGTGTGGGGAGTGCTCCACCTTGCTGGTCTGTGGGAGTGGGGGCCTGGTGGGTGTTGTACTTCAGCTGTCCCCCTCCGACCCACTGCACTTTGTGTTCCTGCCACTTACCTGTTACTTGTCAGTTGGTGCAGCTGTGGCGGACACATGGGTGTGGTGGGTGCTCGTTGTGGCGCTTCTGGCATATTTGTGGACCTGTTGGTGGTTACGTGGCTGGCTTAGTGTACACATGTCCCCACGCATCTTACAGTTGTTCGGTTTGGCCTGTGTGTGGTTGTGTCTGTTGCATGTGCGTGTGATGTGTTGTGTATTGTGTGCTGGACATGGGGGTGTTTGTCCCTGGGAGCTGTGGCATGGTGGTTGCGCATGTGTGTACATAGCGGTGTGCTGGTATACATTAGTTTGTACTTACCAGCCTCCACTCCCCTGCTAATCCGGCGAGGATCTCCGGATGGATTACGACTCGCACCTTCTCCTCCCACGCTTTGAAGGTCTTAAAGAGCGCGGGATTCCCTCCGCCAGTGACGGCAGCCAGCTCTCTGTTTTTGCCCTCCTTCTTCTTGACCAGGCTCTTTACGTCATTCCAACGTTTGTTTATCTCGGTTCTGTTCCTGGGCAGGGTCCCGACTGCATTGACCTGGTCTACGATCCGGGTCCACATTCTGTTTCTGGTGGCTAGTGGTGTGTGCTGGACCATGTTCCCATAGATTTGTGGGTACACCTTGATGATCTCGTCAACCATGACCGTCAGCTCCATGGGCGTGAACTTGGGCATCCTTTGTGGTGCCATGGTGTTTGTGGTGGTGGTGCGGTGTGTGTTGTGTAATGTGCAGGGGGTTTGTGGTGCCGGTGTTTGGTGGTGGTGGTAGTTGTGATGTGTGCGTTTCTGTGGTGTGCTGCTGTCCTTGCTGTGTCACTGTGTCCTCTCCTCTCCTCTCTGGTTTGCAATGTAGCAAGGGGTTGTGGTCTGTGGGAGTGCTGCTTTTGTACTTACCTATGTGGGTGTGTCCTCATGGTCTGTTGTTTTCAGGTGTGTTGTGTCTGGTGTTCTGGCCTTTGTATTTTTTGTTTGTCCGGGGGGTGTTTTCGGGATGTGTACTGTGCTTGTGTATTTGTGCGTGCCTTGCTGTGTGGACTTATTGGCCATGTTGTGTGCTATTGGTTTTGTGAGCGGATGGTTTCTGTGCAGGGACGTGGGCGCCATGGTTTCTGCCGTGTCGATTGGCATCGGCGTTGTTTGCGCTGGCGGGCGGTATATTTGTGGTTTTCCCGCGCTCATGGCGGTGCGATCGTAATTTCACGTGCGGTGTGTCGGCCGTGAGGGCGGGCGGTTTTGTGTTGTCGGGCGTGTTTCCGTCCGTGGCGGGCGGTTTGACTCCGACTCGGACGATGGCGGGCGGTATTTAGTGTGATTTTTGCGCCGATGGCGGTTTTCGGTTTGTGTTATCGTAATGGCGTGGTCGGTGTTCAGACGGTGTATGCGGGCGGTATTTTGCCGATTCCATGCCTGGCGGATTTATTTACGCCGGGTATCGTAATGGGCCCCATAGTTGTTAAAAATATCGTTTTTTTAATGTTATAAAAGTAATGTAAAATAAAGTAAATAATACATATAATTTGAAAAACCTAGTTAAAAATATTTAAAAATGTTTAAAATTATAAGTAATACATATAATGTAAAAATAAATTAAACATATATATTTCTAAAATATAATATATACTTACTTAATAATATTTATAAATAATTATTTTAATAACTTATAAATTGTTAAAAAACATATAAAAAATTATAAATACATATATATATACACATACACCAATAATATAAATTAAAAACAAAAAACATATATAACAAATTAAAATATAATTTTTTTAAATCTTTTTAAAATACATTTTACACTACATTAACTAAAACAGTAAAGAAAATATTGGAAAGCGGAGGGGATCAAATTACTATTCCCACTCCATAAAGTGCAACAGTAGGGAAAGTGTTGGATAGCGTAGGGGTAAAAATTACTATTCCCACTCCAGAGAGTGCAACAGTAAGGAAAGTGTTGGATAGCGTAGGGGTAAAAATTACTATTCCCACTCCAGTGAGTGCAACAGTAGGGAAAGTGTTGGCTAGCGTAGGGGTAAAAATTACTATTCCCACTCCAAAGAGTGCAACAATAGGGAAAGTGTTGGATAGCGTAGGGGTAAAAATTACTATTCCCACTCCAGTGAGTGCAACAGTAGGGAAAGTGTTGGATTGCGGAGGGGTAAAAATTACTATTCCCACTCCATTGAGTGCAACAGTAGGGAATGTGTGGGATAGCGTAAGGGTAAAAATTACAGAGGGTTAAAATTAACATACTTATCAATTAAATAATTATTATAATTAAATAACCTATTAATAATTAATTAATAATAAATTAATTATAAATACTAATAAATAAATAATAATAATTACTTGATTATAATTAAATTACTTCCCACCCTATTCCCCTATAAACCCACAACCCGCTCCTAAAAAACACAATTAATATAATTACCAATTAATTAATTGATAAAAATTAATAACCAATTAATAATTAATTAATAATAAATTAATTATATAAATAAAAAATAATATTTACCTTTTTTATAATTAAATTACTTTCCACCCTATTAACCCACAAACCGCTCCTAAAAAAATAAAACAATTAATATAATGATCTATTAATTAATTAATATAGATTAATAACCAATTAATAATTAATTAATAATAAATTAATTATAAATAATAATAAACAAAAATTAATAATTTATTTTTTATAATTAAATTACTTCCCACCCTATTCCCCTATAAACCCACAACCCGCTCCTAAAAAAATAATACCTTTAATAAAATTATCTATTAATTAATTGTTATTAATTAATAACCAATTAATAATTAATTAATACTAAATGAATTATAAATAATACTAAATAAAAATTAACATTTACCTTTTTTATTATTAAATTACTTCCCACCCTTTTCCCCTATAAACCCACAACCCGCTCCTAAAAAAACTAATTAATAATAAATTAATTATAAATAATAATTAAAAAATTAATAATTACTTTATTATAATTAAATTACTTCCCACCCTATTCCCCTATAAACCCACAACCCGCTACAGAACTAAAATACGCAAAAATTAATTTCCATAAAAGTTATTACTTCTAAAATTTTAACACAAACATTTTTTAAAAAACTACACTTATACCAAAAAATTACATCATATACTTTTAACACACATACTAAAATACAGAACACTAATATAGATATCGATATTATTAACAACAATATTTTGACTAACGATATTACTGTCTTCGATATTAAAAAAAAACGATATTTCTTACCTTACTGTCGATATTCTGTCCTACGATATACTTGCTGTCGATATTCTTGTACCTCAATATTTCGAACTCGATATTGTTGTAGTTCGAAAAAACAACTCGATATTCTGTCTGTGCACCGAATATGTCATTGAAATATTAAAAAATATTCTCAGTAGATCAGAGAAAGATATATAGGCATCAAAGGCACAGCAGAAAAGAAGCTCACAGACATATTTTATTCTTTGACTTTATTACAAATATTGTAAGAAATAAGAAACTGGGACATTTTGTTACCGCCTTCCTTGTGACTTACAGATCGGTTGAGGTTTCAAAAGTGATTTGGGATTATTCTCTTTTAAATTGTATTTTCTGGCTGCAGCTCAGACACAGCCTTTGTGCTAGGTGATGTATCTCATAGAAGTAACAATACTTGTGGCTCCATGGCTTTCAAAACAAGGTCACAATGAAGTCTGAGATCCCAGCACATGGCTGTCTTCAGCCTTCCTGGGCAGTCATCAGGTACAGACAAAAGGGCAGTCCTACTTAGAAAGTTTGTCACCTTTAACAAGAGAAACCTCTGTCCTACCCCTCACTAATAACACATCAGCATGTTTGTGGGTGTGAGATCAATATGTGTCCCAGTCATCACGCTTCAACAACTTGCAAATACACATGTGTAGTGAAGATGGACATTAGAGGGCCTAAGGCCTTTTAGTGGGCCGGGTCCTGCCGGTGCACAGCACGGGTCATACGAAAAAGAATGTGGTGAGATGGGTACCCATCGGGCTCTCCATTCTAGCTAGCACCCTCAGGATCCGCAACTGACAACAGCAGCAGTACCACCCTTCATTCCCTGTGATGCCATTTCAAAGAGAGTCGTCATAGTTCACTGACCGTCTCATCATGTCAGAACATAAGCTTTTCCAAAATGGACAACAAAGCCATAGTTGTTGCCTGCTGATCCTATGCAACTCACATCCTATCACAAAGCTAAGTCCTGGAACAGCCCAGGTGTTAGGTCACTTGTATCAGATATCTGGTAGAAATGACATAAGCAGCTAAATACTTGTCAGGTGACACACTAGGATACGCACCAATGCACAGTAAAAGTGGCATAAGACACGGCCACAATTACCTAAGGCACGCCTCTCTTAGAGACCCCCCCAGTTAGTATCAACGAGCTGAAAGTCCTGGATGGCCTGAAGGGACCTTCAAAAGAGTTAGGGGCCGATTCCAATCTCGGCCGGTAGTGCTCCGAATCGGATTCGGATTCACCGGATCCGATTCGGAGCCCTGTTTCCCGACCGAATCGTACGCGGGTCCGGCCGAGCGAGTACGATGCAAGCACCCGCGAAATCGCCGACCGACTCGAACGCGGCTTCAACACGCTCCGACCGACTCGCATGGACACGACTCGCACCGCGCTATGGAGATGTTTCCCGGCCGGGTAAGAACAATGCGCGCCGCGAGCAGTCCGACCGACTCGCGCCGTCCGGCTCGAAAAAGCTGTCGGAGCCGGACTTTGGGGGTCCGCGTCGGACCCCCCTGCACGCGTAGGCATGCGAGTCGCACACAGGGGGGACCCATGGGTACCCCCTACCTGTGCATGTATGCCGCGATGCGCATGGACGCGTACCCGCTGTAGGGGGCGCCCTTGTCCGCCTCGCACCCATTGAGTCAATGGGAGCCCGCGTACGCGTTGTACGACAGGCTCCCATTGACTTAAATGGGAGTCCGACCGACTCGAGTCCGATAGCATGCGTGCGCATCGTACTCGTTCGGTCGGACTGCTAGGGTCCGATTCGGTCGGAATTCTCTCCGGGTCCGGCTCGGTCGGAGAGATTTCCGGCCCGAATCGGAATCGGCCCCTTAGTAGTATGAGTTGTGTAGTAGGCTTTGAAGTGTTCTGGGGTATGTCCATTGTAAGTCCCGACAGGTCACCAAAGCTGATGCTCATAAGGCACTCACCACACATTCCATATTTGCACACACCCTCAGGGTGCAAAACATTTCATAATCAGCAGCAGTACCACCTTCCACTGCCTCAGATGGAAAAGCAAACACACTCATAACAGTCCAGACCCACTGTTGCCAGGTCAGAACAGAAGCATCACTATAATTTCATGGAAGTAAGTCAGAGTAGAGTCTCCAATAGCTAATGCTACTAGCAGCTATTGGCAAAAGCAACTGTTCTTGTCACCTGTAAATGCAAAGTAAGTTGTAGTATCAGATACCAAGATGTAGTGCTTTGTTACAAGGAGGAATATATATCATTGTGTGGGACACTATGTCATTCACAGATGTACAGGTGACATGCATGGAAGTCAGGCCCTCATGTACACAAGAGTGTACATGTCCACCTCAACAAAGGAGACAAAGTGTGTGTATGTGTCAGTGTGTTTAGCTCAAATATTCCTGCTGAACATCTACAGACACTGTGCGTCACCTGACTTCAAGCACTCATTACCAACTCTGTCACTCACTAAACATCAATAAAGGTGGGGAGACACTACATAACCCCCTGGAGCCACAACACAGTGACACGGTTAGGGCCGTTAAATCACTGGTCTAAACAGATCTTGTGTGTCTATGTCGCAACATCACATAAAGTTTGTTCCAATCACATCTGATTTGTTCCTCCTATGTCCAGATCAGTGACTATGTACAGGCAGACACTTACAAATCCTAGATGTGTGGACATCTCAGATTCTGGTGTAATGCTGTGTACAATAAACAGTTCAAAAATACTGCATATCCTGACTAATACCAGAACAAACATCTCTTGTGACAGCCTCAAATACTTTATGAGCAATGTCATGGTGTAACCTTGAAAAAACATAAGTATGGATGTCTCTGGGAAATGTAATTCCACCACTGCTGATGCACTGTTCTGGGCTTGCACACAGCACCCACATTAAAAAGGAAAGGCAACTAATTGTGTTACCCACAAACCACAGACTCAGACGTTTGACAACCACATTGTCACTACTCCCAGCTGATTTGGGTCCGCCAAAGCTGGTGGACACCTGGAAGGCAAGTGGCCAAGGTCACACTGCACATAGCACCTGCATCAATGTATCCGTGTGCATTGGACATGTGGAATGGTGTACAATAGGGACAACCAATGCTCTCACCAATTGGCATGCACATGTGGCTAATGTGTAAGTAGAAGTCCCTAAAAAACATCACAGCAACATCAGTTGTTCTGACATCAATGAACGTTTGGTTGTAAGAACACATGTGCCTTCAAAGTAACACATGACTATGACAAGACCACACCTCCTATGTGTGCTGTAACAAAAACCTATTGTGCACATATACACTTCCACCCTACATCTCAGGTACTACAGCAAGCTAGCAGACGTGGACATTGGTGAAGCCAAGATGCCATACTTGCCATAGCAGAGACCAGCCAAAGCAGTGTTTGCCCCAATAGTAACTCATCCCAGATATGCATACATTTAATATTGAGCTACGGACTCTGTAACTCACTTACCTCTCCCAAAGGCTGAGCATACTTACCACTGCAAAAGGACAATCAATCATGGTGAAAAAAACACAACTAAACTCTCACACACCTACATATCCACTACCAACAATTAGCATCATTAGCAAGGGCAGGACAAAGGTCTACACAACCAACAAATATTTTTTTTTATTTAACACAGCACTTGAGTTTTCAAACACTAAGGCCCATGGCCAGTCCAAAATATGATTGGTGGTACAACACACTGCTGTGCCATGTAACTTACCAACCAGACCACTGCCAGGGAAACCTCCCACCAAGGATAGAGGCATCTAATGGGCAGTTCAGGCACCTCTGAGGAGTAAAATAGGTGCCCTGGGGTTTGGGTTGGGGTGGATTATTATTTGGGGGGGGGCTGTGCTCAGAAGTGGGAGGGTTGGGTTGATCTGTGGGAGGGCTGGATTCGGGATTGGGGGGGTTGCTTTGGATTGTGGGAAGGCTGGGCTTGGGGTTGGGAGGTTTGGGTTGATCTATGGGATGACTGGGTTTGAAATTGGGAGGGATTCGCCGTAGCATACAGGATATTTTGTACCCTTTAAGGGTAGTGAAGGGTATAGAGGGGGGAACAGTCTTAGACATTTTGGTCTCTGCTTCGAAGACTTGGGTTAGGGTGGGGAAGCAGCCCTTTGGGTTTTGGATGGGGGTGGGTTCATATCAGGGTGGGTGGCTCTCTTCCTCTTACTCCCTTGTGGGGTAGGGACTGGTGTAGTGGGCGGGTGATGGTTTTTTAGGGCTGGACATGGAAGTTTAAGGGTCGGGTAGCGGTATTAACCCAGCACTTTTGCGAATGGGAGGGGGGGCAGCTGTGGCAGGGAAGAGGTCATGGGCAAACACGGTGAAGGATTTAGGAGATTTGGGAGGAGGTGAGGCGAGGGCTTGGATGTTGGAGGTAGAGGGATGTGAGGTCTGGGTCATGGATGTGTATGCATGCATGTCTCTGTATGTCTGATGTCTGTTTGGGTGTAGAATGTTTTAGGTAATTGGTCTTGTGTGATGTGTCCGTAGCTGGTGATGTGGGTGTGGTGCCCGGGTGTGTAATATTAGTTGTGGCAGAGGAAGGTGATGTGTGTGTTGTGTCTGGCTGTGTGATGTCACTAGTCTGTGTTGGTGGTGTTGTGACTGTAATGTGTTGGTGTGAACTTGGCAGTGGGTGTGGCAGGGTCTGGGGACATGGTGTCTGTCTGTATGCCAGTGGATGTTGTGATGAGGGTGGTGATTGGCTGTTCAGTGGGTGTGCTATGTTTTTGCTCCGTATCTTTGTGTTGGAGTGTGCTGCATGTGGAAGTTGAGGTGGATGCATGCTGAGGTGTGCTTAGGGCAGGTTTGGGGAGATGGATGGTGGATGGAGAAGGGACAGGAGGGGTGGTGGACTGTTGGAATAGATCTCTGTAGGCCTGCTATGTGAATGCCCTCCAGGTAGGCAACATTCTGGGTCAGCTTGTTGCTATGCTCCTCGAGGGCATTCAGCACTGCACAGACCCCACAGAGATCTGCCTCGGGATATCTATGGCTACCACACTCAGGGCAGCTGTGGAGACAAGGGAAGGGCTGAGGTGCCTGGAGGAAAGTGAACTCTCCTCTGCGTAGGGGAGGGGGCCCGGACAACAGTTTGGGGAGCAGCAGGGAGGATGGAGATGGAAGGGGGGTGGCGGACATGAATGTAGCAAATGGTGTTCCAAGTTAGTCCGCCACCACCTGGGAGTGGCCACCAGAGCATGATGAAGATGTTGAAGTGTTGTATTCTTGCTCCTCCTGGGCACTCCCCTTGTCCTCTGTGCCACTGGTCACCTCTGTGTCACTGTGGTTTAGGGAACCACTGTGGCCAACTGCTACCCCAACGGTCTCAGGCCTTGCTCCTTCGCTGCCCTCGGTTGATGCTGTAATAGGAGTAGAAATAGGTTCGATACAATTGCCTAAAAGCACTATGCAAGCATATTGTGACATTACACATTAGCACTGATCATTACTTGTACAAGGATTAGTACATCAGCTCAACCATTGGCATGAGAACATGTATTAATACCACATGACCTGAGCACAGTCAATCATCAGTGTCAGAACCTCTGCCAGCTCCAATTGCATGTGTGATCATATCCATAGTTCACCCATATGTGTGTAGCAAGAGATACCATTACCCTGTCAACATAGGCCCTTGTACCATAACATTGTTACCTAAAGTTATCTAATGGAATGTCCACATGAATACATAACTACCTATCTACACAGGGCCCTGCAACAAGCAAAAGGTCATGTATCCCAAACCTGTTACATGTAATACTGGAGGGCAACTACTAGGGATAAGTATCATGAAATTTGGAAGTCACAAGTGACATGGAATTGCCTATTCCACACTGCTAACATTCACAAGTTACAGTCTCACTTCTGTCCACTGCCAAACGATGCTTTTAACAGATGCACCAGCTATGTGCCACATTTAGTGCAAACGAGTAGTATGGAGACTAATAGGCAACAAGTGGTGTGACATAGCACCACAAACAAACATTGCACGGTGCACAGACATAATATCGAGTTTTTAATATCGACCTACATTAATATCGAGTTTTAAATATCGTGGGGACAGAATATCGACATCAAGAATATCGACGACCAGAATATCGACCTGAAGGTAAGAAATATCGTTTTTGTTAATATCGAAGTTAGTAATATCGATAGCAAAAATATCGATGTTAATAATATCGATGTTTATATTAGTGTTATGTATTTTAGTATGTATTTTATATGTATGTGTTCTATATTTTTTGTTAAGTATTGTACTGTTTTTTTAAATATATGTATACATTTTGTAGAAGTTAGTAATTTAAAAAAAAGTAAATTATGCGTTTTAGTACCGTAGCGGGTTGTGGGTTTATAGGGGAATAGGGTGGGAAGTAATTTAATTGTAATTAAGTAATTATACATTTTTATTTATTGGTATTGATAATTAATGTATTGTTAATTAATTATTAATTGGTAATTAATTTTTATCAATTGATTCATTGATAATTATATTAATTGTATTAATTTATAATTGTTGTGGGTTTATAGGGGAATAGGGTGGGAAGTAATTTAATTGTAATTAAGTAATTATTAATTTTTGGGGGGTATTAATAATTAATGTATTGTTAATTACTTATTAATTGGTAATTCATTTTTATTAATTATTATTAATTGGTATAGATAATTAATTTATTGTTAATTAATTATCAATTGGTAATTACTTTTTAATAATTATTATTTATTGGTATTGATAATTAATTTATTGTTGATTAATTATTAATTGGTAATTAATTTTTATTAATTTATTAATTGATAATTAAATTAATTGTGTGAAATTTTATGCGGAGTGGGTTGTGGGTTTATTGGGGAATAGGGTGGGAAGTAATTTAATGTTATTAAAGTAATTATTCATTTTAATTTATTGGTATTTTTAATTAATTTATTGTTAATTTATTAAATCATTATTTAATTACAAAAATTATTTAATTTATAAGTATGTTATTTTTAACCCTTACGCTATCCAACGCTTTCCCTACTGTTCCACTCTTTGGAGTGGGAATAGTAATTTTTACCCCTATGCTATCCAACACTTTCCCTACTGTTGCCCTCACTGGAGTGGGAATAGTAATTTTTACCCTTACGCTATCCAACACTTTACCTACTGTTGCACTCTCTGGAGTGGGAATAGTAATTTTTACCCCTACGCTATCCAACACTTTCCCTACTGTTGCACTCTTTGGAGTGGGAATAGTAATTTTTAACCTTACGCTATCCAACACTTTCCCTACTGTTGCACTCTTTGGAGTGGGAATAGTAATTTTTACCCCTACGCTATCCAACACTTTCCCTACTCTTGCACTCTTTGGAGTGGGAATAGTCATTTTTACCCCTACGCTATCCAACACTTTCCCTACTGTTGCACTCACTGGAGTGGGAATAGTCATTTTTACCCCTACGCTATCCAACACTTTCCCTACTGTTGCACTCACTGGAGTGGGAATAGTAATTTTTACCCCTATGCTATCCAACACTTTCCCTACTCTTGCACTCTCTGTAGTTGGAATAGTAATTTTTACCCCTACGCTATCCAACACTTTCCCTACTGTTGCACTCTGTGGAGTAAGTATATATATTATTTTATATATGTTTAATTTATTTTAACATTATATGTATTAGTTATTATTTTTAAACATGTTTTAATTTTTTTAAATATGTTTCTTTTAATTATATGTGTTATTTACTTTATTTTACATTATTTTTTTAACATTTTAAAAAACAATATTTTTTACAACTATATTTTTGACATCGATATTTTTTTCCGATATTTTGTACTTACCATGATGTAGATAGGATGTCGATATTCTTGACTTCGATATTTTTGCGTCGATATTTTGCTACCTCGATATTCGGTCCATCGATATTTTGTCAGCGATCCACATTGCACATCAGTCTGGCTAGGTACATCCCCAGTCAAGATAGGATCATGTGAGCAGACCTTTTTCACATTGCATTTGTCAATGTCTTGAAGACACTGAAAGTACCTGGGGCATGGAAAGGAGCCCGTCCATGAAGATTTCAGATTTACCTCCACAAGGGCAGGGTACACATAGTACATTCCATGTATCTATGACACATTTACCTATGTAGTACTGAGTGCTGACATACACATCACACCAACAAGTCAGCATAACACTCCCTGATGCATGTCACCATCCACAGACTGAGGGTTCACTGATGCACATGCCCATCTCATTCAAACATACTGCATACATCCTTCTCATTGGCATGCTAAGAAGCATTTGCTGAAAAAACTGAAACATCACAAACATGTGTGTCATTGCATAAACATTTTAACCTCTTAGATGTCATCCATCAGTGTCAATGGGTATGTGTGACCCATCCATCCAATCCTAACATACCACTATTTTGGCTTACCCCAACTCTGTATGCCCATCATTCATTCATATAGACATGTACACATTGGCCAACATAACTTTCTGATGCATACCAATAGTAAATCGTGTATACCCTCAGACCATGTGTGCTACAGGGGTACCTGTGGCAGTACAACACATAAAAATATGCATGGCTGCATGTAGGCATCCAAAAAAGATGGCACCAGTAGTGTTAGCCAACTCATACTAATGTACACTCCCCAAATACAAAAGGGATGTAATGCACAGTCACTGCACCCAGAGTGCATTGCATACCATGCCACAAGTATGTGGTAGACCATTACATGAGGCACAGTAGTGAGGCAGCTACAGTGCACACAAGGATGGCAAGTGCCCTGAGAAGGACCACTTACATACATGACATAATGGGACAATGTAGGTACGTAGAGACAGAACATTGCTATGTGAATCTGAAACAGTGGAAAGACATGTTTTAGTGGACCGACGACACCCAGTTCATCCTCTCCCTCACCAAGGAACCCAACATCACCTGACACAGCTTCCAAGAAGGAATGCAGGACGTCGCATCCTGGAGGAGCAGCAGCTGCCTGAAGCTCAACTCGGAGAAGACAGAAGTCCTTGACCTCGGAACCACCCCCTCCGTGTGGGACGACACCTGGTGGCCACGCACCCTCGGAAACCCTCCCACACCCACGGACCACACCCAGAACCTCGATCGTCATACTCGACTCCTCCCTCACCATGAACCAGCAGATCAATGCCATATCTTCCACATGCATCAACACCCTCCGCATACTCTGCAAGACCTTCAAGTGGATCCCCCCTGAAGCCTTCTCTTTTCTTCCTCATTCATGGCATCAGTGCTGCAGTTGAGTTTAGCTCATAACAACTCGCCATATGGGGTACTCCACTTGAGATTCTATGGGTGATGGCTGTCTGCATGTAAAATGCTATTGCCTGCTGTATCTTTTCGAAATAGTTTGGTGTGTAGTTGCCCATCATAGATCTCAACTGAGACATCTAAAAAGTCAATTCTAGTCTGGTGTATCTTAGATGTGAACAACAAATTTAAGTCATTGTGTCCAATATCTGCCAAGAATTCTTCCAAATCATGTTTCGTGCCTTCCCAGATGATGAATAAATCATCTATGTACCTATTCCATAATGAGATGAGTCTCGTCCACTTTTCATTCTCTTCCACCCACACATGGTAGGCCTCCCACCACCATTCCATGAAGATGCAGACATAGCTCAACGCAAAACGACTGCCCATCGCAGTGCCGACCAACTGATGATACCACAGATCATTGAAAACAAAAAAGCTGTTAAGACAGAATTTCTAATAACATCATAGTATGGCCAAATCTAGAGATAGGTTTATCCCTGAAGAAAAATTTGCTTGCTTCAATACCTAAAGTATGATCTATGCAGGTATATAATGCCGTCACATCCATAGTGACCAGGAAGAAATGCGACTTCCAGGGAATGTTTTGAATATTGGCGATAAAATCAGTGCTATCTCTGCAATAGGATGGGAGAACCAGGACATAAGGCAATAGGCAATAAGAAAAAGTCTAGGTACATGGATGTGTGTTGTACACTCATAAACATTTTAGAAACACTCACAGTCACTGGATGATGTCATCAGTGATGTCATCAGTAATGTCATTTGAGATGTCATCAGTGATGTCATCAGTGATGTCACTGACTATGTCAAGAAGGATGTAATATGTGAGGTCATAAGCAGTGCATTACGGGGCACGAGTTATAGTTAGCTCAGCTAACTATAACTGCTGAATTTCTCTGGAATTGTACGAGTGAAATGTCAGCCTAACTATAACGTCCCTGTAAACTTTGTTTTTTTTCCATTCTATTTCCTAACTATAACGTCCCTGTAACCTTTGGTTTTTTCAGTGAATTTCTAAGGTTTTTTGAATGCTAATTGTTAACTATAGCGTTCCTGTATCATTTGGTTTTTTAAATTTCCAAGGTTTAATTCTAATGTCCATTTTTTTGTAAGTGGACCTGTGAGATTTTCATACTTTCTTTCTATAATTGGATATTGTGTATTATATTTATATAATACACCACTCTTTTTATTTCTTATGTCTTTATCAGAAAATACATTAATAACTGGTTTTATTTTTAACAATTTTGTAAGTCGGCACAACATTGTTGCATTTACAGTGGAGGTTCTATCCTCAGTAAATATATTTCACCTACTGAAAAATACACTTAAAGAAATGTTTTAAATAAAGTTTAACTCTAAATATTTAGTAAATGTGATCAATTTAGAAGAAAGCCACCTTTACAAAAAAATAATTATATTTGCGACTACGGAAGTCATTGCGAGGGCATTGTTAGTCACAAAGAGCGTGTGGTTTATACAAAGTGCAAAACATATATATAGACATATTCTACAGTATATTTAACAGTAGAGTTTTATTAGTGTGCTTTTCAAACTCATAGTTTTCTAGTGAGTTTCCAGATTAATCGCCTCCAAACACTTTTTCCCGTTTGCGCGAAGACAGAGGAAGTCGCGATGACGTCGGTAGTCGCGGATGGCACATGTTTTTCAACAACTCTGAAATGTATATGTAGAGGTACTGTGAACAAGTTTAGTATATCTGTTCACTATTATACTATTGAAAGTTCTGCTTTTCTTTCCATTTTTAAACAAAACTACTTTAAATATTTTGCATTTCCGCTTCATCGCGGTAACAGCGACTCAGTTCATAACACATTCTAGAAGGAAAATGCTGCTTCCAAATAAGATTCAGCAGGTGTGCTTTACTCCACAGATTCAAAGCACAGCAATGTCTTACATGTATTACATTTCTTTCCTTAAACATCCACCAAGAATAAGACTTCTTGCTAAGGCCTCCAATACACTACCTAATTTTATTCACTTTCATGCTGACAGCATCCAATGAAATATATCATTAAAAAAACACCTCCATTTTAACTGCTTTTTATTTGGAAAACTACCTTATTCAGCTCCAGTCTTCTTCTGACTGCTATTGCTCCTTCACTTTCAAATGCTTAGAGTATGGATTGTGGGCCACAGCTATATCTATTGGGCTAAAGAGGCTGCAAATAGAGAGGTATTGACAGAGACTTGGGTTTGCCAAATGTGCAGATTACTTGGTTTGGCCAGAGAGGGTTAAAGTATCATCAGTTGCTGGCTTTGGTTAAATCCACTGTGGATTCCCATGCTCCTCACTTCATTATTGTTCACTGTGGTGGCAATGACCTAGGCACATTGACTGGGGTAGGGCTGGAAATCGTAATGAAAGAAACCTTGCAGAACTGATGTCGCTTTTCCCTCACACTGCCTTGGTGTACTCTAATATATGCCGAAGACAGAAATGGAAGGGGTCAAATCAGTTCTGTCCACAGATTGACAAAGCCAGGAAACATGTTAATAAAACTGTGTCTACATCCTCGGAGACCATCACATGGGCTGTATCTATAACAACAATGTGCGTTTTGACATGCATGGAATTTATAGAAATGATGGAGTGCACTTTACAGATGAAGGCAACAGGGTGTTTCTAAGTAACCTGAAACTGTGCATACGGTCCTATGGATAGCAGCCAAATACACACAACCAACGCAATGGCTCTTGTCAGAGCCGTACTAGTACCCGTAATATAGTGAAGTTTTTTTTCTAAAGGTTTTGTTTTTCTTTAGTTTTTGGGGATCTTTGCGACGACATCGCTATCACAGCAGACACGTTGTGAAAACGGAAAAAAAAGCAGACATTCAATGGCCACCAACACATCCAAAAATAATATGTAAAAAAATCCATTCTGAACATTGCACTACACATGTTACTATATACATACTTCTTTCAAAGCATGTTTAAACCTATATTTTTGTACTAAGTTTCTTTTAAAACCATCTTTCAGACCTATTTTCTGTTTTCACGGTTATTCGGGACGCTGTGATGACGTCGTTAACCGTGATGATCCCCCCTTTTCCATAAAGTGAAAACACATACATGCACACACATTACAGTATTTGACACACAAGAGGTTTATTATTGTACACTTCAAACTCATGTTTTTCTAGTGTATTTTTTGAACAACCATCTCTAAAACCTATTTTCCGTTTTCATGGTGACTCCGGAGATCGCACTGACGTTGCTCCTCCGATACACGAGGTTACATTGTGAAAGCGGAAAGCAAAAGCAGGATTTCAATAGCCACCACCACATTAAAAATGTATAACTATATCATTAATTCTAACCATCACAGTAGATAACTCACTATATAAATAACTCTATAAAAACATTTATCAATATCTCTATAACAATTCATACTAATGATTCATTGATATATTTAAAAAATATTTTCACCAATATTCGTGGCGACATTGATAGTCGCAAGGTCCCTGTGGCAGTCACGTCATTGCCATGAATATCGCACATGATTAAAAAAATACATTTTGGACCCATAACTTGTGTCACTAACACCTCCATTTCTCAACCATGGGATCAGAGTATCTCCACCCTGACCCCTTATGTGGGCTTTCACACACATTTTCAGCCCTGGGAACAGTTCCTGATAGATAAAAGGGCAACCACAACTCTCTATTCAGGTTGCGACCAGCCAATGAGAGCATTCCTGTTGGCACGTGCATCCACGATTTATTGCGAAACCACTGTGAAATATCCACAGCCAGAGATATCACTATAATTTTAAACTTTTCTCAAAAACTACTGAATGGATTTACACCAAATAAGCAAAAGCCACTTCCTTGAGCCGACATCTACCTCCCTGCCAAATTTGGTGTAAGTCCGTTCAGCAGCTCGGGCTGTAGAGGTGGCTAAAGGTTCCTATGGGAATTAACATTACAAACGCAACCTTATTTCATGCCCCAAAACCTCGGTCCCCACTGCATGGATCACCCCCAAACATTCCCTATCAATAGTACCCACTGTGACACGTTTTGGGCAAAATTTCATGCAGATTGGTCAAATGATGCCAAAGTTATAGACAAGTCAAAAAATGCCGTTCCTATGGAAACTAGGTCCTAACTTTAACTACCTACTGGTAGGTCGCCAGTATGTCATTATAGTTAGGACCAAAGATTTCCATAGGAAAAGCATTTTTTGTTTTGCCAATAGCTTTGGCGCCGCTTGATGAATCTTCATGAACTTTTTGCAAAACTGCCCCTTTTTGGTTCAGCTGCTGTGTTGAAGGTTTTGGGGTGATCCGTCGAGTGGGGGTGAGAAAAAAGTCCCAAAACACATTTTCCCCATGTTATGTCTAAGGGGATATTTTATTTTTTGAACACGACTACAGCCTGAATTGCTGAACGAAATTACACCAAATTTGGCAGAAATCTAGATGTTGGTCCAGAAAGTGTGCTTTTTGTGTTTTGGTGTAAGTTTGTTCAGAAGGTTATGAGATATTTAACTTTGAATAATATAGATTTATGGGGACACAAGTCCTTGCAGTGTACTCACTGATCCTACTAAAATTTGATTGCCTGCCAACGTTTCAACCAGGAAGTGTTGGCAGACATCTTGGGACTCGGCTTGAAGCCGAGTCCCAGGAAAAAGTAAAAAATAAAGAAAAGGGGGCATTATCCTTTGTGAATGTATGCGGAAATATTTTTTAAGAGCAGGCCCAGGGACCATTGCCCTCCGTAAAAAAATTAAAAGAAAATTTTCCCTTTTTTTCTTTTAAACACATCCCGTTTTCCTTTAAGGAAAATGGACTGCATTTGAAAACAAAAAGTTGCTTTATTTAAAAAACAAACACATACATGGGGGTCTGCTGTCCTAGCAGGCCACCATTCCTGCGTTCATGCCAATTCCCAATAGGTTGCAAATTGTGGCCTGCCTCATGAATATTGATGGGGCAGGTCATTTGCAAACCCATTGGGAATAGCTAAATGTGTCTTAGACACATTAGTATATTCCTTTTTACGAGTCGTAACAAAATCGCAATTTGCAAAATGGAATGGTCGTACATCTGGCACAAGAATTGTTATTTGCCTGAGGTCATTAGGGAGGGCAGTTGAGCCCTTCTTATGTATCGGCAAGATGATACTACCCCTCCATGGGGATGTAACTAATCTAAACCGATAACAGTAATTAAAAAGAGCTGCCAAATAATCTGACCAGAAGTCAGCTTCCAATTTTATGATAGTAATCAGAATTTGGTCCGAGCCCCTGGCTCCTGAGGGTCTTGCGTGAAGTGTAATCTTTTTAACCTGAGCCCACGACAGTCCTGCTAAATCTCCCCTTTCAGAGGAGGTAACCACCAAGAGAGGTAGATCCTCATCAACTGGGAGGTTAGCGGAGTAAAGATTCGAAATATACGGGGACCACTCACTTCTTGAGATTGGACTAATTTTGGGCCTAATAATACTCCCAGTTGATGTGTTAATGATATGCCATAGCCTTCTGGAATCTTTATTCACCGAACTTCCCATAGATCTATCCAGCTCTTTTCAGACTGTTGTTTTTTTATAGTCACCTTCCATCTTGTTCACCTTCTTTTAATTAATGTTATCATTTTCCTTCTTCCCCTTGAGAAATATAAAAATTGTTGTCTTTATCATTTATTAAGTCTAAATTCCTTATGGGCAATTTCAAAGGGTTTATTATTTACCCAAAGCACATTTACATTTAGGGTAACAATGCAAATATATATAACATTGTATAAGATTAAATTCTTGAAAGGGATGCCTCTTGATTATACTATGCATATGATCAGTAGTTTTCACATAATGAGTTTTTTTATTTCCTTTTATTACAAATGTACTAGGTACCACTAGAAACAAACAAGATGCAAGAGAGCTAATAATATCTAGCCTATGTAGGCATAAGAGTATCCAGATACGTCAGAGGACACAAGCAGGTTGTGACAGCTAATAATGTTAAAGTGATACATTTTAAAATTGTAATTTAAAGTCAATAACCCGACTTGGGCTGAACTGTGCTACAATACTGCACGTAAACTCAAATTTGAGTCAATGTAAGCACGGAGGATAAGAGGAGATCTCTGGTTGGAATAACATTTAATGGAATGAGCAACTATACAGCATTGCATGGTTAGAATATGCCCACTGGGGCAGAATTGTGTCAGAAAATACAACATAAAACTAAATCATGTACAGTCATGTGACTGTAAACAATGGGTCATGATTAACATTGGAAAAGCAATGTAAGTGCATTGCGGTGTAAATCTAATTGCTTTATTCAAGACATTTGTTATGAATGTAAAATTAGAATCTCTAAAAAATCTCCTTAAGCATGGACATGTCAACCTGCATCGATGTGTGATAATTTAAATATATGAAAACATATGAACTAATTGTGTGTAAGTTTCAAAAACAATCTCTGTTGGGTTATTATACCTTTTGCACTCAGTAATGATTGAATATTTTAAGATTGTGAAAGAGAAGCAATCAGATGGTGCAACCTGTAACAGTCGTTTTTCTATGTTTTTTAAGCACTCAAAATCACGTGGTGTGTTATAAACCAGAAGGTATAGATTTGTTCTATTACTCGTGAACAAGGAGCTGAGAGCTCCGAAAAGCGTAGAAATGTTGTTGCTGTGATTTAATAAATACGCTTGGATAAGCAGTAGAGCTGCGGTGTGTTTTCTCTTCAGAGGACTGAGCACATTTTGTGGATTTATAGGGGCTCGCTACCCCGCCGCAAGCTCATAGTGGCAAAGAGGCTCAGGAGACAGCGACCAGCTGATTTGGTATATGTATATATGTGTGTATATATATTTTAGGGGCACAGGGTGGGTAGGGGCACAGGGTGGTAAGGGTATTTTCAGGGGTTTGGGGTGGGCAGGGGTATAGGGTGGTAAAGGTATTTTTAGGGTATAGCAGTGAGTTGTGGCATAGGATTTTAAGGGTATTTTCAGGGCTTAGAGGAGGGTAAGATAATGGGGTAGTAAAGGTAATAAAAAAAGGGAGGTTTCCCTTCCAATTAAGATAAAAAAATTAGGATTAAAACATTGGGTTGTTTATAGATAGATGGATATGGATATGTAGGGGTTTAACTTATCTTGACTATACTTGTGTGATAAAGGCACATGCACGATAAAGGAATGCGTGGTAATGTCATCCATTCTATAACGGACAGCAGGAGGAGGGTGGGTGTGGCAAGCAATACGAAGGAGGTGAAGGCTTGCTTGCATAGTGATTTGTCACTTCTTAACCGCATGTGGCCTTCGTTATAGTGCACAGAGAACCTTCATTGCCGCTCACAGAGAAATTAATTAGAAGGAACATTGGTCATAGGTGGATCATCCATTTATTAAATGGCATAAGATGAATTTTAATAAATCTGGGGCCTCATTTATGGGTATTTGGCATAGGGCAGCATAGCAAGTCACCAAGCAGCGCTGCCCTACGTCAGAAGTGAAAGGGCAGGAATGCACCATATTTATCCAATACAGTGCATTCCTGTCCTTTTCCCTTGCGCTGGTACCAATTCAGCAGCCTATTGCCAATATAGGCACCCATGCACCATGTGTTGTAGGCAGAATTGTATAAGTGTAGGAAGGGGCACCTTCCTGCACAGAAACAATCCACTGAGCTGTGTTAATCTTTCTATATGTGCTGCAGAATGCAGCACAGATAGGAAGAGGAATAAACAAGGAGAAATAAAGTTATTTCTCCTCAGTACACCTCAACTTGGGAGGCGTAAGGTTTTTGCACATCCCCAGGTTTACATGGTCTTGTTTATCTGGTGAAGCGTGAAAATCTATTGGTGTTGCCTGGGAACACCAACCTCAACGCCCATGGGATGCCTCCCTAGCGCAGAGTAAGGCAACGTAGCGATTTGTGCTGCCTTGCCTTACTCCATATCTATGAGGCAATTCAAAGCCACGCAAAGTGGTGTTACTTGGCCTCATAGATATGATTTCAAGGGTTGCCCTGCAGGAGCATCAGAAAAAGTGATGCTACGGCACAAGAGGGTCATAAATATGCCCCCTGGTCGCTAAGATGGCAAAGGGGCATGTCTGGACTGAAAGTATCAACCGTCGGATCCAAGGCCCTAGTAACCTGCTTTTGCGGTGGCGGACAGACTCCTCTGTTCTATGCTGGAGTGTGGGGAGCAGTCACTGATAGTGAAAGAGATAGAGATCTATCCGGGGCCTTAGTCATTTGTTTTTGTGCAGATGCTCCAACTCCATTGTCCGGTGGTAAGGTATGAAGAGCAGTCACCATTGGAGAGGATCTGCGGGGCCATCTATGTGATCAACCTGTGAGTGTGCTTCAAGATTAAATCTTGCTTTCCTTGATCGCTTCTGCAAATTCTGCGACGTTTCCTCTTGGCACGGTTTTTCTTACCATTTATAGTCAAAATAGAGGCAGTTGTATTAATGTTTCAAAGGTCCTGCTTTTTTCTGGTTAAAAATAGGGAAAGAGGCTCGGAGGGTACTTAGAAAAGATAACCGGACACCCCTTAGAAATCATCAGGAATATTAAATAACTCCTCTAGAGAAAGAGGAATGCAAACCTTATTATGGGACTTAGATAGTGGTCAACCGACTTGAATGCCAATTTCTTTAACATCCCTTAAGTGCTATTCAGGGCTTTTCCAACCAAATCAACCTTCTACTTTAGTGAGGAGGTTCTCAAGAGTTACAGATAAAATGTCTAGTATATGGTCCGAGTTATTGGTTGTTTTTTCCAACAAACTGAAAATGGAGGACTAAATTCATTCCAGACAGCGTAGTGCTTTGGAATATTGATAATAGTCCCCAGAGAGATGAGTAGAGGCATTCAAATTAAATTCTGGAGATCTAGATAAGTTAGGTACTGAAAATGAGCGTTTACTAGGAGTGCTGCAAAATAAAGACTTTGGTATTTTATTAACCAGCAAACCACAGTAGTCTGAGTTAAAGAAACTGTGGGCATATGATTACCCAAGTGGGGCAAAGCTGGAAGCATAATATCCGGCAGAGTGAAATCCAGTACTAAGAGAGCAAACAAGTCCCATGATTTCCTTGCCAGATCATCTTCCTTTAATGTTTGCTGGATAGAAGAGTGTAAATACAAAGGCCTGATATCACCTGAAACACCATTTCTTTCAGACTCTACCCTGTTATTAGACCCAGAAAGCTTACAAAATAATCAGGAGTAGAGGAGAGCCCCTCCAATGCTCCAAAGTGATTAGATTTATTTCTCAGAGGGTTTGATTTAGTTTTGTGGCAGGTTCTGGCAGAGATTAGCCTCCTGGCCTCAATTTTGTTGTATTCATTCTCATGGAGAAGGAGGCCAGAGGTAATTACTGGCGCTATCAGAACCCGTGAAGGACTTTGGAAATTTTGCGGTGCTTTCAATGGTGCTGCTGGGCCACAAAAAGTACTCCTCCCTAGTAGTGAGGAAAAGGTTAAAGTTGTCCTCCCCTGCTACCCAATGACTCCTCAAGAGCAAAGACCAGCTTCAGGGCCCCTAGCTGAGTAGATGCTCAAAACTAGAGCGATCGTGGGGCAGGGTTCATCACAACCAGCTGTAGAAGGGACCAGTGATGTGGCCAGCATGAGCACACCCTCGATGTAACAAACAAATAACTACAGGTCGGGAGCAAGGAACAGAGAAAATAGGAAGAGTAGTGCCATTGGGTGCAGGGTACTGGAAAGCACCTTATCAAGCCAGCAGCCCTCCACCAAGGGAGGCCAAAGTCAAAAAGTAACAAGTGCTGGACTTCTAGGATGCCCCAACCACACCAGCCTAATGCCGGCCACCTCCATGCTGTGTGAGAAGCCTGCAGCCTATTGCTTATCACCACACCGCTAGCACCTCCTGAAGACTCTTGCCTTCTACTCTTGTTTTCCGGATGGGAGGCTGCAGCGATACCAGAAGAAGCCCACAGGGAGTGCGTCTGCAAGCTCTCTTGTGCTGCTTGCACTGCCCTGTGCCTTGCTCGCACCGCACTGTTCACTGCTGTTTTGCTGCATGCTCCTCCTCCGGAACTGAAACCACCAGCAGCACCACTGACTGAATGGCATTGTGGACCTATCTGCAATAAGGCAAACAGGAGCTACTAAAAAAGCGGATGGGGTTACTTTATCCCATTGGCTGAACAGTTCCCAAGAGTCACCCCAATCACTAGCTGGGGCTAAGCATAAATGTAACAGCCCGAGGAACCTTTATCAGAACACTGCTGCTCTGCGGAGGTCAGACCTCTTTCCACTTGAAATCCAAGGGCAGAGAGCTCTCCAAGCATCTTATGGCTGATCACCTGGGTAGTTCTAGGAGCATAAAAAAGTTGAAGAGGATATTTCTGTGAAGTAAAGTGAAGCTGACCAGAGGCAACTGGACCTGGACTGGACTTTGCTGTTTCCCTAGTGTCCAACTAGCAGTTCAATCAATTAATCAATCAAGATTCATATCACGCTGCTAATCACCCAATTGGGTAGCCAGGTGCTTGCAGGTCCTGGAAGGCTTTTATCAAACAGCCAGGTCTTGAGGGACTTCAGAATTTCAGTAGTGAGATGATGGTCTGGAGCTGCATGAGGAGGCTGGTTCAGGTCTTTACAGCGACATAGGAGAAAGAGCGTCCTCCACTTCTGCTGTGGTGGATGTGGGGAGTTTTGTTAAGTGAAAGGGAGGCAGAGCATAGTGCCCTCGAAGGTTGGTGAAAGTTCAGGTGGTGGTTAATGTAGGTAGGTCCATAGCTGTGTAGAGCCTTGTGTGCATGGGTCAGCAGCTTGAATTGACATCTTTTCTGTACGGGGAGCCAGGGAAGTTGCTTGAGGTGTGGTGTGATGTTGGTTCATCAGGGAGGTTAAGGACAAGTCTGGCTGTGGCGTTGTGTATTGATTGAAGTCTCTGTAGGAGGTGTGCGGGGATTCCTACGTAGAGCAGTTCCATGTCATCAAACTAAATTTCAGGTTTGTCTTGAGCTGAGAAGAGCTTTTCTTCAGAAAAAGTATAATGTTTTATTTCAGATTGGAATTTAGAAACTTTTTAAACTTCCCTCCTTTCAGACGCTAGTGGACCCAATCTACTTGTTGTACTCAACCCATGCCTCATCCTGATCAAACTAAAATTGCACCTAGGTCCTGGCCTACCACAACCATAGACCACAATTGCCGCTTTGCACATTTTGGCACTATTTTCACTAAAACCTTTATAAATATTTGTTTCTGGTCCTCCGTATTGGATTTTTATTGATTTTGTGTCCTTTTGCTTTTGCATTTTTCTCTATCTTTATAAATTAGAATTAGATATTTATTGTGATGTGTTTTTGACTTTTTTTAAACTGTGTTAGTCCCTCTAAATGCTTCACACGTTTTCCCTAAGTTAAGCCTGTCTGCTTTGTGCCGTAGCTACCAGCTCAAAATTGAATTACTGAGTTTGAATATGACTGGACCTAACATATTAGTGACTTTATTTTTTTTTCCAACTTGTTTTATTGCAATTTTTCAAAAGAATATACAAAAAATCAGTGCACATACAATGTCAAGCATGTTAACCAATCGTTGACAGACATAATGTCATATATAATGGCAGTAGTTATATAGACATCAACAATAAAACAACAATACAGGCTCATACAGTAGTAACATTTTGATAAATCTGATCCGTATTACTGGCTGGCTGACCCAACAGATATGCTACCATGAATGATATTTCAGTCAGTAAGTTCAGGATGGAGCAGCAAATAAGAGCGGAGTGGTTGCCAGATATTTTTGGGGCAGGAAGCAAGTGGTAGCAAAGACGCATAAATGTCACTAGTAGTGTCACAATATATTAAATCCCTCAACCAGGACTTCACCATCAGTGGCGCAACTCCACCCCAGTTTAGGGAATCCCGACTCCTGGCTAGCAATAGTGCAATTGCAGTGAAACGCCTGATCCCAGGACTCAAAGGGAGTACGTACCCCAGCAATGCCAGCTAGGGCATCTGAGAGAGTTCTGTCTCGACCATTACTCCCAAATGTCCGAATAACGCCTCCCAGAATGCCAGGACAGAGGGGCAGTTCCATTCCAAGTGGATAAAATCAGCATGCGCCATCGCACATCTCTGAGAGTTATCCGGTTTTGTGCGATCCATTTTTGCAAGCATCACGGGGTGATATAGATTCTATGCAGATATTTAAAATGTAAAAGTTTATGTTTATAGTTATTTGACACCAGACGAGTCTGTTCACAGCAATAGGCCCACATCTTGTATGTCATAGGATGCGCCAGGTCTCCCTCACAGTTACGCACGTTACCTACCCCCCACCACCGGTCGAGGTGTCTGTGCTAGATGGTACATTCTGGAAACCAGGTGTGCGCTGTCAGGTGCAGTAATGATTGTAGTGAGGGGAAGGAACTCAGGGGGCTCCTCTGTCTCAGGGTGCAGCACAGCAACCAGTGACATTCGCGTTCTGTGCACATGAAAACGGTCTAATGTAGATACATCCCGGTCAATTGTCAAGTCCGTTACTGAACACAGTTGTCCATCTCTAAACATGCCTCCTATGGTTTGCAGCTGACAACGAGTGAGCGCACGCTGCGTTAAAACTTTAGTTGTAGGGGATATCCATGGATTATTCAAAATTGGCAAATGCGTGGAGTATAAGTGGCCTGCCTTTAGGTACCTACGAAGGCGTCTCCAAACCCAGCTTGTGGTCTGCAGCGTATGGATCTCGGCCGGTGTCCTCCTGAGTCTGAGCGGGAGAATAGTAGAGAGGAGGTAAGGGTGGGCCTGGGTGCATTCAGGCTTCAGGAATTGTAATCACACATCTGGGTGGTACCAAAAGTAGGCATAATGCGACTGTGCCACCAAATAATACAAGTAAAAGTTGGACACCCCAAACCCTCCTCGTTCGAAAGTTTGAGTGAGTGTCTGCCAGCCCACCCGTGCTTGTCACCCCGCCCAGACCAGCCGCGTCAGCATACCCCGAAGGGTATTAAAAAAGGTGACTGCGAGTGGAATTGGGATATTTAAAAACAAATATAAAAACCGGGGTAGAACAACCATCTTAATGATCGCAATGCGGCCTGCCATCGACAGTGGGAGTGCTATTCAGCCGTCTATCTGTCCAGTGAGGCGGTCTATGGCCGGGCCATAATTAAGCCGGACAACTTCCGAGGCTGTGCGGTGTAGCATTACACCAAGATATCTGGGGGGTCATTGCACCAGCGCAGGGGGAAGTCCAGCATGAATGGAGTGGTAGCGTCTGTTAGGGGGAATATTTCAGATTTGTTCCAGTTGATGACCAGTCCGGAAAAGACGCCGAACTGCACCACCTCCCACATAATTGGAGAGAGATTTGTAGCAGGTTCTCGAATCAATAAAAAAATATTGTCCGCATATAAGCACGCCAGTAGAGGACCCTTATGGAACCCTATTCCTCGCTGGAGGTGCCGGTCTTGAAGATGCCGCACCAGTGGGTCCATCGCTGTAATAAAAAGCAGAGGCGAAAGTGGCAGCCCTGCCTAGTGGCATGTGATAGTGCGAATTTATTTGACAGTGCCCCATTTATTCTAAGCTGCGCGACCGGGTTAGTATATAGAAGGCGGACTAAAGAGCGGAAATTTTGGGGGAATCCCAATTTACTGAGTGCCGGCTGAAGAAAATCCCACTCCAAGGAGTCAAATGCTTTTTCCGCATCTAATAATATCGCTGCAGCAGGGAAAGCAGGGTTTATTTGATTGATGACCGCGAACAATGTGCGTAAATTTACTGAGGTCGAGCGATTCGGCATAAAGCCTCACTGGAGGGGAGAAAGATTTGGCCGATTAAAAGTGATATCCGCGTAGCGAGTACCTTCGCCAATATTTTATAATCTTGGTTTAAGAGCGACAGAGGCTTATACGAGGCATATCTAGCAGGCGGCTTGCCCGGCTTAAGAAGCAATGTTACGATTGCCTCCCGCATGGTGGGGGGCAATTTACCCGAGTCCAGCGCCTCCGCGTAGACCTCTAGGAGATGCGGGACTAATTGCGCTTTATACGTTTTATAGAATACGCCGGTAAGTCCATCTGTGCCGGGAGCACGTGAGCCATCCAGACTGTCAATGGCTTCAATAATCTCATCGCGCCAATGGGCGAAGCCAGGAATTGTTGCTGTCCTTTTTCCATCCACACCATCACTATCTCATTTAAATAATTGGAAAGGGCTTCCCCAGTCGGCGGGGACCATGTAGTGTATAACAGAGTGTAGTAGGACAAGAAGGCAGATTGGATATCAGCACCGCCTGTAGGACAGGTGCAGCCCGCTGTCTGAAGCTGGATAATATAGGTGGTATGTTGTCGAGGGGCAAGCAGACGGGCCAAAGTGCGTGCCGGCCTCTCTCTTTCCCCATACACACGGGTGTGCTTATATTTCCCCAAGTAAGCGGTTTCACGTAACGCTAACTCCTGAAACTCTCCCAATAGCTTAGCATGTTGATGCAACGGAGAGGGGGCTGCACCCGCTAGTGTCTGAGAGCATCCAAGTCCCGCAGCTCCCGTTCTGTAGCGTCAAGGTCCTGGCGAATTGTGCGCAGCACCCCAGCCTGCTTAGCTATGCAGATGCCCCTAATATACACCTGAAAAGCCTCCCATAAGGTAGCGTAGTGGGGCACAGAGCCAGTAGTTATCTGGAAATACTCTGTGATCATGTTCTGCACTTCACTCTTAAAAACAGCATCTAATAAGGCATCAGACGGGAAGCACCAAGACTTAGAAGGGCGGTAAACACTGGGCAGGACCAGCACCAATAGCACTGGTGAATGATCTAATAAAGTGCGTGGTAGATGATCTGCTTCCTGCACGGTGATCAGAAGGTCTGGGGTTACGTACCATCTATCAATGCGGGACCAGGTGCCATGCGACGCTGAATAAAATGAATACCCCTGAGCAGTCGGGTGTCGATGCCGCCAAACATCAGCCAGGAGTTGTGTGTAAGAGCGTCTCAAGTTCCCTCGTGGAGCAAGGCTTGGTGTTGTGCCCTGTGCCCGTGGTATCTGTCCCGGGTTGCAGTGTAAGGTTAAAATGTCCCCAAATATGATAGAATCAATCGGTATGCCAGTAATATGAGTTGAGATGTTGGCAAAGATTAGTGACTTTATTACTTGTGGTCAACTCCCAGACACACCAACTAATAATTCACTTTCTCACAAATGGTAAATAGGAATAGTATTTAGGTGTAGCGAACAACAAGAGTATTTAGGAAAAGCAAACAAGGAGAATATATCGAATTGGAAACACAAAGAGCAGCCACGAATGGCAAAGAGAACAAGTTGTTATAAATAGCAAATAAGAACAGTAGGAAAGAATGTCAAAGAGGAACAGTTGTTAGAGATAGCAAACACAAAAACTAGTTAGGAACAGCAACGGGGAAGAGCTGTTATGAATACCAAACAGGTGAAATAGTTAGTACTTGTGTTCCATGTCTTCTTTGAAATAACATATTGGGCATATCTCCATCACTTTATATGATATAAATGTATTTTGAATGCAAAAAACATTTTGACCACTACTATTTTTCACGTGTCTTTTTCTTATGTAAGTACACTGTTGTTGAAGGCCAGCAGATTGAGCAGTATGATAGGTCACAGGAATCGCTGTTGCTATCCCTATGCTGCTGCTTGAATCCTTTGTGGAGGCTTACAATTTTGGTGCTGTTCATAGCTTGGTGTTTGTACCTGTCATCAATATTTTCTGTGGCCTCATGTTGCTATTAAAGGATGTTTAAACATAAATAGGATTTACTGGATTCAGTTTCTATTTATTGTGAATTCTAGTGGAATTTCTTGTAAGCATCAGTGAGTGGAGTAAACAAAATATCACTGGATGGTTGTTTCCCATTGACTATAGAAAAGATTACTTTTATTACAGAATGGTTTGTGCTCTCAAATTAAATATGGCATATATTATGCTATACATGTGCATTTGAGGGACCAGGCACCTTCTGGAACAAAATAATGTGTTTAATCACTTCCCAGAGGAGCTTAAAGGCCGCTGATAAAAGGCAAACTTAGGTGATTCCCTCGGCAATACCACAACTGCATGATGTACTAACAAGTTGATCATTCTGGATTCCTTTTTGTTGGTTGGGTGCTGGAAAGGCAAACATCTGCTTGAATGGTTCAGCACAGCGGTGGTATTCTATACTGTTGTCAAATTGCTCCATGTCAGAAGAAAACCATATATCCAGTTAGGGGTTTTCATTTCATAAATAAGACCTGGGAAATGTTACTCTTGTTGTCCTAGTGATGTGTGCATGCACATGTACAACTTTAGCATCATGTGTTTTGACTAAACTACACAAGTGAAGCACTTAACTCCAGTTTCCAATGGCCCAAAACCAGGTTTCAAAAATATGTTATTGCATTATATTGGGCAATCACTTTTTTCACAAACACAAACTTAGTTACATGAAACTTAATAAATCTTTGAAATAATTTTTGTGTTTAACATTTCTTATAAAAGCCTGCTAACAGTTGGAGGCTGGTCCCTGAAATGTGCGTTTACCTGGTTACAGTGAAATCCCAGCTGGTAACATAATCACCGACATTCATGAAGGGTTCTCTCCGTGACTCCAACAGTGTATGCCGATAAAGGCTGGGAAATGTATGCATGTGGTAATGTGGTGTTGTGTGATAGGTCAGGATGAGAGTGTGGTTGAATTATGGGGATACACTGTGGGGTATATTCACAAGAACCTGTGATAACTACCGCAAGAGTAGCGTAACGCAACTTTCATTATCGCAGCCCATCGCGGGAAAATAACCCTGTGTCAACGTGGAATTCACAACAAGGCGGTACCATGCGATAGTCACCAGATAACGCGTCAAATGTCAGCGTGAAAATCAACGCCACGCTGAAATAATGTGAAACGCGAACGCGAGAAATCATGCGATGAGGCCAATCGCGGTACAAAAAGTAGCGAAAACCAGCCTCAGGCATGCAAATCCCACGCGTCCGGCGGGAAATTGCACCATAAACACCACAGACACAACACACCAGAAACAAGCCAAAGCACGAAGCAACATGGGTGCACCCTGACCCAGCGCAGAGGGCAACGCGAACCCCACAACCCCCACAGACCACCAGCAAGGAACAACTGGCTCGGGGAAGGCCAAGGAGAAAAGGGAGAGGAAGACGGGGTGCAGACCGCAGGGAAACAAGACCAAGGTCACGGAGTCGACAGAACACTACCAGCAACTGACCCACAAGCAGACCACCTGGAACGCAGTCGGAGTGCCCAGGAGGCCAATCCAGGAGGCCAAGAGGCGCTGGCAGGACGTGACAACCTAAACCAGGTACAAACCCGCTGCCAACAGGACGGCAGCAACGGCAACAGGAGGTGGCAGTCCAGTGCCACACGAGGAGCTGGAGGAAACCCAGGCCACAGTCATCAGTGTTGAGACGGTGCAAGCATGCGGGAGTACGGACACAGCTCGACAGGACCCGACACAACAACAACAGGGTGAGGATCCAACAGGGACTGGGGGGATGGGGGTGATGGGCACAATGCCACACATGCACAATGAGGTGTAACACACTGCACACCCACAATTACCCAGGGACATGTCCCCCATCCCCGTGGCACACTGCAGCACACACACATAGCAATAACAGCACATACCATGACAATGTGGCACAAAGTGCAACACCCACACTGCAGAACAGGGGACACAACTGGGTCCACCCAGGCACAGAAACAGAACAATCACATCAGACAGAGCAGGGAACTGTGAGATGCACATCTACCCCTACAACCCCACATCAGCCATGTAGGCCAAATGTACACTGTCCCAAATCAAATAGCCACCACCGCCCAAACAGTCACAATGTACATTGTCACACAGTCTGCATGCCGACATGAACAAGGCGCCAACACAATGCCAACATGCACCTCCCTTTCACAATGCAGAGGGACAAACAACACCTCCAGCAGGTCAGAACAGACAACCCATCAGTGATGCACCAGACAAACACCACAGCCCAGACACCGATGCCCTACAACAGCCCATGGACATCCCACACAACCCACCACCAGGGCTGACAAGCTACTCAGAGGAGAACCCAGCCCCTGCAACAGACCACACAGCATGAGCACCCGCAATCATGGCTGCTCCACAACACTTCACCCACCCACACATGGCACCCCAATGCCAGGTGGCAGAATGCCAAAAGGAGGTGGCCCAACAGGTGAGGGTGTTGCTGAACCCATGGAATGCGAACTAGAACACATACGTGGGTGTCCAATACCCTTCAGGGACCCCCCACACCCCACAAAGGAGACCCACACCTCCACAGAGACACATGCACATATCATGTTGAACTGGCTACGGGCACGTGCGCCCGGCCCCTTTATTGGCAGGGCCACATGTACAGTGACGCCTGTGCTGGATGTGTGTGGGGTGAGTATAAGCAAGCCCGCACAGAGTGCTTGGTGCTGCCAACAACCTGAATAGTGGACACCAGTGTAATGGAAACAGAAAACACCAGCATAACAGAGTCAAATGCAGAGCAACATGGAGGGATCCGGAGTAAGGACAGAGGTCACCCAATATTCAGCCAGGAGGTTCCGTGAGTTGCAGTGCACTGAGGTAGGGGCAGTAGAGAAGAGCGCTCTCATGTGAAGAAATTGCTAGGATTGTGTCCTTTTGTGTTAGTCCTGATGCAGATGCAGTGGGGTGAGTTACACCTGCATCAACTTCCTCATCAACGACCCAGGTCTCCCACACTGCCTGAGGTGAAAGTTGCATCCGCAGTCCACAGCGCAATACCCAGTAATAGATCCGGGTGTGTAGCTTGACTACCAACACCAGTCTGCATTCCTGCCTTGGGGCTGTTGCCTCCTGCCCTCCCATTGTCTGTGCCTTCTCCCGTCCGCACACTTGAGGTGACATTGCTGCGCAACCCCACAACAGCACAAAAGACAATCAGTAGCGGACAATGGCTTGCAGTGCACTGAGTCACTGGCACCTGGAGTGCTGAGCAAGGTATCAGGCCGATGATGGCATCCACAACAGGTCTGAGCAACTCCGTAGGTGTGTCAGGACCACCCTTTCGACTCTGGCAGATGGCGGTTGGAGGTGTTCCTTGCGGTGGTGGCGAGTGCCTCCTGCGGTGATGCGACGTCCGGGCCAGTCAAGACTCGATGCTATGTGGGGCCCTGGTGGCCCGCAGTTGAGGCCTGAGGATGCGGACAGCGCAGGGCCACAGACACATGGCGTTGATGACCCCAAGACCATCGCTGCAGAGGCCATTCAATGTCTCAGAAGAAGGTGTCCCAGACCTGACCAGCACAGACTTAGTGGCCCTGGATGCACTGGGGCCGGCACAGGCACCCAGCCACGGGACGGTGACATGGGGTGCAGTCAGATGGGCCATGCGACCTGAGCGGGTCCCCATCAATGTCCGAGGTGTATGTTGCGGAGGGTTCCGGGGGACAGTGGAAGGTGTCCTCCAGGGCATGATGCGGAAGGTCTGATGTCATCTGGAAGCAGCAAATGGAGGAGTGGAAAGCACAACCCTCGTTTGCACAAACAATTCGGGATCAGCTACATGAGGATGAAAACTAGCCCCTAGTCCACAGACTCAAACGCCACCAATGTACGACCAGTGAGTGTCCATGTATGTCGGGGAACAAACTTAGTGGCACAGGTGCTGTGAGGGGATGCAGTCTGCGATGATGCCGGTACACAGATGTGAACTCCAACATTGCCAAATCAAGACTCTGTGACCTACTGGACCGCAGTGTAGGCCGAAGGCAGCGGTCCGCATGGTCCCACAGACACGTCTCGTGTGCTTGTGATGCATTCGTTTGCTTCACTGAGAGCAGGGAGATTAGTGATATCACCTCTGCAGTAGACATCCGGTCACTGCCATGGTGTAATCAAGACTCAGTTCCAACTGTGTGACTTACCTGACCGTGGTGTAGGCCTGAGGCAGCGGTCAGCATGGCCCATTCACCTAGTGTCGCCGGCATAGGTTGGATGGCCCCACCGGCCTGCGTAGTTCAGGTTCAGTGGCACCATGTGTAGCCGGCTGGCGTTGAACAGGGTTAGTGGCACCACGTGTAGCCGGCTGGCGTTGAACAGGGTTAGTGGCACCACGTGTAGCCAGCTGGCGTTGAACAGGGTTAGTGGCACCACGTGTAGTCGGCTGGCGTTGAACAGGGGTAGTGGCACCACGTGTAGCCGGCGGGTGTTGAACAGGGTTAGTGGCACCACGTGTCGCAAGATGCCCATATGGAACCATGCCTCACTGATCGGGGGGTCAGGTGCTGTGGCCACTGGCCCGGATATGGGGTCACTGCCATTCATGACTCAAGACACCGTTCCACATGTGGGACCTACTGGTCCGAAGAGTAGGCCGGGGGCGGCTGTGGAGTACGTCAACGAAAAGGGAATAAAGCGGGCAGGTGTCGTGGAGGCCTTGATGGTCTGAGGTGGCTGCCAAGGTCTCGGGCCTCAGGTTTGTGGCTTGTGCAGGCACGTGGTGGGCCCTCCTTGACACACGCCGGTGTCGGAAGGTGATCAGTGTGGCCTGGCTGCGCAGGGGCTGGCCTGACGGGTTCATGGTCCAGCGTGCCGGGGTCCGGCAGGAGCACGGCATCTCAGGCAACTCCGCACATGAGGATGGAGTCGGCCTCGTGGTGAGGTGGGAGGCGCCACCCTGGCAGAGACGTGGGTCTTTCCGGAAGGGGACCACGCCCAGGCCTACGTGGTTTTTATTCACACCCCTACGCTGGCGTGGCGTACGCCGGGCCATCCCACTCTGCTGACGCTTAGGGGGGCGTAACAGGCAACATTTCCGCGAGGTCCCCCACTGGCTGGGGTGACATGGTGGCATCCACTGTCCACTGCACTCCATACGCAAGCGGTGTATGTCGCCATGGATATGGGTGTGTTCTGCATACTGCGAGGTGTCCAGCACATCTCTGGCACTGTTGCATTGTGTACGTTCCCAATCATGGTTCTACTGCATCCTTCACACATGCCTGGTTGCCACCTCTCCCGACATTAGGCTATTATGTGGCTGAGGTGCCATGCCGTTGCTGGCTCATTTTCAGGGCTTGCCCATGTGGACATTGTAAGTTGTTCTGTCGTGTCTGGTGGGTGGGCATATTGTTGTGCCTGTTGTATGTGATTTTGTGACGTGTGTATTGCCAGGGTTGTGAGTTACATGGTTGTGGAGTTGAGGTGTGTGGGGTGTTCATTTGTATATTGCCAAGGGGCTGTACATTTGCCTTGTTGCCATCCTGGGAACGCTGGTTGATGATGGACTGTCGGAGGATGAAGGTATCATGCACACTGGCTGTGTATTTGTAGGCGACATTGTTGGGTGTTCCACGGTGTTCTGTTGTTGCCTGCACATTGGTGGGAGACTTGTGCTTCCTGTTGCAGTGATTGTATGCTGTGTCACCAGGGGGCACAGGTAGTACATGTGTGCTGTGTATTGCCCCCAACACGTGCGTGCATCCTGCTATGGCGTATGGTCCTTGCTTGGTCTCCAGCAGATCCTACGCATTGTGTTGTACGTATGGGGACTTGGGTACCAGGGTGATGGTGATGTCCAGGACAGGTGTGGGGGACTTGGATGTGGCTGGCTGTGAGACTCCTCCGACTCTGGTGGGTGTTGGTTGGGGGGTCCCAGGGGCCAACAGGTGCAGCCACGCCATCAGCTTTGTGTGGGGTGGGATGTTGGTTGTCCGCTGTGTTGTAGCCGTAGGCCTGTTAGGCGATGATGGTTAGGATGCGTAGGTTGGTTGTCCCTTTCAGCCTGTGGTGGACGGTGACATTGTCAGATGTTGGGTCTCTGCGGCTGGTACGTTTCCTGGGGTTCCGCTGTCTTTGTCTGCGCTGCGTCTGTGTTGGTCCGGGGGGGGTGTCCGGGTGTGGGATGGGGTCCTGGGGTGGTGGAGGTGGGTGTTGTGGCCCTCTTGGGTGTCCGGGCCGCATGATGGGTGGCTCCATGGCATCTGTTGCCCTTCGGATGTGGCCCTGGGCTGTGCTCCCTTTTGTGGTGCTGGCTGCCGTCCGACTTTACAGCAGGTCAGAGCAGGTGTAGATTTCCTGGTGCTAACTCCGCCTTATCGCCTGTTTTGTGCTTTTATCGCGGATGTGTCTGGTCGTTGTGAATGTTGAGGTGTGCTGTTGTCTCTGCTTTTGTCACAGGAACGCCTACTCTGCATCTCATTAGCGATATTTGCGGGGGTCCTCTGTGGCGATGTTTTTTGAGGCTGCTATCGCGGGTAAACTGGTGCTGTGGGCTGTTAACACCGGCTTGTGAATGGGGAGGTAAATTTATCACGACTTTGGCTGCGATAAAGTGCCGTTAATTCGGCGATAGCTCCTTGTGAATATGCCCCTATATGTTTCAATGTGCATGCAAATTATATTGAGATGATATATTTAAACAAACATGACATGTCTGTTGAAATTGCATAATTGCACATTTGCACTTTAAAAATGTTTGGTGGTCACATTAACATGTTTTAATTTTTTTTTTATAGATGAAAGTAAGAATGAATTGAATAATATAATAAAATGAACAAAAAATATAATTTTTTTTTTTTACTTATAGCAGTGGATAGCCCAAAGAGCTAAAAGTATACAGGTCGGATGGGAGCTTTTTTCTATATGGTTTGGATTATTTCCCCCTTTCTCTCAGCCCTATAAATAAACCTTAGGGGGGTACCTTCCTTTTTTAAATCATTTAGAACTAGCACACATTTCTATTTTACTGAACATTAGTTCAATTGCTCAAAAGAGGTATGCAGGTGTGAACCATCTTTGAACTCAAAATTAGAGTCTTCTTTGGTAGTGCAAAGTTTAATTTAGCTAGCCTAAGGGATGAGGATGGTGTGGAAGTTTTTATATAACAGAATCTTATGATTTTACCAATATGTTACAATATTATTTGTTATTTCCAATATTGGTAAATCTTGTTGCCACTGTTGTGCTGCTCTTTATAACAGTAACTATTCACATTGTATGCACTAGAATAGGATTTTGAAATGAAAACAATCTTTGAAATATGCCAATGGTTTCCTACTGTTCGTGAGTGTGCCTTTCTATGATGAAAGAGGGGTTGAGTTCCACTAATTGCCCTGTGTTATTTCATTGGGTTAATCGGTTAATTGGTACCTAAAATGCATCCCACTCGAATCTTGCTGAGTGGGTTGAGGAGCGGTTGCAATCCAACTGGCTTTCTGTCGTGGGTTGGCACATTGACAAAGTCCTTAGTGTTATGGGGGTCAAGAAAGCCTATTTGTGAGCCATGTTCTGGAGAATCGAAAATCCTTATCAAGGAGTGACCATTGAATTGGGATTATACGTAATGGTTCAACCCCACACTCCTAATGTTTTGTCTAAAACAGATTGTGCCACGAAAAACCAGTGGAAATATCCACAGGTAAAATCGTCTGAAACGGTGGAAAAACATACAGGAATCGATGGGTTAGCACCCATAGCAGAGGTAATTCTCCTTTTACAAATTCAAAACTCCTTATGGTACAGTAATCCCTCATCCATGAAGTACTGATCCATATGGTATTGGTGCTCTGGGTGGAATACCTCGGCAAGATTACTGCAAGCCTCCTAGACCTAACTGTTTAAGTCAATGCTTCCCAACCTTTTTTGGAACCACAATCCAATTTTTAGAACAACAAACTTTTGTGACCCATCTAGTTTTAACAGACATGTGGTGGGATGATTTTTAATGTAGTAGTAGAAGACATGCTTTCAAAATGCTGTGAATTACCAAAATAACATGCCCTTTACATTTTTTTGCATGTTCCTCTCTAACAGCAATTGGTTGTAACTGCAACAACCTTGACCACACCCTTTCTTTATAGGACTGTGGCCTAAATATTGATCTGCCCATAAACTTGACAGATGGTGACATGTGCTGGAGCAGGCACACCTTCCAGAGTGGGTTTCTGGTCTGTGGCACCTGTTCACTGAAATCACAAGGCTTCTATAAAAATCTTGGTGTTAATACCAGTGATTTTAGCAAATTTGAAAATCCCCTTCTGCAGCAAAGTACAGGGTAATGCCTCAGATCCATTTTTGTGCTAAAACAAGTTCCATGTGGATACATGTGTAAATATATCGCATTTTTATAGAATGCAAATACTACCAAAGGGCATTGGAGATTAAGTGATTTGTTCAGAGCCGACATCAGGACCCAAATGTGGTTCCTCAGATCCAAAGTCGACAGTTCTGTCCATTTCTCAATTTATGTGTGAAAGTCAAACACAAGTGGGATGATTGTGTATGATCATGTATAGTGAGCATATTCTCTGTTGAAATGGATTTGTGAAGTAAGAAAACAGCAGCAAAACACACTGAAACATTCATACAGAGTTTTGCTTCGCAATACTTGCAAGAGATTTTTTTTTTTAAACTGGACCTAGGGAAACGTTTAGCACCTTTGCACCAGTGGAGCTGGAACAATTTTCAGAGAGGGGGAGTAGGCAATAATGTTTCATCACTGAAGTCATAGGGATTGTGAAAAATCCTAGCTTCACACAAAGCGTAGCAAATGTATGATGCAGGAGTGTGATAAGGGTATAGCATGTAGCTGGTGGTGCATTTTGGAGCACACTGTCGTAAATATAATGGTAAAGCATTCACAGACAGCACATTTTCTCTTGAAATGGCCACTAAATTTGCACAGACAGACAGTTTTACTTATAAAACGATATAGCACAGACATGGTGATGTGTGGAAATCGGGTTTATGTGAATATTTATCATTTCCATATAACCAAGTAAAGATGCCTTCATTTGTTTTGATCCTGTTAAAATCTTTCCATCACACTTCAGAATTACAAAAAAAGTGCATCTTTTTTGCTTTCTTGACTGATACATATATTCCAAAATATATGTAGAGTTCATTTACATCTATTTAAATTTTGCTGTGTGTGATACAAAAAATGACGTCCTACAGCCTTTCCATTCACACTCCCTGTACCTCAGCTAGATGGTCACATAGTTCACCTTAAAAACTCCTCTCACTTTGCAGTCAGAGAAAGAAAAGTAAACACCAATCCCCATGTTAGAAGAAAAAGCAGGACTTTGCCAGAATACACACCCTGACACTTGACCTCTGCCTTTGAAATACAGCAAATGTGACATGATAAATACAAAATGTAAATGCATCTCTATTTATTGCTCTTTCGTGAAATCAGTTTGTGACCCACCAGTAGGTTGTCAACCACAGTTGGGGATACCACTTCCTAAGATTTTAACATAAAGAGTAGCTAAAAAATGGGTCATTTTTAGACAACATCTTTATTATATAGTCTATAAACATTTTGGGGCTCATTAGGATGTCGGTCGGAAAGCCTCTGACCACATCCTTGTTTTAAAATCTGACTGCCTGTTTACAATGTAGGCGATCGGAGTTTAAACCGGCTGGTCCGACCGACTGGCTTCCGACGGGCTCTAGGAGTCCGTCGACCAGTCAGAGGCCTCACATAATCCCCTATGACAGCTTTTCTGCTTTTGGGATTATGATGTCGGTTTCTGACAGGATTTTCATGTTGGGCTTTCCGACATGAAAAGCCTGTCGGAACACGACTTTGCAGGGCCTCCATGCCTCCAGTTAAGGGTCTGGGGACACCTTTGGTACCCCCCTGTAAATTCCTGCACCGCATGGCAGGCACCATGAGGTGCCTGCCACGCAGTGCAGGGATTTACAGGAACTCCCATTTCTGTATCGGAGCTTGTGCTGCGGCCGGTTTGCGACCGCTGAACAAGCTCCCATAGGGAAATGGTTTGCGACCGCACCAATTGCAGTAGCATTGTAATAGGTTGCTCGTAATCGCTGACCTGCGGTTGGTCGGTTCCCACACCAAAACAGTGTCAGGCGGGTATCATAATTAGGGCCTAAGCACTTCTGATAATTTTAGAATGAGAATTTACTTTCCTCAGTCTTAACCTGGCTGAATTTTATTTTTATAACTGAGAATGGTGTTTGAAAATAACGGCAAAGCTTACATTTGGTAAGCCAGTTTTTTTTAAAGCTTTTAAATTTTACAGAAGAGCTAGAACTTTTCAGGTTGGTGTTTTTAAAAAACAGTTACCCATTGTCTAAAAAAGTAGTTTTATCAAGTATGTGTTTGTATCCGGCAGTAGAAACCCAATCATCTGAAAATCTCTTGAGAGTACATCTTTTGAGTAAAAATACATTTGACCCTTTTTTCCATTTAAAAGTTTATTAATAAAAAAGATAACGCCAATAGTTTTCATAAAAGATACATTTTGTCTTTTATTAGAACGGTGTAAAGATGTATTCTTTGATTGCAAAGAGAAATTTATCAAAGAAGAATAGTAGGGAAAATTGTTATTGTCATCAAGGTGTTAAAAAATGATCTAAATAATAAAAAAAAGAGGGGAAGGAGAGGAGAGGGACATCGCATTTAACTACAGTTATAAAATATATTTTTTGAGTATAGAATCATGCAAACATTTACTTAAGAGAACATTATTCAAAGACAGTTTTGCAAATATAAAGTAATTAAGGAGGTTTGTTAACTTCTTCAGAAATAACAAATCTGTTATGAGCTAATGAACCTTAATCAATTAGAAACATAGTAATAGGAATCCATAACATATCTTTCAATAGCTAGGGTTATAGGTGATACATAATATCCATCCAACCTAAACAAACAGTATACCACCAGGATTAAAAAATAACATTAATTGCAGTTTTTCTAATTAGCGGTTATTTGCTGAAATGCAACTGCTAATAACAAATCCACTTGTTTATGACCATTAGCATTATCCATCCAGCAAGGGGAAAGACTATAAAGAAAAATGTTTGGTAGAGTAAATAGAATATTAATACAAAACATGTAATAATTTGATTTGCTGGGTCCAAGCTGAGGTGGCATGATGAGCAAAAGAACAGTGATGGAGATACTACCATGTCTGATTGCCAGTGGTTAGACAAATTGCAAGCATTCTTCCCATCACCTTTTGTGTATCTCATGTACCGCCCTAAGTGGCATGGGTATGCCCAGACTTGGGTCTTGTGCTCACTGTGTCACTGGAACCAAGCTGTACCCGGCTGATGAACCCATAACAAGGGCGAAATCGGTACAGGGTTGATTGTGTTCTGGTTCAGGGAGGGCCTGGCATGGCAGTTTGTGCTGGACTATTCCCATAAGGAGCAGGGTCAAGACTGATTTGCATATGGTTGGGTTCAAACTGAGGTGGGCTGGTGAACAAAAGACTGATGGGTAGGGATGCTACCCTGAGCGATTGCCAGTAGTTTTTTTTTTAAACTTTATTTATCATTTTCCATAAATGTTTACAAACATTGCATGGTTACTCACTGCGACAATACAAACCAAAAAAGAAATATTTTCTAAGAAAATGTGTTCCCACATATAACACACAATTGTCTCGGGGTAGCATAAACATCATACGTTGTATTACAAACATCCGATCAACCCAAGCAACAGGGTTCTCCCCCACAGCCCATCCCCCATTCTCCTTGACATAATAAACACAGCTATTGAGAAAGCTAGTGGTGCATAAATTACCCCACCCCAGTCGAGACTATCCCTGCAGGCTGATGTGAAGTAGGGGCAGAACCGATGCCCAGCAAATAGCACTTAGGACACGTAAGCGGCCTGTTGGGGTCGAAAGAATGAATTTTCGCCGGGGACATGTAAACCCTTCATAAATATTCAAAATTTATTAATTTGTGTCTGCTATTTAGGGAGACCTCTTTAGTCTGAGTGCAATAAAAGGACCAGTGAGAGTCCTGAATTGGGTGTCCAAGGTTCCCGCTCCCACGCCTCCCGGATCTTGGCATCCTTGCTAGGGACTAAAGACATACATGCTCTGTATAACTTAGAAATTAGAGATCTCCCCCGGTACTTGTAATTTAGAGAGTCAGTGGAGGGAAGGACTCTGGCTCCAATGGGAATTCCGGAATCTTAGCTCTGAGTGCCCTACAACCCCGACTGAAAATAAATTGATCCATAAATGTTGCCCCACTGAATCTCCCTTCCTCTGTACTAGAGAAGACATGACCCTCTGAAAATAGGTCTCCAATCTTGTCTAATGAGTATGAAGTGAGTGTGCGTTGGACCAGTTTTTCTTCTGTGATTGGGAGCCATGGGTTGTTAATGATGGGGATCTCAGAGGAGTATAGGGCGCAACCGCCAGTCACACGCGCCAGCTTCCGCCAGGCCCAGCTAGTGGCGGATACGGTTTGAATATTCCCGGGGTCTCTGGGAAATCCCTGTGGCAACACCATACGCAGGGGAGCTGGAAGCACTAGGTCAGCCTCAGGTCTAGTGTAGGGGATCTGCGCATCTGGGTGGTACCAGAAATGTGCAAAACTGCACTGTGCCACCAGATAATAAATTTGAAAATTGGGGACCCCAAATCCCCCTCTTTCATGCGGTAAGGACATTATGTCCCAGCTAACCCTGGGCCTCCCGCCCCCCCAAACCAGTCTGATGAGATGGGATCGTAGAGTGCGAAAGAAGCTCTTGGGGCGCAGAATGGTAATGTTGTGAAACAGGTACAAGAATTTAGGAAGGATCACCAATTTTATAAGTGTGACTCGACCAGCTAGCGAAAGAGGGAGTCTCAGCCAGCGCTCCACCTGTTGCTCTAGGCTATGCAATGCTGGGCCGTAGTTTAGCAGAATAATCTGTTTCGTTTCTCCATGGATCTGAAGTATTTGGCAGACTCCTCACACCACGCCAGAAGGAACTCACAAACCCACCGAACAGTACTCGGCGTCAGGGGGAAAATCTGCGACTTGCCCCAGTTTAAACCCAGCCCAGAAAAAACGCCTCGGATAATCTCTCTGATGAGCGGTTCCAAATTCTCCTGAGGGTTGCGGACATAGAGAATGATATCATCTGCATATAGGGAGATTAGGAGAGGACCTGTTTTGAACTGGAGTCCTCTGTGCAGATGTTGCGCCTGAAAGTGTCGAACCAGAGGGTCCAGAGCCATTATAAAAAGCAGCGGAGAAAGTGGGCAGCCCTGTAGGGTACCGTGGGTAAGAGCAAACGGAGGGGACAGCGTGCCATTCAGTTTGAAGCCTAGTGGTGGGTGCAGTGTAAAGCAGTGCAGTAAGGTCAATGAATCCCTTAGGGATGCCCAACTTCCACATTACCGCTAAGAAAAAGGGCCACTCCAAGGAGTCGAAGGACTTTTCAGTATCAAGTAGGACTGCAGCTGCCAGGACTTCCGGTGAGATTCTAAGCATCACAATGAGATAATGTTCGCAGATTCAAGGCTGTCGACCTGTGAGGGACAAAGCCCGACTCTGTCGGGGAGATAATTCGATCCAGCAGCAAGGCCAGTCTCAGCGCAATCATTTTAGCAAGAATTTTGTAATCCAGGTTTAAGAGTGACAGCGGCCTATACGAGCCGCATAAGAGCGGATCTTTCCCAGCTTTTGGGAGAAGAATTATTACCGCTTCACGTAGAGTGGTGGGTAACACCTTACGTTCAAGTGCTTCATTATAAACCTCAAGAAGGTGTGGCGCTAAGAGGTTCTTATATGTTTTATAAAAGATGCCAGTGAATCCATCCAGGCCCGGGGCGGTCGAGCCATTCATGGCATCTATGGCACTGATAATTTCCTCAGTGGAGAATGGCTCAGCTAGAAACTGTTGCATGAACTTCTCGAGCCACACCATAGCAATTTCTGCAAGGTAGTCCCTACGGTCTTCTTCACTATGCGTCAAACGTGTCGCGTATAATGCAGAATAATATGCTAAAAATTCATCCCGTATGTCTGGGGTGCCTGTCAGGGTCTGCCCAGTTGAGGAGCAGATACAAGAAATGTATGATTGCCTGGCCAGGGGTCACAGAAGCCATGCCAATGTGCGGCCAGGTCTGTCACCCTCCCCGTAACGCCATGCAATGGCATATTTACTCAAGAAATGAGTCTCACGCTCCACTGCCTCCCTAAACTCTGTCAAGATCGTCAAGCGGTGGCCAACCCTGGACGGATCAGGCCGCTCAACCTGCTCTCTGTCCAGTGCATCTAGTTGTTGTTCAATACGAGCTATCGTACCTCTCAAGTCTTTCAACACCCCAGCATGTTTAGAGATGCAGACCCCCCGCATGTTGGCTTTAAAGGCAACCCAAAGTGTGGCCTATGAGTTCACTGATCCTTTATTTAGATCGAAGTATTCCTCTATGGCCTCCCGAAGTTCCGTACGGAACATTTCATCCATCAGCGCCTGTCTGGGAAACCTCCACTGTCTCTCACAACCCTCAGGTCTGGGGACCCGGACTTGCAATACTACCGGGGAGTGATCAGAGTACGTGCTAGGGAGAAGCTGGGATGACCGATACCAGGTTGCCAAAATAGGAGTAGCAAGCCAATAATCTAATCGTGTCCAGGTGTCGTATTGAGCAGAGTACTGAGTATATGCGGATTCTCTCGGATTGCGCTGACGCCACACATCAACTAGGCCTACAGAGTCACATAGATCCAACATTGCGTTGCGCACGCATGGTTTGGTATCCGGTGAGTTAGACGTACTGTCACGTGCAGGGTCCAACAGGAGGTTAAAATCCCCACCCATGCAAATATAGTCTGCGTCTAGTTGTAGGAGCTGTGCATGAAGGCCATGAAACAATTCTGGGCTGTCTACATTAGGCGCGTAGACACAGACAAATGCCATGCGGTGCCCCATCAAGTGACCAACTACCATCGTATAGCGACCCTCACTGTCATTATGGACTTTGGAAACTTGAAAGGGCAGACGTTTGTGAATCATTACGACCGTGCCCCTCGTATATGTGCTGTAATTCGCAAAATAGCGATGCGGGCCACAACTTGAGGCAAAATTGGTGGGAGCGGATTTGGGCAGGTGTGTTTCTTGTAGAAATGCAACATCAACCTTATGGCGCTGTAAATAGTGCAAAACCAGTTTTCTCTTTCTAGCATTATTAAGGCCCCTAAAGTTCCAGGTGATCAGCATCAGATCTGTAAAAGTGGACAACCTACCCCACACCGACATTCAAGCAAGATAACAGTGACTGTAGTTGTGCGTCACAGTTAGAACACAACATGCTGCAGTGAGTAAACTGAACTAGAAGCAATGGTAACAGATGATTACTAACAAACCCCCCCTCGCAGGGAATATCCCCATTGACCAAGCCGTAACATGCATCAAGTAAACACTCTAGAGAATAAAGAAGGAGCAAAACAAGATATATTTCAACTATTGAAGCAAACTTAAAGTGATATACACTTGGGGTGTGGCAACTCCATGCCAGTTACCCAACTTTGCAATGATCAATAAAAAAGCATCATTCGCCCTAACACAAAGATTCACACAGCACTTAGCCGTAGCACTCCAGAGTAGACAGCATGGATTATTCAGTGGAGAAGAGCTCCACACTTGCCACTGAGCCACTGTGAGGGGCAGAAGCTCTAGATATGTCCTTATTCTTGTGACTGCCGCTCCCTTTATAGTCCCTGCAAAACTCTTGCACCGCTGTAGGGGTGTCAAATATACGGGAAGGCCCCTCGACATCCACCCGGAGGTGTTCTGGGTATATCATGCCATATTGGAGGCCCAAATTGCGGAGCATTGCCTTCACGCAAGTGTACTTCCGCCTCACCTCTTGCACCATGGCGGGAAAGTCCGTGAACAGTGCCAACGTCGAGCCTTGCCAGGTTATGGAACCATGCTCTCTCGCCAGCCTTAAAACCATATCTCTGTCCTGAAAATTTAGAAGGCGGGCAATAATGGGTCTTGGTGGGCAACCCGGGTTGGGACGAGGGCCAAGTGAGCGGTGAGTTCGCTCCATGAGGAAATTGGAGGTGGAGGCCTCTTTACCAAAGATGTCTGTGAGCAGGGTTTCTACAAAGAGGTCCATGCGCCCTGTATTGGCCGACTCTGGGATGCCTAAAATGCGTACATTGTTGCGCCTACTGCGCACCTCCAAATCCTCGCTTTTTATGGCGACATCTTTGAGGATCTTTTCCATGCGGTCTAGGCGCTTGGTGGATTGGGCTGCGCCATCCTCTAGGTCAGACACCCTGCCCACCACATTGTCCAGGCGCTTCTCATGTGCATCCAATTTGACGGTCATGGTGTCTAAACGGTTTTCAAGGGTGTCAAAGCGACCATCAAGGGCCTTGAAGCCAGCTCTCAGCTCGAGCAACTGAGCGCCCGATCCTGAAGGGGCATCGCTAAAATTGGCCTCCTCTGCTGCCCCCTCAACCATGATGCCTCCAGACTTCTCGGATGGTTTGCCAAATTGTAATAGCCTTTGTTTGGGGTCTTTGCGAACCGTATCTCCCCCTACGAAACTGGTGTTGGTGGCCAGATTGTCCCCGGGCCTTGTAGTGGCTACAGGAGCTGGATACTATAGAAGCGTTATACCCACCTGGCTTATGGCGGCCGAATTTCCTCTTGGGGCTTAGCAGCTGGCAGTACAAGATAACAGGAGACTGCTCGCCCTCACAAGCCTCGCATCACTCTGCGGAGCCGGCCAGAGTCCTCGCTGTGCTGTACAGGTGCAGTCACATCTTAATCCGGGCCCGGAGTGAAGGGCCACAGCGCAATGGGTCATGCAAGGAGTGGCAGCATACCGATGTAAGCGTGCCATGCACAGATCAGGCCAGCGCTGCGCACTCTCAATTCACCAGCCTCGGCGAACAGCAGTGTCCGGGATTGCCTACGCCCCACCTGGCCAGGCAAGTGCAACCCCAAGCAACCCCCCGACCGCCCCGTCCAGCCGGGTGGCTGGCCCCAGGCTCACCCACGGCCCCTCATACTGCAGGGCCTCCAGGAGCAACGCGGGCTGGTATGCTTTAAAGCTGCAGGAAGAGGCTGAATCAGGGGGGCCCAACCTCAGGACGCACTCACCGTATAACCGGCAGGGGTTTGGCAGTCTCCTCTTCCATCAGGATAATGCAGCCGGAGCACCAAAAGCCAGTCGATATATTCGGCGCGGCCTCGCTCCAGGCTGCGCACCGCTCCGTACTCCGGTGCTGCCCTCTCGCGCTTGAAGGCCTCCGTACGCGGGATCTTCAACAATACAGCTGCCCAGGACGGCTCCGCAGCATGTGGGCACCTTCCTGCACACAAGGCAGCTACCAACAGGTAGAGTGGCACGGATTGGAGGCAGGATGGGGCTTGGATGTCGGGATCACTGGTGGAGCTTCAGCGCTGCCATCTTGGTCGGCAGCCTGGCCACGCCCGAGTGATTGCCAGTAGTTTGACAAATTGCAAGCATTTCTCCCATGACCTTTTGTGTGTTTAATTTGATTTAAAAGTATTTTCCAAAAATTGTTTATGTTTGAACACATAAACAACATATGTTTCAAATTACATTCTGGATGAGCTCAAGACCAGCAAGATGATTGTGTATCTTTGGTCAATTTAGCTAAAAGGAATGGTGTGAACAGTAAACAATGATAAAGAAAATATGGTATTTGGTTAGTATTGACAGTTTGGGATGTCTTGTGAAGTTTAATCCAGATTTTATTCCATAAATCAATACACCAACAACATTTAAGTCAGATTCCCAATTTAATTCTCCTTTTGAGTTTAATCATATGTGAGGACTATAACTGAATCATTTAATTTTACTTTGAGTAGAGCTAATATTTTGTTGTAATATCAAGAGTGAGTGAGATAAAGCGCTGCATAATAAATTGGATTTTTCTCAAATGATTTTGGTAAAGAGAATTTCTGTTGAAACTTTAAAAATGGAGAATCATATCATTATCTACTTACTGATATAACCAGCAGATTCCTGTATTTCTCCAAGATTTTCAATAATTCTTAATCGTAATAAAATTGTTGTATCAAATAGAGTGGTGGCAAAATGCTGACAATCCTTAAATCAAGAGGAAATAGCAAATGTCTCAAGAATTTATAGGAATGAGCAATTAAAGTTGAAGGCAGTTTTGAGAGCCTAGTTGTAAAAGATAGGATTTCTTTAAAAGTAAAGACCTGATTATGATTGTGGTGGTCTGACTGCCGGACCACCGTTGCGGCAGTCGGGAGAATGCCGCCAAGCCGACGGCATCCTGACTGCCGCTTGGTGAGTAAACCACCAGGCAGGTGGTGTGCCGGCAGCAGTCTTGAGGCAGCAGCGTGCTTTGACTCATAGAGTGAGCCTGAAGGCAATGCCGCCACACTGCAGTGCCTGTACTCTCATGCGGACATTGTTGCTAGGTACCATGTTGTGCAACGGCATACAGTGTACACACGACAGTGCAGACATAGGAGGGCACAACATGTGCCCCCAGCCACAATACCCAATGAGCAAAAGAACCCGGGGGCACTGTTTGGTGGCGTCCCAGCCATGAAAAGGTCGGCAGAAATATGACTCGTAATTGGCACGGAGGTTCCGGCATTGTCACCGCCTCCAATTCCCCCCTTTCTTCCCCACCAACGCTGCCACAAAATCCATGATCCTGGCAGTGGCGGCTGTCTTGTGGTGGTCCAACCATCATGTTCACAATCGGGCAGTCACATCGTCTACTCGGCGGCAGTTTTCCCAAAGCCTCAGCGGTCTCCAGACCGCCAAACTCATGATCAGCCCCTAAAAGATGAATAAAAGATATTACCCAATAATAACCACAAAAGGGCAGGGTATTGTTCATCATAAGTAACCCTGTGAGCAGCTCGCTTTAAAGAAAAATCAGAATGATACTGTATGAAATTTGAGAAATTTTTTCCACCAATTTGTTTGCTTCTTTTTGAAAAAGATAGAGCCATTGTTCCATAAGAATTTTGAAATAGTAGAGTCAATGTTTGTAATATAATAATTGGGAATATGGGTCATCATATAGAAATGGCACAACGTTTTCACAGGGGTGAGCACTATTTCAACAGAATCCAATTGTCTCCACCAAGAAATAAATAAAGGGTTCCATCCTAAAATCAAATGGTCAATTTGTTAAGAAATAAGCCGTCTAAAAGTATCTTTAACTGAAATGGTGAAACATAAACTTAAATATTCTATTTTGTCAGTGTAGGAAATTGGGTTTTTGAGTGAGAGGGTGATGACCCTTCCTAAACAACAACCAAAACCTATGTCAGGCTGACATACTACAAAAGTCACACATTTATCCCGGGTTTAACCCTCTGGTAGCTTGGCAGAAAAGCAGTCAGGCTTATCTTAGAGACACTGTGTAAGGTTTTTTTGCAGTACTCAATCAGTAATGAAATGAAAACATACACAAGAAAAATAGCAAACTAATTTAGAGAAATAAAATTTGACCACAATGACAAACATCCAATCGGTAGAACCGGAGAGAACAACAAGAAACCGGTTATGGCCTAGACTTCGCCTGCACACCGTTTGTCCCTGACGTTTTTAAAAAAAATGCTCACTCCTTTGGGTCAACCGAAAAAACCCAAGTTTCTACATGAAATTCCACAATTTTGAGGAGCACAATACAATTCTAACAAAAAGAGTCCAAAAGGAATCCCACATGATACACAATACTTGTACCTCACTTTTGTTTAGACAAATGACAGCAAATACCTCACTTTTGCTTAAACAAAAGTTCCTGACACTGGTGAATACAGACTCATACGAGAAACAGGGGGCATTACACGCCTGTGTGGTCAGAGAAAAGTGCGGACGGGGCAGATAAAAGTTGATGCCTGCTAAGAAGATGTTCCTTGAGTGAACATGTGCATATTCTTTCCTCTTTGAATTATTGAATAAGAATTCACGAGGAGAGCGTGTAAGGAACGGGACACCGTAGTCAAATCGGATTGTGCTGTAGATGGGTTTACGAACCATTGGATCTAGAGAGGCGACACTGGAGGTTTAATTGTACACTCTTGACGTTTGGCATCTTACATCTTCCCACGAGTTGGAGTGGTGCCCTGAAGAAGTCCCATGCGAATAGGGATGAAACGCGTAGGCTGTTCCGATCGTGCAATTGTCTTCTTTTATCATAAAATTTGAGAAACTAAAGAATAAAGATGATGAAAAACAATCCAGATGTGAATTCAACTTGTGTGTTATAAGATTAGTATAAGTCTTCTTGCTGTCACTTGTTTAAGCAAAAGTGAGGTATTTGCTGTCATTTGTCTAAACAAAAGTGAGGTACAAGTATTGTGTATCATAGTAGAACCGGAGAAATGTTTAGGCAGATATAGCACCTAGAATCACAAAGTGCAGTCATCTGGCCGTGCTAGACCTGGCGAAAGTCACATTGTTCAGGCATACTGTGATGGAGCATGGGCCAGATACAGGAACCAGGTTAGTCCAGATAAAAACGTACTTTCTCAAATACCTATGTGACAAGACTAGAACTTCAAGATTTCTCCTTTTCTTGTAGGGAAGTGCCCTCTGATGCCAGCCAAGAGTTCAGACCCTGGGGAGGCACATCTTGGAGATCAGGGACTCTAGTGGAGGCCAGTAAAGCTCAGGCAGGTTCAGTTGTAGGTCCAGGAAGATCCAGCTGCAGTAGATCAGCTGGACCAATGCAAGGAGGCCTCTGGAGCTTGTTGTCTCCCTGCAGCTCAGAACAGAAGGTTAACCAACTTTCCCTTGGAGTCACTCAGGTAGTCCAGGATGAAGGGAGTAGGTCCAGTCTTCCCTTGTAGAGAGTAGAGCAGGCCTAAAGCAGCAGGGCAGTCTTCTAGGGAACAAGGCAGGCCTCAAGCAGCAGGGCAGTCCTCTGGTAGATGCAGGGAAGTCCTCTGAGGAACAAGGCAGGCCTCAAGCAGCAGGGCAGTCCTCAAGGGAACAAGGCTGTCCTTCTTCTGTAAAATCCTCAGGTCCAGGAGTGTACTAAAGAGTGCCCCAGGAGGTCCAATAATTATACCTGGTGCCATCCTTTGAAGTGGGGTAATTCGTAAGGCTACCCCCACATCTGGTTCTGGAACAATTTTCCTTTCCCCTACCAAGACTCAAAGAAGTCTACGGTCACAAAATAATAGTGTTATGTTTCTTTGTGTGTGTGCTGGAGGTAGCCCTTTGAAATGTAAGTGGGGCACAAAGCAGCTGTGCCCAGGAAATACATAAAGAATGGCCCTCTCCAAGCTATATCCGGGTTCTATTGTTCACTATCTGGGCCCAATATGCATTCTTAATGGGGGGCATTAACAGGCCCATGCAGTTGGAAACGTCTAGAAGGCCTGAAGCCTTTGAAGCTTTTGGGCAGGAAAATGCCAACTTTATAAAAGTAGCATTTTTAATATTGCAATCTAAAATCCAAATTCACCATTAAAGATGATTTTAAATTACCATTCATTTGAGTCCAACATGGCATTTCTACCTGCTTACAATCAAAAGTTAGCACTTTTTAATGAACTATGGAAACCTAATGCTATCAAATTGGAGAGATAGGCCTTACAGTAGTGTAAAATCAATTTAGCAGTTTTGTACTACCAGAACATAAAAAACTAAAACACAGATGTACTGCTTTTAAATATGATGCACCATACACTATGGACCTTTATTTTGCCAGATCAAAACGTCAGTTTTAAAACTGCACAACAGGCTGCAATCATAGTCCTGGGACATGTTTTAAAGGGCTACTTTAGTAGGTGGCACAATGAGTACTACAGGCCCACTAGTAGCATTTAATTTTCAGGCCCTTGCTACACGCAGTACCATATACTACGGACTTATAAGTAAATGATATATGCCAGGTGTAAACCAATTGAACAATGTTTCAGGGAGGGAGCACAAGCACTTTAGCACTGGTTAGCAGTAGTAAGGTGCCCAAAGTCCTAATACCAACAAAAAAGAAATTGACAAAACAGAAGGGGTGAAGGCAAAAAGTTTAGGGTGACCCTGCATAGCTGTGTAGAGCCTTGTGTGCGTGGGTCAGCAGCTTGAATTGGCATCTTTTCTGTACAGGGAGCCAGTGAAGTAGCTTGAGGTGCGGTGTGATGTTGGTTGATCAATGAGCTTGAGGATGAGTCTGGCTGTGGCATTGTGTATTGATTGAAGTCTCTGTAGGAGGTGTGCGGGAATTCCTACGTAGAGCAGTTCCATGTCATCAAACTGAAATTCAGGTTTGTCTTGAGCTGAGAAGAGCTTTTTTTCAGAAAAAGTATAATGTTTTATTTCAGATTGGAATTTAGAAACTTTTTTAAACTGCCCTCCTTTCAGACGCTACTGGACCCAGTCTACTTGTTGTACTCAAGCCATGCCCCATCCTGATCAGACTAAAAATGCACCTAGGTCCCGGCATACCACAACCATAGACCACAGTTGCCACTTTGCACATTTTTGCACTGTTTTCACTAAAATCTTTATAAATATATGTTTCTGGTTCTCCGTATTGGATTTTTGTTGCTGTTGTGTCCTTTTGCTATTTGCATTTTGCTCTATCTTTATAAATTGGAATTAGATTTTTAGTATGATGTGTTTTTGACTTTTTTTTAACTGTGTTAGTCCCTCTAAATGCTTAACACGTTTTCCCTAAGATAAGCCTGTCTTCTATGTGCCATAGCTACCAGCTCAAATTTGAATTACTGAGTTTGAATATGACTGGACCTAACATATTAGTGACTTTATTACTTGTGGTCAACTACCATACGCACAAACTAATAATTCACTTTCTCACAAATGGCAAACAGGAATAGTATTTAGGTGTAGCGAACAACAAGCGTATTTAGGAAAAGCAAACAAGGAGAATATATCGAATTGGAAACATGAAGAGCAGATACGAATGGCAAAGAGTACAAGTTGTTATAAATAGCAGATAGGAACAGTAGGAAACAATGTCAAAGAGGAACAGTTGTTAAAGATAGCAAACACAAAAACTAGTTAGGAACAGCAACAGAGAAGAGCTGTTATGAATACCAAACAGATGAAACAGTAAGTACTTGTGTTCCATGTCTTCTTTGAAATAACATGTTGGGGATATCTCCATAACTTTATATGATATAAATGTATTTTGAATGCAAAAAACGTTTTGACTGCTACTATTTTTTAAGTCTCTTTTTCTTATGTAAGTACACTGTTGTTGAAGGGCAGCAGATTGAGCAGTATGATAGGTCACAGGAATCGCTGTTGCTATCCCTATGCTGGTGCTTGAATCCTTTGTGGAGGCTTACAGTTTTTGGTACTGTTCATAGCTTGGTGTTTGTACCTGTCATCAATATTTTCTGTGGCCTCATGTTGCTATTAAAGGATGTTTAAACATAAATAGGATTTACTGGATTCAGTTTCTATTTATTGTGAATTCTAGTGGAATTTCTTGTAAGCATCAGTGAGTGGAGTAAAAAAATATCACTGGATGGTTGTTTCCCATTGACTATAGAAAAGATTACTTTTATTACAGAATGGTTTGTGCTCTCAAATTAAATGTGGCATATATTATGCTATGCATGTGCATTTGAGGGACTGGGCACCTTCTGGAACAAAATAATGTGTTTAATCACCTTCCCAGAGGAGCTCAAAGGCCCCTGATAAAAGGAGAAATTGGGTGATTCCCTCGGCAATACCACAACTGCATGATGTACTAACAAGTTGATCATTCTGGATTCCTTTTTTGTTGGTTGGATCCTGGAAAGGTAAACATCTGCTTGAATGGTTCAGCACAGCGGTGGTTTTCTATACCTTTGCCAAATTGCTCCATGTCAGAAGAAACCCATATATCCAGTTAGGGGTTTTCATTTCACCAATAAGACCTGGGAAGTTACTCTTGTTGTCCTAGTGATGTGTGCATGCACATGTACAACTTTAGCATCATGTGTTTTGACTGAACTACACAAGTGAAGCACTTAACTCCAGTTTCCAATGGCCCAAAACCAGGTTTCAAAAATATTTTATTGCATTATATTGGGCAATCACTTTTTTCACAAACTTAGTTACATGAAACTTAAAAAATCTTTGAAATACTTTTTGTGTTTAACATTTCTTATATAAACCTGCTAACAGTTGGAGGGTGGTCCCTGAAATGTGCGTTTACCTGGTTACAGTAAACTCCCACCGGGTAACATAATCACGAACATTCATGAAGGGTTCTCTCTGTGACTCCAACAGTGTATGCCGATAAACGCTGGGAAGTGAATGCATGTGATGTGTGTGGTAGTGTGATGTTGTGTGATAGGTCAGGATGAGAGTGTGATTGAATTATGGGATACACTATATGTTTCAATGTGCATGCAAATTATATTAAGATGATATATTCAAACAAACATGACATGTCTGTTGAAATTGCATAATTGCACATTTGCACTTAGAAAATGTTTGGTGGTCACATTAACATGTTTTTAACTTTTTTTTATAGATGAAATTAAGAATGAATTGAATACTATATTAAAATGAAGAAAACATATAAATACATGTTTTACTTATAACACTGGGTAGCCCAAAGAGCTAGTACTAGCCTACAGTAAAAGTATACAGGTCAGGTGGGAGCTCTTTTCTATGTAGTTTGGTTTATTTCCTTCTTGCTCCCAGCCCTATAAATAAACCTTAGGGGAGTACCTTCCTTTTTTAAATCATTTAGAACTAGCACACATTTCTATTTTACAGAACATTAGTTCAATTGCTCAAAAGAGGTATGCAGGTGTGAACCATCTTTGAAACTCAAAATTAGTCTTTCTTTGGTGGTGCTGAGTTTAGTTTAGTTAGCCTAAGGGATGAGGATGGTGTGGAAGTTTTTATATAAAAGGATCTTATGATTTTACCAATATGTTACAATATCATTTGTTATTTCCAATATTGGCTAATCTTGTTGCCACTGTTTTGCTGCTCTTTATAACAGTTACTATTCATATTGTATGCACTAGGATAGGATTTTGAAATGAAAACAATCTTTGAAATATGCCAATGGTTTCCTACTGTTTGTGAGTGTGCCTTTTCTATGATGAAAGAGGGGCTGAGTTCCACTAATTGCCCTGTGTTATTTCATTCGGTTAATCGGTTAATTGGTACCTAAAATGCATCCCACTCGAATCTTGCTGAGTGGGTTGAGGAGTAGTTGCAATCCAACTGGCTTTCTGTCGTGGGTTGGCACATTGACAAAGTCCTTAGTGTCATGAGGGTCAAGAAAACCGAATTGTGAGCCATGTTCTGGAGAATCCAAAATTCTTATCAAGGAGTGACCATTGAATTGGGATTATACGTAATGGTTGAACCCCACACTCCTAATGTTTTGTCTAAAACAGATTGTGCCACGAAAAACCAGTGGAAATATCCACAGGTAAAATCGTCTGAAACGGTGGAATAACATATAGGAATCGGTGGGTTAGCACCCATAGCAGAGGTAATTCTCCTTTTAGAAATTCAAAACTCCTTATGGTACAGTAATCTCTCATCCATGAAGTACTGATATGTGTGGTATTGGTGGCTCTGGGTGGAATACCTCGGCAAGTTTACTGCAAGCCTCCTAGACCTAACTGTCAAAGTCAGTGCTTCCCAACCTTTTTTGGAACCACGATCCAATTTTTAGAACAACAAACTTTTGTGACCCATCTAGTTTTTACAGACATGTGGCGAGATGATTTTTAATGTAGTAGTAGAAGACATGCTTTCAAAATGCTGTGAATTACCAAAATAACATGCCCTTTACATTTTTTTGCATGTTCCTCTCTAACAGCAATTGGTTGCAACTGCAACAACCTTGACCACACCCTTTCTTTATCGGACTGTGGCCAAGATATTGATCTGCCCATAAACTTGACAGATGGTGAACTGGGCTAGAGCAGGCACACCTTTCAGAGTGGGTTTCCGGTCTGTGACACCTGTTCACTGAAATCACAAGGCTTCTATAAAAATCTTGGTGTTAATACCAGTGATTTTAGCAAATTTGAAAATCCCATTCTGCAGCAAAGTACAGGGTAATACCTCAGATCATTTTTGTGCTAAAACGAGTTCCATGTGGATACATGTGTATATATATTGCAGTTTTATATAATGCAAATACTACCAAAGGGCATTGGAGATTAAGTGATTTGTTCAGAGCCAACATCAGGACTGAAATGTGGTTCCTCAGATCCAAAGTCGACAGTTCTATCCATTTCTCAATTTATGTGTGAAAGTCAAACACAAGTGGGATGATTGTGTATGATCATGTATAGTGAGCATATTCTCTGTTGAAATGGATTTGTGAAGTAAGAAAAGAGCAGCAAAAAACACTGAAACATTCATACAGAGTTTTGCTTGGCACTACTTGCAAGTGTTTGTTTTGAAACTGGACCTAGGGACAAAGTTTAGCACCTTTGCACCAGTGGAGCTGGAACAATTATCAGAGAGGGGGAGCAGACAATAATGTTTTATCACTGAAGTTATAGGGATTGTGAAAAATCCTAGCTTCACACAAAGCGTAGCAAATGTATGACGCAGGAGTGTGATATGGGTGTAGTATGTAGCTGGTGGTGCATTTTGGAGCACACTGTCGTAAATATAATGCTAAAGCATTCACAGACAGCACATTTTCTCTTGAAATGGCCACTAAATTTGCACAGACAGACAGTTTTACTTATAAAACGATATAGCACAGAATTGGTGATGTGTGGAAATCGGGTTAATGTGAATATTTATCATTTCCATATAACCAAGTAAAAATGTCTTCATTTGTTTTGCTCCTGTTAAAATCTTTCCATCACACTTCAGAATTACTAAAAAAGTGCATCTTTTTTGCTTTCTTAACTGATACATATATTCCAAAATATATGTACAGTTCATTTATATCTATTTAAATTTTGCTATGTGTTACAAAAAATGACATCCTACAGCCTTTCCATTCACATTCCCTGTACCTCAGCTAGATGGTCACATAGTTCATCTTAAAAACTCCTCTCACTTTGCAGTCAGAGAAAGAAAAGTAAACACCAATCCCCATGTTAAAAGAAAAAGCAGGAATTTGCCCGAATACACACCCTGACACTTGACCTCTGCCTTTGAAAGACAGCAAATGTGACATGACAAATACAAAATGTAAATGCATCTCTATTTATTGCTCTTTCATGAAGTCAGCTGGTGACCCACCAGTAGGTTGTCACCCACAGTTTGGGATACCACTTCCTATGATTTTAACATAAAGAGTAGCTAAAAAATGGGTCATTTTTAGACAACATCTTTATTACATAGTCTATAAATAATTTGGGGCTCATTAGGATGTCGGTCAGAAAGCCTCTGACCACAGGTAGGAGGCTTTCCGACCGACATCCTTGGTTTAAAATCTGACTGCCTGTTTACAATGTAGGCGATCAGAGTTTAAACTGGCTGGTCAGACCGACTGACTTCCGACGGGCTCAGGGAGTACGTCGACCAGTCAGAGGCCGCACATAATCCCTTACCGACAGCTTTTCTGCTGTCGGGATTATGATGTCGGTTTCTGACAGGATTTTCATGTCGGCCTTTCTGACAGTAAATGGCTGTCGGAACACGACTTTGCAGGGCCCCCAGGCCTCTAGTTAGGGGTCAATCAATCAATCAATCTATTTGTAAAGCGCGCTACTTACCCGTGAGGGTTTCAAGGCGCTGAGGGGAGGAGGGGAGCTGCTACTGTTCGAATAGCCAGGTCTTGAGCAGTCTCCTGAAGGTCAGTAGGTCCTGTGCCTGCCATAGGTGGAGGGGGAGGGTGTTCCATGTCTTGGCGGCTAGGTGGGAGAAGGATCTACCGCCGGTGGTTGTTCTTCGGATGTGGGGAACGGTGGCGAGGGCGTGGTCGGCGGAGCGGAGCTGGCTGGTGGGGGTGTAGAAGTTGAGGCGGCAGTTGAGGTACGCTGGTCCGGTGTTGTGGAGTGCTTTGTGTGCGTGGGTGAGGAGCTTGAAGGTTATCCTCTTGTTGACGGGGAGCCAATGCAGGTCTTTCAGACGGGGTGTGATGTGGCTGCGGCGCGGGATGTCGAGGATCAGACGTGCTGAAGCGTTCTGGATGCGTTGGAGCCATTTGAGGAGTTTCGCAGAGGCTCCGGCGTAGAGGGCGTTTCCGTAATCCAGTCTACTGCTGACGAGAGCCTGGGTGACCGTCCTTCTAGTTTCGGTGGGGATCCACTTGTAGATCCTGCGAAGCATACGGAGGGTGTTGAAGCAGGAGGAGGAGACGGCGTTGACCTGCTTCGTCATGGAGAGGGTGGAATCGAGGATGACCCCTAGGTTGCGTGCGTGGTCGGTGGGTGTGGGGGCCGTTCCTAGCGAGGAGGGCCACCAGGAGTCATCCCAAGCCGAGGGGGTGGACCCAAGGATGAGGACCTCCGTTTTGTCTGAGTTCAGCTTCAGCCGGCTGTTTCTCATCCAGTCGGCGACGGCCGTCATTCCCTCGTGGAGGTTGGTTTTGGCTGTGTGAGGGTCTTTGGTGAGGGAGAGGATCAGCTGGGTGTCGTCGGCGTAGGAGATGATGTTGAGGTTGTGCAGTCGGGCGATGCGGGTGAGCGGGGCCATGTAGACGTTGAACAGCGTGGGGCTGAGGGATGAGCCCTGGGGTACGCCGCAGATGATCTCGGTGGCTTCGGAGTGGAAGGGAGGAAGGCGGACGCTCTGTGTTCTACCGGAGAGGAAGGAGGTGGTCCAGTCCAGGGCCTTCTCTTGAATCCCTGCGTCGTGGAGGCGTGCGCGTAGGGTGAGGTGGCAGACCGTGTCGAAGGCGGCCGATAGGTCCAGGAGGATGAGGGCCGCGGTTTCACCGTTGTCTAGCAGGGTTTTGATGTCGTCGGTGGTGGCTAGGAGGGCTGTCTCGGTGCTGTGGTTGCGGCGAAATCCGGACTGGGACGAGTCCAGAATGCTGTTTTCCTCGAGGAACCTGGTAAGTTGTATGTTGACGGCCTTCTCGATGACCTTCGCCGGGAATGGGAGCAGGGAGATGGGTCGGACGTTTTGAGGTCCTTGGGGTCAGCCGTGGGTTTCTTCAGTAGGGCGTTGATCTCGGCGTGTTTCCAGTCCTCAGGGAAGGTCGCTGTCTCGAGGGAGCTGTTGATGGCCTTCCGGAGGTGGGGTGCGATGACGGTGCTGGCCCTGTTGAAAATGTGGTGTGGGCATGGATCTGTCGGGGATCCGGAGTGTACGGAGTTCATGATCTTGATGGTGTCGATGATGTCTATGTTGGTCCAGGAGGTCAGGCGGTTGGTGCGAGTGGTGGTCGTGGGTGTCTCAGTGGTTGCCGGGGCGGTCGCGGTGTTGAAGCTGTCGGTGGTTGCCATGGCGATCGTGGTGTTGAAGCTGTTGTGGATGTCCGTGATCTTGCGGTGGAAGAAGGTGGCCAGTGAGTCGCATAGTTCTTGCGAGGGTGGGATGTCGTTGGCGCTGGAGTTGGGGTTGGAGAGTTCTTTCACGATGTTGAAGAGCTCTTTGCTGTTGTGTGCGTTGTTGTCTAGGCGGTCTTTGAAGGAGGCTCTCTTGGCGGATCTGATGAGGTGGTGGTGGTTGCGGGTGGCGTCCTTGTGAGCTGCGTAGCTTTCCGGGGTTCGTTCGCGGGTCCAGTTCTTCTCTAGCTTACGGCAGGTTTTCTTGGATGCCTGAAGGTCTTGGGAGAACCAGCTCGCTTTCTTCCTGGTGTGGCTGGTGGTGAGTTTCTTGAATGGGGCAAGGGCATTGGCGCAGTCTTCGATCCATTGTCTGAGGTTGTGGGCTGCGGCGTCCGGGTCGGTCGGGTCTGCGGGTGGGTTTTGGGCGAGGGTGGTGGTGGTGGTTAGCTGGTCATCGGTGACTTTGCTCCAGCAGCGGCGTGGCATCTGTTGGGTGCGGTGGGATGTGACGGGTTTCCGAAAGGTGAAGTGGATGCAGCGGTGGTCAGTCCAGTGGAGTTCGGTGGTGTGGTTGAAGCAGACGTGGGTGCTTGCTGAGAAGATGGGGTCCAGCGTGTGGCCGGCGGAGTGGGTGGGCGTCGTGACGAGTTGTGTGAGTCCGAGGTTGGCGAGGTTATCGATCAGGGTGGAGGAGTTGGAGTCATTGTTGTTCTCGAGGTGAAAGTTCAGGTCCCCGAAGAGGATGTAGTCCGTGGAGGCGAGGGCGTGCGTGCTGACGAGGTCGGCGATGGAGTCGCAGAACTGTGGTCGGGGTCCGGGGGGTCTGTAAACGAGTGTTCCTCTGAGGGTGGTGTTGGGGTCGGTGTGGATCTGGAAGTGCAGGTGTTCGGCGGTGCAGAGGGTGTCAGCGTCGTTAGTCGAGATGTTGAGGGTGTTCTTGTGGATGATGGCGATTCCTCCTCCTACTCCGTTGGTGCGGTCCTTGCGGATGATCTTGTAGCCTTCCGGGATGGCTATGGCGATGTCGGGTGCTGAGGAGGGGTTCAGCCAGGTCTCGGTCAGGAAGGCGACGTCAGGGGTGTGGGTGTCCAGTAGGTCCCAGAGTTCGACGGCGTGTTTCCTGGCGGAGCGGGTGTTTAGGAGGATGCAGCGAAGGTGGTTGGATTGATTGGCGGATGGGTTGGCGGGCTGGATGCTGGTGTAGCTGCAGTTTCAGCAGGTGAAGGGTCCGTGGCTGCGTTTCGGGGCGGCCAGGTAGCAGGAGCTTGAACGTCCGGTGTTGAGTGCGTGGAGGGCTCCGGTGGCATAGTGGAGACGGGTGTTGTGGCGGTCGCGGGGGCAAGGGGTTCTGGCGCTGGGCGCGGTCCAGGCGCGGACGGGCGCAGACGGGCTTGCCTTAAGCGTGCCTTCGGCGCGCCAGCGGCGTGCCCGCTGCGCGGCCGCTTCGCGGTCTACATAAGAGTGCTGACAGGGGGGCGGGGCCGCAGGGAGGCAGCGGCGGGAAAAGTGCGGCGAAAGTGACCGGCTCAGCAGCGGCTGAGACCGGGGGCAGGCGGAGGAAGTAAGCGGGCAGGTCAAGCAGGAGACAGCAGCAGGAGACCAGGGTGAGCAGGCGGCAGCGGCGTGGGGGCGACCTAACCTGAAGGCAGGGTCAGAGGTCGCTCCCTGCGCCACTTCGCGATCTCCTTAAGAGTGCTGATGGGAGGGAGGAGCAGCTGGGTGGCGGGAGCGGGGCGGCGAATGGGCTGACAGGGGGGCGGGGCCGCAGGGAGGCAGTGGCGGAAAAAGTGCGGCGAAAGTGACCGGCTCAGCAGCGGCTGAGACCGGGGGCAGGCGGAGGCAGTAAGCGGGCAGGTCAAGCAGGAGACAGCAGCAGGAGACCAGGGTGAGCAGGCGGCAGCGGCATGGGGGCGACTTAACCTGAAGGCAGGGTCAGAGGGGTGCCCCCCTGTAAATTCCTGCACCCCATGCCACGCAGTGCAGGGATTTACAGGAACTCCCATTTCTCTATCGGAGCTTGTGCTGCCGCCGGTTTCCGACCGCTGAACAAGCTCCCATAGGGAAATGGTTTGCGACCGCACCAATTGCAGTAGCATTGTAATAGGTTGCTCGTAATCGCTGACCTGTGGTTGGTCGGTTCCCACACCAAAACAGTGTCAGGCGGGTATCATAATTAGGGCCTAAGCGCTTCTGATAATTTTAGAATGAGAATTTAATTTCCTCAGTCTTAACCTGGCTTAATTTTATTTTTATAACTGAGAATGGTGTTTGAAAATAACGGCAAAGCTTTGGTAAGCCAGTTTTTTTTAAAGCTTTTAACTTTTACAGAAGAGATAGAACTTTTCAGGTGGGTGTTTTTTAAAAGAACAGTTACCCATTGTCTAAATCAGTAGTTTTAACAAGTATTAGTTTGTATCCCGCAGTAGAAACCCAATCATCTGAAAATCTCTTGAGAGTACATCCTTTGAGTAAAAATACATTTGATCCTTTTTTCCATTTAAAAGTTTATTAATAAAAAAGATAACACCAATAGTTTTCAGAAAAGATACATTTTGTCACTTATTAGAACGGTGTAAAGATGTATTCTTTGACTGCAAAGAGAAATTTATCAAAGAGGAATAGTAGGGAAAATTGTTATTGTCATCAAGGTGTTAAAAAATGATCTAAATAATAAAAAAAGAGGGGAAGGAGAGGAGAGGGACATCGCATTTAACTACAGTTATAAAATATATATTTTGAGTATAGAATCATGCAATTTTTTCTAATTAGCGGTTATTTGCTGAAATGCGACTGCTATTAACAAATCCCCTTGTTTATGACCATTAGCATTATCCATCCAGCAAGGGGAAAGACTATAAAGAAAAATGTTTGGTAGGGTAAATAGAATATTAATACAAAACATGTAATAATTTGATTTGCTGGGTCCAAGCTGAGGTGGCATGATGAGCAAAAGACCAGTGATGGAGATAGTACCACGTCTGACTGCCAGTGGTTAGACAAATTGCAAGCATTCTTCCCATCACCTTTTGTGTATCTCTGTTAAAATGTAAAATCTGAGGGGCATATTAGCAAGACCCACGTTAAAATTATCGCCGTTTTAGCGGCAGGAAACTGCCGCTAAAACGGCGATAATGGGCTTGCTAATATGCGTTATAGAATTCAATAGAAGCCCAGGTTAGATGTCCTGCACATCTAACCTGGGCTCTATTGGAATTCTATAACGCATATTAGCAAGCCCATTATCGCCGTTTTAGCGGCAGTTTCCTGCCGCTAAAACTGCGATAATTTTATCGCCGGTCTTGCTAATATGCCCCCAAGTCCCTTGTTTTTTGATTAAGCTATGCCTCATCCATTTTTCACCCCTGCCCTGCTTTCAGCCTGGCTCTATCCATGACACTGCATTTGTATAAACATGAGTAAAGAATCTAGATTGGGGCATTGTAGGCTGTGTATACATGCAGAGTCAGCGCAAAAGAACAGCTGGCGTCTGCTTGGGGTTTTTCAGACGATGGTAAAGCCTCAAGTAAAGTTTACCCAGATAGCATATCTTGTTGTGCAGCTTCAGGACGCGACAATTGCACAAGGCACCAAGGCTGTTGATTCTTACCGGTACCTCATTTGTGTGTTTTCCCAAAGTTCTATTTACCTCTGGGCGTCCCTTGTTTGTGATCTTTTGCTATAAAAACCCATGTAACCATCGTTCAGTGTGCTCTCTCCTCGTGTATCTCTATGGTGCTTGTCGGACGAGGCCCCCATTCATGAATGCTAATAAATGACCTATGGTTTGTACTTCACTCCAGTGTCGATTCCTCCTTACTTGTTAAGAACCCGTGGACGAAGTGGTGACCCTGCACCAGTGGATTTAAATAAACCACTTCCACATCTCATGTACCGCCCTAAGTGGCATGGGTATGCCCAGACTTGGGTCTTGTGCTCACTGTGTCACTGGAACCAAGCTGTACCCGGCGGATGAACCCATAACAAGGGCGAAATCGGTCCTGGGTTGATTGTGTTCTGGTTCAGGGAGGGCCTGGCATGGCAGTTTGTGCTGGACTATTCCCATAAGGAGCAGGGTCAAGACTGATTTGCATATGATTGGGTTCAAACTGAGATGGGCTGGTGAACAAAAGACTGATGGGTAGGGATGTTACCTTGAGCGATTGCCAGTAGTTTTTAAAAAAAAACTTTATTTATCATTTTCCATAAATGTTTACAAACATTGCATGGTTAGTCACTGCGACAATACAAACCAAAAAAGAAATATTTACTAAGAAAATGTGTTCCCACATATAACGCACAATTGTCTCGGGGTAGCATATACATCATACGTTGTATTACAAACATCCAATCAACCCAAGCAACAGGGTTCTCCCCCACGTCCCATCCCCCATTCTCCTTGACATAATAAACACAGCTATTGAGAAAGCTAGTGGTGCATAAATTACCCCACCCCAGTCGAGACTATCCCTGCAGGCTGCTGTGAAGTAGGGGCAGAACCGATGCCCAGCAAATAGCTCTTAAGAGGTCCCCAAATAACTTTGGGTCGGGATGCAGGGGGTTGAGTTGTAGAATAAAGTTCACAATTCGTATTACAAAATGTGAGGCTCTTATGCCAGGCTTTCTCTGTGGGGGAGGCTCTACTGCCCCATTTGATCGCTATTTCCCTCTTTGCGAGCAATAGGGCAATGGCCGTGAATTTTCGCAGCTTCTTTGGGAGATCATACACATATCCCAACAAGGCGACCTCAGGTGTAGGGTCTATATCAAGGTGTGTCATTTTTGATAACAGTCTGAAAATGGCTCCCCAGTAATTCCCAATCTTAGCACAGTTCCAAGTCAAGTGAGCAAAATCGGCTTGCGGTCGTCCGCACTTAGGACACGTGTGCGGCCTGTTGGGGTCGAAAGAATGAATTTTCGCCGGGGACATGTAAACCCTCCAGAAATATTTAAAATGTATTAATTTGTGTCTACTATTTAGGGAGACCTCATTAGTCTGAGTGCAATAAAAGGACCAGAGGAGTCCTGAATTGGGTGTCCAAGCTTCCCGCTCCCACACTTCCCAGATCTTTGCATCCTTGCTAGGGACTAAAGACATACATGCTCTGTATAACTTAGAAATTAGATGATCTCCCCCGGTACTCGTAATTAAGAGAGTCAGTGGAGGGAAGGACTCTGGCTCCAATGGGAATTCTGGAATCTTACCTCTGAGTGCCCTACGAACCCGACTGAAAATAAATTGATCCATAAATGTTGCCCCACTGAATCTCCCTTCATCTGTGCTAGAGAAGACATGACCCTCTGGAACTAGGTCTCCAATCTTGTCTAATGAGGATGAAGTGAGTGTGCGTTGGACCAGTTTTTCTTCCGTGATGGGGAGCCATGGGTTGTTAATGATGGGGATCTCAGAGGAGTATAGGGTGCAACTGCCAGTCACACGCGCCATCTTCCGCCAGGTCCAGCTAGTGGTGGATACTGTTTGAATATCCCCGGCGTCTCTGGGAAATCCCTGTGGCAGGGGAGCTGGAAGCACTAGGTCAGCCTCAGGTCTAGTGTAGGGAATCCGCGCATCTGGGTGGTACCAGGAATGTGCAAAACTGCACTGTGCCACCAGTTGCTCTAGGCTATGCAATGCTTGGCCGTAGTTTAGCAGAATAATCTGTTTCGTTTCTCCATGGATCTGAAGTATTTGGCAGACTCCTCACACCACGCCAGAAGGAACTCACAATCCCACCGAACAGTACTCGGCGTCAGGGGGAAAATCTGCGACTTGCCCCAGTTTATACCCAGCCCAGAAAAAACGCCAAGTCGGATAATCTCTCTGATGAGCGGTTCCAAATTCTCCTGAGGGTTGCGGAGATAGAGAATGATATCATCTGCGTATAGGGAGATTAGGAGAGGACCTGTTTTGAACTGGAGTCCTCTGTGCAGATGTTGCTCCTGAAAGTGTCGAACCAGAGGGTCCAGAGCCATTATAAAAAGCAGCGGAGAGAGTGGGCAGCCCTGTAGGGTACCGTGGGTAAGAGCAAACGGAGGGGACAGCGTGCCATTCAGTTTGAAGCCTAGCGGTGGGTGCAGTGTAAAGCAGTGCAGTAAGGTCAATGAATCCCTTAGGGATGCCCAACTTCCTCATTACCGCTAAGAAAAAGGGCCACTCCAAGGAGTCGAAGGACTTTTCAGTATCAAGTAGGACTGCAGCCGCCAGGACTTCCGGTGAGATTCTAAGCATCATAATGAAATAATGTTTGCAGATTCAAGGCTGTCAACCTGTGAGGGACAAAGCCCGACTGTGTCGGGGAGATAATTCGATCCAGCAGCAAGGCCAGTCTCAGCGCAATCATTTTAGCAAGAATTTTGTAATCCAGGTTTAAGAGTGACAGCGGCCTATACGAGCCGCATAAGAGCGGATCTTTCCCAGCTTTTGGGAGAAGAATTATTACCGCTTCACGTAGAGTGAGGGGTAACACCCTACGTTCAAGTGCTTCATTATAAACTTCAAGAAGGCATGGCGCTTAGAGGTTCTTATATGTTTTATAAAAGATACCAGTGAATCTATCCAGGCCCGGGCGGTCGAGCCATTCATGGCATCTATTGCACTGATAATTTCCTCAGTAGGAATGACTCAGCTAGAAACTGTTGCATGAACCTCTCGAGCCACACCATAGCAATTTCTGCAAGATAGTCCATACGGTCTTCTTCAGTATGTGTCACACGCGTCGTGTATAATGCAGAATAATATGCTAAAAATTCATCCCTTATGTCTGGGGTGCCTCTTAGAGTCTGCCCAGTGGAGGAGCAGATACAAGAAATGTATGATTGCCCGGCCGGGGGTCCCAGAAGCCGCGCCAATGTGCGGCCAGGTCTGTCACCCTCCCCGTAACACCATGCAATGGCATATTTACTCAAGAAATGAGTCTCACGCTCCGGTGCCTCCCTAAACTCTGTCAAGAGCGTCAAGCGGCGGCCAACCCTGGACGGATCAAGCCTCTCAACCTGCTGTCTGTCCAGCGCTTCTAGTTGTTGTTCAATACGAGCTATCATACATCTCAAGTCTTTCAACACCCCAGCATGTTTAGAGATGTAGACCCCCCGCATGTTGGCTTTAAAGGCCTCCCAAAGTGTGGCCCATGAGTTCACTGATCCTTTATTTAGATCGAAGTATTCCCCTATGGTCTCCCGAAGTTCCGTACGGAACATTTCATCCATCAGCGCCTGTCTGGGAAACCTCCACTTTCTCTCACAGCCTTCAGGTGTGGGGACCCGGACTTGCAATACTACCGGGGAGTGATCAGAGTACGTGCTAGGGAGATGCTGGGATGACCGATACCAGGTTGCCAAATTAGGAGTAACAAGCCAATAATCTAATTCTGTCCAGGTGTCGTATTGAGCAGAGTAGTGAGTATATGCGGATTCTCCCGGATTGCGCTGACGCCACACATCAACTAGGCCTACAGAGTCACATAGATCCAAAATTGCTTAGCGCGCGGGGTTTGGTATCCGGTGAGTTGGACTTACTGTCATGCGCAGGGTCCAACAGGAGGTTAAAATCCCCACCCATGCAAATATAGTCTGCGTCTAGTTGTAGGAGCTGTGCATGAAGGCCATGAAACAATTCTGGGCTGTCTACATTAGGCGGGTAGACACAGACAAATGCCATGCGGTGCCCCATCAAGTGACCAACTACCATGGTATAGCGTCCCTCACTGTCATTATGGACTTTGGAAACTTGAAAGGGCAGACGTTTGTGAATCGTTACGACTGTGCCCCTTGCATATGTGCTGTAATTGGCAAAATAGCGATGCGGGCCACAACTCGAGGCAAAATTGATGGGAGCGGACTTGGGCAGGTGTGTTTCTTGTAGAAATGCAACATCAACCTTATGGCGCTGTAAATATTGCAAAACCAGTTTTCCCTTTGTAGCATTATTAAGGCCCCTAACGTTCCAGGTGATCAGCGTCAGATCTGAAAAAGTGGACAACCTACCCCACACCGATATTCAAGCAAGATAACAGTGACTGTAGTTGTGCGTCGCAGTTAGAACACAACATGCTGCAGTGAGTAAAGTGAACTAGAAGCAATGGTAACAGATGATTACTAACAAACCCCTCTTCCTCCCCCCACCCATCCCTGCGCACCCTTTCGCAGGGAATATCCCCATTGACCAAGCCGTAACATGCATCATGTAAACACCCTAGAGAATAAAGAAGGAGCAAAACAAGATACATTTCAACTATTGAAGCAAACTTAAAGTGATATTCACTTTGGGTGTGGCAACGCCACGCCAGTTACCCAACTTTGCAATGCTCAATAAAAACGCATCATTCGCCCTAACACAAAGATTTATACAGTACTTAGCCGGAGCACTCCAGTGTGGACAGCATGGATTATTGAGTGGAGAAGAGCTCCACACTTGCCACTGAGCCGCTGCTCAAATATACGGGAACGCCCCTCGACATCCACCCTGAGGCGCACTGGGTATATCATGCCATATTGGAGTCCCAAATTGCGGAGCGTTGCCTTCATGCCAGTGTACTCCCGCCTCACCTCTTGCACCATGGCGGTAAAGTCCGGGAACAGTGCTAACGTCGAGCCTTGCCAGGATATAGAACCATGCTCTCTCGCCAGCCTTAACACCGTATCTCTGTCCCGAAAATTTAGAAGGCGGGCAATAATGGGTCTTGGTGGGCAACCCGGGCTGGGACGAGGGCCAAGTGGGCGGTGAGTTCGCTCCATGAGGAAATTCGAGGTGAAGGCCTCTTTATCAAAGATGTCTGTGAGCAGAGTTTCTACAAATAGGTCCATGCGCCCTGAATTGGCCGACTCTGGGATGCCTAAAATGCGTACATTGTTGCGCCTACTGCGCTCCTCCAAATCCTCGTTTTTTATGACAACATCTTTGAGGATGTTTTCCATGCGGTCCTGGGGCTTAGTGTATTGGGCCGTGCCATCCTCTAGGTCAGACACCCTGCCCTCCACATTGCCCAGGCGCTTCTCATGTGCATCCAATTTGACGGTCATGGTGTCTAAACGCTTTTCAAGAGTGTCAAAGCGACCATCAAGGGCCTTGAAGCCAGCTCTCAGTTCCAGCAACAGAGCGCCTGATCCTGAAGGGGTATCGCTAAAATTGCCCTCCTCTGCTTTCCCCTCAGCCATGAGGCCTCCAGACTCCACAGACTTCTCGGATGGTTTGCCAAATTGTAATAGCCTTTGTTTGGGGTCTTTGCGACCCATATCTCCCCCTGCGAAACTGGTGTTGGTGGCCAGATTGTCCCCGGGCCTTGTAGTGGCTACAGGAGCCGGATACTATAGAAGCGTTATACCCGCCTGACTTATGGTGGCCGAATTTCCTCTTGGGGCCTAGCTGCTGGCAGCACAAGATAACAGGAGACTGCTCACCCTCACGAGCCTCGCATCACTCTGTGGAGCCGGCCAGAGTCCTCGCGGTGCTGTACAGGCGCAGTCACATCTCAATCCGGGCCCAGAGCCCGGAGTGAAGGGCCACAGCGCAATGGGTCATGCAAGGAAGGCCGCATACCGATGTAAGCGTGCCGTGCACAGATCAGGCCAGCGCTGCGCACTCTCAATTCACCAGCCTCGGCGAACAGCAGTGTCCGGGATCGCCTACACCCCACCCGGCCAGGCAAGCGCAACCCCAAGCGACCCCCCAGGCCGGCCCGTCCAGCCAGGCTCACCCACGGCCCCTCACACCGCAGGGCCTCTGGGAGCAACGCGGGCCGGTCTGCTTTAGAGCTGCAGGAAGAGGCTGAATCGGGGGGGGGAGGGCCAGCCTCAGGACGCGCTCACTGAACAACCGGCAGGGGTTTGGCCGTCGCCTCTTCCATCAGGATAATGCTACCGGAGCACCAAAAGCCAGTCAATGCATTTGGCGCGGCCTCGCTCCAGGCCGTGCACCGCTCCGTACTCTGGTGCCGCCCTCTTGCGCTTCAAGGCCTCCGTACGCGGGATCTTCAACAATACAGCCGCCCAGGACGGCTCCGCAGCATGTGGGCACCTTCCTGCACACAAGGCAGCTGACAACAGGTAGAGTGTTGTATGTCAATGGGGATACCCGTAATGCTACCAGACCCGGGCTAGTATTGCGATACAATAAAGAAATGGTCACAGTAACAACAAATAATTCTCAATAGCGAAATACAAATTAGGGCTGCCTTCACAATACCACGTTGGAGATTTGTAAACAAAATGCAATTTATTTTATGCATAAAATAAATTGCATTTTGTTTACAAATCTCCAACGTGGTATTGTGAAGGCAGCCCTAATTTGAATTTCGCTATTGAGAATTATTTGTTGTTACCTTGACAACAGGTAGAGTGGCACGGATTGGAGGCAGGATGGGGCTTGGATGTCGGGATCACTGGCGGAGCTTCAGCGCTGCGCGGCCATCTTGGTCGGCAGCCAGGCCACGCCCCGAGCGATTGCCAGTAGTTAGACAAATTGCAAGCATTTCTCCCATCACCTTTTGTGTGTTTAATTTGATTCAAAAGTCTTTTCCAAAAATTGTTTATGTTTGGACACATAAACAACATATGTTTCAAATTACATTCTGGATGAGCTCAAGAACAGCAAGATGATGATGTATCTTTGGTCAATTTAGCTAAAAGGAATGGTGTGAACAGTAAACAATGATAAAGAAAATATGGTATTTGGTTAGTATTGACAGCTTGGGATGTCTTGTGAAGTTTAATCCAGATTTTATTCCATAAATCAATATACCAACATTATTTAAGTCATAATCCCAATTTAAATCTACTTTTGAGTTTAATCATATGTGAGGACTATCACTGAATCATTTAATTTTACCTTAAGTAGAGCTAATATTTTGTTGGAATATCAAGAGTGAGTCAGATAAAGTGCTGCATAATAAATTAGATTTTTCTCAAATGATTTTGGTAAAGAGAATTTCTGTTGAAACTCTAAAAATGGAGAATCATATAATTATCTAATAACTGATATAACCAGCAGATTCCTGTATTTCTCCATGATTTTCAATAATTCTTAATCGTAATAAAATTGTTGTATCAAATAGAGTGGTGGCAAAATGCTGACAATCCTTAAATGAAGAGGAAATAGCAAGTGTCCCAAGATTGTATAGGAATGAACAATTAAAGTTGAAGGCAGTTTTGAGAGCCTAATTGTAAAACATAGGATTTCTTTAAAACTAAAGGCCTGATTATGATTGTGGTGGTCTGACTGATGAACCACCGTTGCGGTAGTCGGGAGAACGCCGCCAAGCCGACGGCATCCTGACCGCCGCATGGTGAGTAAACCACCAGGCGGGTGGTGTGCCGGCAGCGGTCTTGAGTCAGCAGCATGCTTTGACTCACAGAGTGAGCCCGAAGGCAATGCCGCCACACTGCAGTGCCTGTACTATCATGCAGACATTGTTGCCAGGTACCATGTCATGCAACGGCACACAGTGTACACACGACAGTGCAGGCATAGGATGGCACAACATGTGCCCCCAGCCACAGTGCCCAATGGGCAAAAGAACCCAGGGGCACTATTTGTGGGGTCCCAGCCATGAAAAGGTCGGCGGAAATACGACTCGTAATTGGCACGGAGGTTCTGGCATAGTCACCGCCTCCAATTCCCCCCCCCCTCCTTCCCCACCAGCGCTGCAGCGAAATCCATGATCCTGGCAGTGGCGGCTGTCTTGTGGTGGTCCAATCATCATGTTCGCAATCGGGCAGTCACATCGCCTACTCGGCAGCAGTTTTCCCAAAGCCACAGCGATCTCCAGACCGCCAAACTCATAATCAGCCCCTAAAAGATGAATAAAAGATATTACCCAATAATAACCACAATAGGGCAGGGTATTGTTCATCATAAGTAACCCTGTAAGCAGTTTGCTTTAAAGAAAAATCAGAATGATACTGTTTGAAATTTGAAAATGTATTCCACCAATTTGTTTGCTTCTTTTTGAAAAAGATAGAGCCATTCTTGATCTCTTCCCATTCCATAAGAATTTTGAAATAGTAGAGTCAATTCTTGTAATGTAATAAGTGGGAATATGGGTCATCATTATAGAAATGGGGTGAGCACAATTTCAACAGAATCCAATTGTCTCCACCTAGAAATAAATAAAGGCTTCCATCTTAAAATCACATTTTCAATTTGTAAAGAAAAAACCCTCTAAAAGTATCTGTAACTGAAATGGTGAAGCATAAACTTAAATATTCTATTTTGTCAGTGTAGGAAATTATGTTTTTGAGTTAGGGGCTCTGACCCTTCCTAAACAACAACCAAAACCTACGTCAGGCTGACAGACTACAAAAGTCACAAATTTAACCTGGGCTTCGGGCCAAATGTATGACCATTTGCTTTTGCGACTCGCAAATTGCGAGTCGCTATTTGCGATTCGCAAAAGCAAATGTACAACAGTGTCAGAGATATACATACTGTAAAGTCAGAGACACTGTTAGCGATTCCCAATGGGGTCGCAACATGCGAGGCTCATGAGTATTAATGAGCCTCTCGCAATTTGCGACCCCATTGGGAATGGCGGCCCTCCCAGGGATGGTGGCCTGCTGGGCTCAGCAGACCTCCATGTCTGGGACTGCTTTTAAATGCAGTCCGTTTTCCTTAAAGGAAAACGGGATGCATTTAAAAAAGAAAACAAATGAAACGTTTTCGTTTTATTTTTTAAGGGCAGGCAGTGGCCCCTGGGACCACTGCCTGCCCTAAAAAAATATTTGCCCATGGATACCCAAATGGGAAGGGGTCCCGTGGGGACCCCTTCCTGTTTGTGAATGCTTTACCACCTACTTGAAGTAAGTGGTAAATTGCAACTGTTTTGTGACCGCAATTGCGGTCGCAAAACAGTCATACATGGGGCTCAGACTCGCTATTAGGAAGGGAAGTCCTTGAAACGCCCCTTCCTAATAGCGGATCGCAAATCCTAATTAGCGAGTCGCACAAAAATTGCAACTCGCTAATTAGGGTTTGTTAATGGCCCTTAGGTATTTTTGCATGCGCAAACGTGTTGCAAACCCGTTTGCGCATGCAAAACTACTTCGTACATCTGGCCCATCACCCTCTGGTAGCTTGGCAGAAAAGCAGTCAGGCTTATCTAGAGACACTGTGTACGGTATTTTTGCAGTACTCAATCAGTAATGAAATGAAAACATACACAAGAAAAATGGCAAACTAATTTTAAAAAATAGGATACATTTTAATAAATTAAATTTGACCACAATGTCAAAAATCCAATCAGTAGAACCGGAGATATATTTCAGGTAGGTATAGCACCTAGAAGCTCAAAGTGCCACTCGCAGTCATCTGGTCACGCTAGACCTGGCGAAAGTCACAAGTTCAGGCATACTGTGATGGAGCGTGGGCAGATACAGGAACCAGGTTAGTCCAGCTAAAAGCTTACTTTCTCAAATACCTATGTGAAGAGACTACAACTTCAAGATTTTTCCTTTTCTTGTAGGGAAGTGCCCTCTGATGCCAGCCAAGAGTTCAGACCCTGGGAGGCACATCTTGGAGATCAGGGACTCTAGTGGAGGCCAGTAGAGCTCTGGCAGGTTCAGTTGCAGGTCCAGGCAGATTCAGCTGCAGTAGATCAGCTGGACCAATGCAAGGAGGCCTCTGGAGCTTGTTGTCTCCCTGCAGCTCAGAACACATGGTTAACCAACTTTCCCTTGCAGTCACTCAGGTAGTCCAGGATGAAGGGAGCAGGTTCAGTCTTCCCTTGCAGAGAGCAGGGCAGGCCTAAAGCAGCAGGACACTCTTCTAGGAAACAAGGCAGGCCTCAAGCAGCAGGGCAGTCCTCTGGTAGCAGCACAGAAGTCCTCCGAGGAACAAGGCAGACCTCAAGCAGCAGGGCAGTCCTCAAGGGAACAAGGCTGCCCTTCTTCGTTAAAATCCTCAGGTCCAGGAGTGTATTAAAGAGTGCCCCACGAGGTCCAATAATTATACCTGGTGCCATCCTTTGAAGAGGGTGTATTCATAAGGCTACCCCCACATCTGGTTCTGGAACAATTTTCCTTTCCCCTACCAAGACTCAAAGAAGTCTACGGTCACAAAAGAATAGTGTTATGTTTGTTTGTGTGTGTGCTGGAGGTAGCCCTTTGAAATGTAAGTGGGGCACGAAACAGCTGTGCCCAGGCAGTGCATAAAGGATGGCCGTCTCCAAGCTATATCTGGGTTCTATTGTTCACTGTCTGGGCCCAATATGCATTAATAATGGGGGGCATTAACAGGCCCATGCAGTTGGAAACAGCTAGAAGGCCTGAAGGCCTTAGAAGCTTTTGGGCAGGAAAATGCCAACTTCATAAAAGTAGCATTTTTAATATTGCAATCTAAAATCCAAATCCACCATTAAAGATGATTTTAAATTACCATTCATTTGAGTCCAACATGGCATTTCTACCTGCTTCCAATCAAAAGTTAGCCTTTTTTAATGAACTATGGTAACCTAATGCTATCCAATTGGAGAGATAGGCCTTACAGTAGTGTAAAATGAATTTATCAGTTTTGTACTACCAGAACATGAAAAACTAAAACACAGATGTACTACTTTTAAATATGATGCACCATACACTATGGACCTTTATTTTGCCAGATTAAAACGTCAGTTTTAAAACTGCAATACAGGCTGCAATCATAGTCCTGGGACATGTTTTAAAGGGCTACTTTAGTGGGTGGCACAATGAGTACTACAGGCCCACTAGTAGCATTTAATTTTCAGGCCCTTGCTCCACATAGTACCATATACTAGTAACTTATAAGTAAATGATATATGCCAGGTGTAAACCAATTGTACAATGTTTCAGGGAGGGAGCACAAGCACTTTAGCACTGGTTAGAAGTAGTAAGGTGCACAAAGTCCTAATACCAACAAAAAAGAAATTGACAAAACAGAAAGGGTGAAGGCAAAAAGTTTAGGGTGACTGTCAGGCCTGGTTTTGGGAGTCCAATTAACACAGGAGCAGAACGATGCTTAACTCCCAATGCCCCACTTAGTACTTTCCTGCTTGGTCTTCAAGATGTCTGTCACAGGCAAGTGCCAAGGGGATTGGGAATAGAAAAGAGAAGAGACTGCCCAGCTGGTGTTCTTCCTGCTCTGTTTGTCTTCTTCTTCCTCTTCTTAGCTAAAAACAATAATTACAATTCTATACCTTATGTTTTACCTTATTACTGTGCAGTGAAAATAAATAACTTATCTTACCAGGAACACCAAGGAACTGAGCCCCTCTTCTATAACCTTTTCTATGTATGTTGCTTGGTCTTGATCTGGAAATGTCGTGACACCTTTCTTCCTTTCTTGCAGGATGAATACGAGCGTCGCCAACACCTCACTCTTAACGCATAGAGAAACAAGGTAAGTTATAACTGGTGATTCTTGTATTCCTTGTGGGACTGTGACTGGTATTTTCCTAGTGTTCTATCTACTTACTCAAGTCTATTCAGCTAGTGACTGGAATTAATACTCTGTTATTATCCCTCAGTAATGTATTTCCTATGTTTCCCTGAGGGGTTTTGACGTCGACTTATTGTTGTTTTTTCCACTAATTATTGGTAGCTAGGTTTGCAACCAAGTTGACAGGAGTCCTACGAAGTCGGCGGTTCAACGCGGCGTGAGGAATAACCACGCTCGCGTAGAGTTGTCGACTTATTTTCTACGGGGAATTACTTTGATTTCTCTTGGTTCCGTTATCTATAATTCCCAGCTGTTAACAATTCGAGTGTAGCCACACTCTGTAATTAGCTGAGAAAGTTTTAACTCTCGCTGAAACGTTCCCTTCTTATGTCATGCGCGGAACGGAATAATGCGTTTGGGTGACATGCGCATTAGAAAGTCACTAACCTCTTTTCTTCAGGAAGGAAGGAACGACCGGAACTAAACGCGGTCCGACGCTTCTACCCTGACTGACTAAATGACGGAGGATGACAGGTAAGCTGCTTCTATGAATGAATCTTCGGTGAAGTGCGCCTTGGAACGTTGGAGAGCGCCTCACCAGAACTAGGAGTTCTAATAAGAACTAGACTGCTGAACTGCGGGCATGCTGGCGGCCATAGTGAAATTCCGGCACTGCCAGCATGCTCGCCAACTGAGACGGTAATGAGGCCCAAGACCTTGCCAGTGGGATTGGGGAGGACACACAATGGCTACAGAAGGGTCACAAGGAGGAAACTTCCTGTGAGCCCTGACAGTGACCCTGCATAGCTGTGTAGAGCCTTGTGTGCGTGGGTCAGCAGCTTGAATTGGCATCTTTTCTGTACGGGGAGCCAGTGAAGTTGCTTGAGTTGTGGTGTGATGTTGGTTCATCAGGGAGGTTGAAGACGAGTCTGGCTGTGGCGTTGTGTATTGATTGAAGTCTCTGTAGGAGGTGTGCAGGGATTCCTACGAAGAGCAGTTCCATGTCATCAAACTAAATTTCAGGTTTGTCTTGAGCTGAGAAGAGCTTTTCTTCAGAAAAAGTATAATGTTTTATTTCTGATTCGAATTTAGAAACTTTGTTAAACTTCCCTCCTTTCAGATGCTAGTGGACCCAATCTACTTGTTGCACTCAACCCATGCCCCATCCTGATCAGACTAAAATTGCACCTAGGTCCCGGCCTACCACAAACATAGACCACAATTGCCGCTTTGCACATTTTGGCACTATTTTCACTAAAATCTCTATAAATATATGTTTCTGATTCTCTGTATTGGATTTTTGTTGCTTTTGTGTCCTTTTGCTATTTGCATTTTTCTCTATTTTTATAAATTGGAATTAGATTTTTATTGTGATGTGTTTTTGACTTTTTTTTACTGTGTTAGTCCCTCTAAATGTTTCATACGTTTTCCCTAACTTAAGCCTGTCTGCTTTGTGCCATAGCTACCAGTTCAAATTTGAATTACTGAGCTTGAATATGACTGTACCTAACATATTAGTGACTTTATTACTTGTGGTCAACTACCATACGCATCAACTAATAATTCACTTTCTCACAAATGGCAAACAGGAATAGTATTTAGATGTAGGGAACAACAAGAGTATTTAGGAAACGCAAACAAGGAGAATATCAGGAGCGGTCCGTGGTAGGAGTGCCGGCCGGGCGGTGACGTGGGGCGGGGGAGGGGCAGGGTGGGGGGTAGTAAACCACGGATTACTGCCGAATACAGGTAAGTAAACATTTAAATAAATAAAACGAATTTCGTTGCGCGCACTGCATCGCATTTGGCGATGCAGCGCTCACAACTAAATTCGTTTTATTTATTTAAATGTTTACTTACCTGTATTCGGCCGTAAACCGTAGTTTACTACCCCCCACCCTGCCCCTCCCCCGCCCCACGTCACTGCCCGGCCGGCACTCCTACCACGGACCGCTCCTGGAGAATATATCGAATTGGAAACACGAAGAGCAGCTTCGAATGGCAAAGAGAACCAGTTGTTTTAAATAGCAAATAGGAACAGTAGGAAAGAATGTCAAAGAGGAACAGTTGTTAGAGATAGCAAACACAAAAACTAGTTAGGAACAGCAAAGAGGAAGAGCTGTTATGAATCCCAATCAGATGAAAAAGTTAGTATTTGTGTTCCATGTCTTCTTTGAAATAACATATTGGGCATATCTCCATCACTTTATATAATATAAATGTATTTTGAATGCAAAAAACGTTTGACTGCTACTATTTTTTACGTGTCTTTTTCTTATGAAATTACACTGTTGTTGAAGGGCAGCAGATTGAGCAGTATGATAGGTCACTGGAATCGCTGTTCCTATCCCTATGCTGCCGCTTGAATCTTTTGTGGAGGCTTACAGTTTTTGGTACTGTCCATAGCTTGGTGTTTGCACCTGTCATCAATATTTTCTGTACCCTCATGTTTTTATTAAAGGATGATTTATTGTGAATTCTAGTGGAAGTTCTTGTAAGCATCAGTGAGTGGAGTAAAACAAATATCACTGGATGGTTGTTTCCCATTAACTATAGAAAAGATCGGGGGGCGTGGCTACGACGCGCTGCAAGATGGCCGCCTGTTGAAGGGGCTCTGCAGGCCAGGCTCGAACATCCTGAAATTACCATCGTCCGAGCCTACTCTGATAAGCTTAAATCGCCGGCATCGCTGGTGCAACAGACCGCGAGGGTGTGGAGAAAGTTACCGCTGCCCCGGGCGCTGGGAAACCATCCTACTGAGACCGGGGAGACTCCGAAAATGGCCGCCGTCTGCCCTGAGGCTGCTGCGTAGTCCGGACTGCCGCGGCCCTGTGGTGAGCCCTGACGTGGAGGACTGCTTGCGCGGCGCCGCCGGAGGCCTTGCCTGCTGGTGCCCAAAGCCGCTAACCGTGGACTCGCTGAGCTGCCCGGAGACTGGGGGTGAGCTGGAGGTCCGGGTCTGATGCGTGAGACCTACCTGGGGCCTACCTGAGACCGAGCCGCCGCCGTGGTGGCTGGGACCGCCGCCGATCCTCCGGTTGCTGAGTGGCTCTGGAGGCTGGGGGCCTGAGGCGGGCTCTGCTGAAGGGTCTGCCTACAGGGAACCGCGGGCTGACGGTGGATCGGCGGAGCTGCCACGGCGGGAGGCGCTGTGCCGCCTGACGACCGGGGACATGAAGGAAACCTGAGCCTGCTGTGTCCGGCGTGCGGTGGGGGCCGCTGGCGACTGGTGCTGCTCCGGCGTGCCCGGTGCCTCGTTGGGCGGGGACGAACCAGATGACCGCTGCACTCCTGAGGTAGGTGGAGGGACCTGTGTTCCGTGCTGGGTTGGGGGCCAGAACTGCATTGCTGGGCCTGCTCTCTGGTGGGCATCACTTGCCTTCTTGGCAGCGGGGTTGAGGCGCAGTCTGGTCGTCGCCGAAGCGGGCTGGGACCCCTGCCAGCCTCCAACTTCGGGCGGTAAGCGGGTGAGTCCGCGGCGGGTGTGGCGGTGAGAGGACAGCGGCCCGTTAGTGGCACCGGGCCTCCGGTGTCTCTGACACCTGGGAGGGATCGGGTGCTGAGCAGTTCGGCTGCAACTCTTCCCGCCTCACTCCGTGGCCTGCGAGCCCTGCTGTTGCCCTTCTGGTAGCCTATGGCGGAGCTGGAGCGTTGACAACCCGTACTGTGAGAGAGTCCCGCACTAGAGGAGGATACGCGAAAACTGCTCCCCCCCCGGGGGTCTCGTCCTCCTGTGGTTGAGATAGGGCCTTTGGGTCGAGGGCTGCCTACCGTGACCGGTGGCCATCGCGTCGCACCCAGTCTGCGCCCTCCTACCTGGGGCCTGCGTGAGGGGGCACCTCGGCATCTGTGAGCCACAAATAGTCATCACTCGCATTAGCTGCTGTAGTTTGATCACTGCTGCCTACTGCTTGCTTAACCACCGGGGGACGTGACCGGGGCACGGGGGGTCCCTGGGAGCTGCCGGCCACGCCCTTGGTACCATCTCTGGGCTCATCTAGTATCAACGTACGGATCTCGGCCTGCCCAACGCACCTCCGTCCACTGCATGGCCGCCGTTATGGGCAAAACGGATCCTAAACAACCAAAAATCCCCTTTGAGACTAAGCGCCAGATGCGCGCTGCCGATCCCCCGCTGGAGCATGGTGCGGCCCCAGACCTGCAGGACAACGCAGACTCCCCGGCGGAAGACCTGCGCTCCATACTGCTTGAAATGCGCTCCAGCTTAAAAACTATTGATGGGAAGATTGACTCTCTGACATCCAGCCTAGATGCAGTCAAAAAAACAGTTGACACTCATGAGACCCGACTAGACCTCCTTGAGAATAAACTTTCAGATACACATGAGTCGCAATCTGAGTCCAAATCGCAGATCTTAAACATGGAGAGAGTCCTGGACGTTATTAGAGCCAAAAACGAGGACTTGGAGACTCATTGGTTTGCCGGAATCAACAGCCATCTCAAAAATGGAGCCCTACATCACCAATCTCTTGCAAGAACTGTTTGGACCGGTCCTTTCACCCATTATGACCGTCGAGCGCGCTCATCGATCGCTGGGGCCACGACCGGTGCCTGGGGCCCCACCACGTCCAATCATTGCGCGCTTAATCAACAATGCGGACAGAGACGCAATACTCAGGGAGGCTAGAGCGAGGAGTCCCATCACCTATCAGGGTAATACCTTATCCTTCTTCCCAGACTACACCCCCACTGTGCAGGCAGCGCACAGAGAATTCCTTCCGGCGAAGCGGGCCCTGCAGTCCTCCTCGATTCCATATGCGATGCTATATCCGGCTAAATTGAAGATTACGCATGATGGACAGGCTCACTACTTCACGGATGCTAAATCAGCACTGAAGTTCGCAAAACACATCTGTTCACGTAAACCTCAGCACAATTCTCCGCGAAACAAGGACACACCGCAATCTCTAAGTGATAATGATTAATCGTACATTTTCAACTATGCTGAACACACTGCAACGAATACCATCTCTCTGCTGTTTTTATGTTGCCTATTCGAAATATGTCTATTATCTCTATTTCTATGCATTAGCAGTCAATTGATATAGTGTGATTTGCATTTTGTCTGTGATCTCATTGTCGACTAAGCTGACTATCTTCTCACACCCCAGCTGGGTAGGTTTGTTCCATTGTTGAGGTTACTCTTAGCCTGGCCACCCTGCCAACTGGCGGGGGTTTGCCGTTGTTCCTAGTCCCCACAGGGAGATCTCCCATGAGTTTGTATTTGAAACAGGATTTTGAAGGGCTTCAAGGGTGGGGGGAGGGTACATATTCTCGACTAATTGGGAGGTTGTAGTGGGCAGGGGTGGGGGAACGGGAGTTCACAGACTACGAGATGGCAGTCATCGGTTTATGTTATTCTTACAGGGCAAAAAGAGCACTTGGAGTTGGTATGATCTCAACATTTCTAGGAGAAGCAATATATTATCCTTAATTCGCTATTTATTGTGTATTGCGTTAACGTCTATGTACACCACTCCCTATGTCGGTAACTAATTTCTTAACCTGGAACATACGCGGGCTCAACGACTTCAAAAAGGCACGGCTAGTACACTCCTACTTACGCAGACACCATGACGACATTTGCTTCCTGTAAGAGACTCATCTTCGCTTCAGTAGCGACCCCAAGCTGTAACACAGGTACTGGGGGGAAATCCACTCTGCTACATACTCAAATTATGCTAGAGGGGTCTCTATTCTAATCAGTAGAGGACTAGGCTGGACCACCTTCGATTCCACCATAGATGCAGGGGGGCGGTATGTGCTGATCACTGGTAGTCTCCAGTCCACGCGGCTTACTCTGGCGGCCATATATGGACCTAACTCGGATGACCCGCAGTTTTTTCTAGACCTCTGGGTGAACATTGTGGCCATGGGATGTGATACGGTGATCTGGGGGGGAGACTACAATGCGGTACTTGACAATGCCCTGGACAGAGAGGGTGTCGCTCGCAACCCACACCTTAAGACCACACAATTACTGAACACTATAATTCAGGAACACGGGCTGCTAGATGCTTGGCGTGCCATTAATCCGCTCCTAAGGGAGGGCACTTGCATAACCTTACACCACCACGCCTGGTCCCGTTTGGACTATTGGTTACTCACAGCGAATGTGTTGTCATGGACGCTGGAGGTCCGACATATGCCACGTACTCTCTCTGACCACGCGCCAGTAATGTTACAGTGGCGTATTCCCCGCACACTGCCTCGTGCCTTTAACTGGCGTCTTCCCCCACATGCTCTCTTAGACTCTGCGTTTAGAGAAGAAATTGCCCAAGAAATCCAACACTACTTTAATACTAACGACGGCTCTGTAGATTCTGCCTCAACTTTATGGGAGGCATTTAAGGTTGTTATACGAGGTGCATGCATAACTAAGGGCGTGGGAGTCCTTGGCTCTATACGCACCACTCTGACAAAAATCGAGCAAAATATTAAGGACCTTGAAACTCAATTTTATGCCACTAATGACATGACAACTTTAGCCTCCATTCGCAGTGCCATATCCGAATTTGAGGTAGAGGCCGAAAGAGAAACCAGATTTCTGAGCAAGGAGGCGAGAGCCAGAGGGTACGGAGAGGGCGATAGGCCAGGCAAAACCCTCGCTAATCTGTTGAAACATCACTCTGCACCCACTTACATTTATGAATTAGCGGACGCAGATACCCAACCTGTCCGTGGTCAAACCGAAACACATGCCCACCTCACTAATTATTACTCAACGCTCTATACAGCTACGCAGAGTTCAAGCCCTCCCGATTTAATATAATATTTGGATTCCCTGGAGCTATTATGGCTGAGTTCCGATCATAGAGAATATCTTGATATCCCCTTTACCGTAGAAGATATAACACAAGTTATTCAAGGCCTCCCCTCGGGCAAAGCTCCGGGTCTAGATGGACTAACCACGCTTTTTTACAAAACTTTTGCGGAGGCACTTGCCCCCCGTCTTCTTGATGTATACCAGGAATCATTAGAGGCAGAAGTTCTTCCCCCATCGATGCGAGAGGCCGTTATTATAAACTTATTGAAACCAGACAAACCACCAACAAGTAGTGAATCGTTCAGACCCCTATCACTGATTAATGTAGACACTAAGATTCTGGCGAAACTCATTGCTAACCGGCTGCAACCCCTAATATCCCTTATCGCAAGGCCGGACCAATCTGGATTTATTCCAGGAAGGTCAACTGCACACAATCTGAGAACTTTTTTTTCAGTTCTCCATCAAATAGATCCCAAACTCCCCACTGTTGCTGTTTTTTTAGATGCTACTAAAGCATTTGATTCCTTAGAATGGCCATATCTCTTCACCATATTGCCCAGACTAGGATTTAGCCCCAATTTTATTAAATTAATCCGGCTGCTTTACACGAAGCCTACCGCTCGCCTACTTGTGAATGGGCTCATATCAGACGCCTTCCCAATTACTCGCGATACGCGACAGGGCTGTCCCCTCTCTCCCCTCCTATTTGCTATTGCAATGGAACCACTGGCAGCCAGGATACGTCAGCATCATCAAAAGCGAGGTTTGGCCTTCACCGATCGTACTCTCACCATATCTATGTATGCTGATGACATTACGCTATACGTCAGACGACCTGATGAAAATCTCAATCCGCTGCTGAGGGAGCTGCTCCGCTTTGGAGTCCTATCTGGAATTACTGTCAACTGGAGGAAATCTTCCATCCTGCCGTTAACTGACGTACCATTAGATCAAACCCTAGACTTTCCACTGACGTGGGCGGAGGAATCGGTAAAGTATTTGGGTATATGGCTTAGTAGGGATATGCAACTTATCTGGAACCTTAACTTCGGAAAGATGCACAACTGGTTCACAGATCGAATCAAGTTTTAGTCTGCCTTGCCCCTGTCTCTGGCCGGCAGAATAGCCATCCTAAAGATGATCGTCCTCCCCAAATTCTTGTATTTATTTGTGAATATTCCCCTGCCCCTTACGCAGGCCTTTTTCAAACAATTACGCTCTGCGGCGATCTCCATGGTTTGGGCCGGCGGCCAACCCAGGGTGAGCTGGGACCTATTGACGAGACCACTGACCAAGGGTGGGTTGGGTGCCCCGGATTTCGAACTGTACGCCCTAAGCACGCAGGCCCAATTCCTGCATCACTGGGTCTACCCTGTTCCTTTTAAACCCCATGTGGAAACTGAGAGGGATGTTGCTGATCCGACTCCATTACATGTGGCCGTATACCACCCCTACCGCAGGACTCCCAGCGAAATAAACACTGTTGAAACGGTAAGATGGGCCTGGGAGGGCTTGAGAAGGCGAGCCAAGATGCCCTTACTTCATGCACCCACCGTACCGATTGCACTGCACCCGCACTTTCCCTTCTTGCAGGACAAGGGCGCAATAGCTAGGGCTCGGACTATGGGTCTCAAAACAATGGGAGACCTCTATCGAAATGATACCTTCCTAGACAAAACAACTGAGCAGGGGGAGGGGTCTACACCATTCTTGGAGCGATTGTTATTTCATCAGCTCAAAACCGCCTGCAGGTCCTTACATCCCGCTTTCCGGCTCCTCCCCCACATTGCACTCATTAGAGAATCTGCTTTCTTCACCGTCCTCGAAGAAACTGGTCACCAGACTCTACACTTACACGCAATCAGACACGCCATGGGCAGATCCGGGAGCGAGAATTACAAAAAACACCGAAATCTCGGTTATGGAAACCTAGCCAGTATTTTCAGAAAATTAAATTTACTAATATAAGATTCAGAAAAAATAGTTAGTAAAGGAAAAATGTCCTTTCTTGAGTCCCCTCACTCACCAGGGTTTCCCATGGTGACATGCTTCATCATAGGGGCCATCCCAACCCGCTACGGGCTGAGGCGTGCTACGACTTGCGACACTACGTAGGAGCACTACTTGTGAGTGACTATGTGTGGTGCAGTGATGGGGGTGGAGTGGGTGAGAATAAAAATACCTAGCTAGTGGGCAAAAAAAGAATTTATTCAGGCTCCTAGCCGATATATTAAAAACGGGGTTGGTCGCTAGGGTGTCTGTTTTTAATTAGTCAGGGGTCCCTAGTGAACGTCAACTAGTTTCGAGCTACCCCAGTGCTCTTCTTCAGGACAAACAGGGTCCAGCCCTGTTTAGTACCACTCCAAAGTGACCTAAGAATAGGAACAATTGCTGCAAAATACTAGCAGGCAAGAGTTAATACATACAGTACTTTGATCACGTAGTATCTGTAATAGAGAAAGGATAAAAAACATTATCAAGTACAGTCTATGTCCTGTATAGGTAGTTATTGAAACCATGTTGATGCTGATCAATTGAATCTTAAACAGAAAAAAGCATACGAGACCTACTTCATGCTATGTAGGTAAGTGAAAACGCCATGCTGCACATTAACTATATACAATCAAACACTCACTGCTGGTGTGTGTTGTTCTCCCATAAGATCCTTGTGTGGTTATGTGAGCTGTGGGCATCTCAATAGTCATGTTATACTATAGGGCCAGCTTAGTTTAAACAAAAAAGACTAAAAACCAAATAAGGAATACCACATGACATTACCCTCAGTGAATAGATTGTCAGTAATCTGAGACATGCCAGGCAATTAGGTGAATACTTATTTGCCAGGAAATAGAATGAAATGAAAGAGCATAAACCTAGAAAAAACATACTAATATGTACAGACAGAACAATACGACAATGAAACTACAGTGACATAATAAAACACATACTAATTATGGAGCAACAATGTGCTTCATGGTCTGAGAGGGGCTGGAGAGATCATCGCCACTGTAGGAGAAAGGAAAAAACAAAGCGATAATGAAAGCTTTGTAGCAAAAAGGGGGTGCACTGTGGGAGGCTCTGCTGTCTGCCCGGTCCGGTGCTATGGAGAGGATAACTTACTTGAGAATGAAAACTGCTCCGGCTGTAGCCTGCTTCCCTCCCGACCGCATATTAACGAGTGAGTCCCTACTGCTCGTATTTAAAGGGCATGTTCCCGCCGATTCATGATTAGGAGACTAAAGCGGAAACTAAAGAATAGGACAAAATGGCCGCCGTCTTTGGCTCAATGTGGCTGCCATTTTGGGAAGGTAAAATACTCGTTAGTGCCTATTGGAAAGGGTATAAAGTGATTAGAGGCAATACAAATGTGAAGAACAAATAACATACAATGTGCCTCACAATGATATACAAAAGAGGTCAAATACGAGTTCCTATCATTATGGGAAGGTAAAATACTCGTTAGTGCCTATTGGAAAGAGTATAAGGTGATTAGAGGCTAAACAAGGAAGACGAACAGATACATACAATGAGCCTCACAATGATATACAAAAGAGGTCTAATACGAGTGCCTATTAAGGAATCACTAAGGTGATTAAGACGTACTCATATAAAACAAACATACAGATGAATGCTGTATTAACACTCCCTGAAGAAGTGTTTGATTATGAATGGAGAGTAATTGCAACTGATCGGCTGACTCTTAGCGTGTCATATATAGGGTGACTGGTATTTGCTCAGGAGTTTCCCAAATAGATGTAATGCCAGAGGAGATTGATAGCTTGACCTCTGGTTAAGAGGGAATTTTATCAGATGACTTTTCCAATTGCAGGGTGACTGGTATTTTTACAAAAACATACCCCTTAGATGTAATGTCAGAGGAGACTGTTATTTAGAGAACTGACCCCACGGAATATTATCATTCAAGCCTTGAGTGTCTGTACGTAATTTAAAAACCCAGCGTTGTTCTCTCTCTAGGAGTCGCTGTTCGAGGTTGTCATTACATTTGATGTGTTCCAGGACCACCCACCTCATGTCGTTAGGTGTATGTTGTTTTTCGATAAAATGGGTTGACATTTTTGTTGTCGCCCGCTTACACCTGATGTTACTACGGTGCTCCACAATCCTAGTACTGACTTTTCGTGTAGTCATGCCTACGTAGTGGAGATTACAGGTGCAGGTAATCAGATATACCACACCTGTGGTGTTACAATTGGTGAAACTGCGAAGTTCCCATGTCATTTGATTGTTAAATGTCACTTTTTTAGTTGCTGACGTGAGGTGACATACGCTGCAGTTATTACATGGGTAATGTCCTGTAGGCAGAGTCTGTAGGATTCTTTGTCCATCAGACTTGGTGTTAATCTTAGGACGAGTGTGGACAAAGTAGTTCTTAAGGTTTTTCCTTTTCTGTGACTGAACATTGGTTTGGGTATGTCTAGGTTGGCACTGTTCAGTGTCCGCCAGTGTTTATTGATTATTTTAGACACCTTGTTAGATGCTATGTTATAAGTTGTTATACATATTGGTCTCTTTTCTTGTGTGTTTTTATTTGTATTTAGTCTGGGTTCAAGGAGGGAATCTCTGTTATTATTGCTTGCTCTTTTCTTGGCTGCTGATATGAGGTGCTTAGGATACTGCCTGGCTGTCAATTTCTCCGCCAAATCCTTTGCTTGGGTATAGTAATCAGTTTTCTCAGTACAATTTCTTCTTAGACGTAGAAATTGACCGAAAGGTAAATTGTCTTTTAGTTGTTTGGGATGAAAACTATCGTAAATCAAAAGACAATTTCTTGCAGTCGGTTTGAAATGCGTGGTTGTGGTCAGGCTACCTTGGTTCGCTGTGATGTTAAGGTCCAGAAAGACCACTTGGGACCTGCTCATAGTGTTGGTGAATTTTAAAAACGGATCCTGTAGGTTCAACCAATTAATGAAACTTGTGGCCTCGGTCTCATTGCCTTCCCAAATCACAAAAACATCGTCAATGTAACGTCTCCATACTTTTAAATTGTTGAAGTACGGATTGTGAGGATTTAGGATCTTCTGTTTCTCAAGATGGTGGACATAGAGACCTGCCACACTCGGCGCGAAAGTGCTTCCCATGCTAGTTCCGTGCACTTGACGGTACAAGGTATCTTCAAATCTGAAGTAGTTCTCAGTTAGGGCCAGACGGCAGCATTCTAAGACCACGTGTCTCGGTGTGTGGTATATCCAGGAATTCTCGAAAAGTACTTCTTCAAGGATTTGCAGGGTTTCCTTATGCGGTAGACTTGTGTATAAGCTTTCAACATCAAGTCCCATCAGGATATTGATTTCTGGGTCAAAGGGTAGATCTTGTAGAAGGCACAGGACAGCTTTTGTATCCTGTAGGTATGTGTTAGTACTCTGTACTATAGGTCTTAAAAAAGCATCAGCGAACTTTGAGAGGGGTTCAAGAATTGAACCTATGCCCGATACTATTGGTCTCCCAGGAGGACTATCCATAGATTTATGAATCTTTGGGATAGTATAAAAGTAAGGGATCGTGGGTTTCTTGTTTTCCCAAAAATCTCCTTCTTTTTGGTTATCCAACCATTTGCAGTAGATTCTTCCACTAGATAGGCAATCTCCACGCGTAAGCGTTCTGTGGGGTCTTCTTTTATTTTAACATAGTTTCTTGCATCTGCCAATAGTTGGAGGCACACTTCTCGGTACGTCGTGGTATTCTGCAGAACTATAGCGCCGCCTTTGTCTGCTGGTTTTATGGTAACTTTGTTCTCCAAGGCTAGCTGTTGTATAGCCTCATGTTCCTTTTACTTGTATTATGGTAGGTTATTATAGACCTAGGGTCTATTTCAGATACTTCCTTCATGACAGCTTTTTCGAAGGCCAACAGTTCCACAGGGAGACTCACTGAAGGTGGTACAAAGTTGGATTTCTTGTGGAGACCTGTGTCGCTTTCCAAATCACTAGTGGGAGGTTTGTCTTTGAAGAAAACTTGAAGTTTAATTTTCCTAATGAATTCATTGACTTCGCTACAGAGCCTGAATTTGTCCAGAGTAGGAGTTGGTACGTAGCTAAGACCTTTCTCTAAGACTGTTATTTGTGTGGTAGTTAGGTTGGTATCCGACAGATTTACCACTAAACCAGGTTGTTGCTGGTTGTTGGGTTGTCTGGTGGACCCATACTCCTGGTATGGCTCCTGGAAGTTTCCAGGGGTTGAGCCCATTGGACCTGTTGGGTTCTTCTTGATTTTCCCCTCTGTGGGCCCTTGCCTCTTCCTAAAAAGAATGATTTTCGGGGTATTTGGTTGTGCTTGATCCCATGGCGTGTGGGATTGATATTGATACGGATGTTGGTGGAAGGGGGTGGTGGTCCGTAGAAAAAAGGCGGTGGGCCTCCATATGGTGGTGGTCCTTGGTATGTAGGCCAGCCATAATTATATCCTCCCCGGTTCCTCATGCGTCCGCCACGTAATCGCCTGTTCCTATTTCTGTTCTGTTGGTTGAAGCTCCCATCTGAGTTGTCTGAACCAGTATCTGATCCATCACTGTCAGTGTTATACCCCGCGTTTCTCCCTGACGGGATATATCCTTCCTTTGTGTAGGGGTAAGCTTTTTCATGTGAGAAGGATTTCTGGTCTTTCTTGAATTTGGTATATTTTGTGTCCTTCAGGGTTATTTCAAAATCTGTCATTGATTTATTAAGTTCTTCCAGGCGTTTCTTAAGCTCTGTAACCCCTTGGAAGGTCTTTAGGCGAATTTCTAGTGTTTGGATCTCTCCTTTCATTTCCTCCGATAAACGTGCAGCCGTCTTGATTATAAGGACCAGCCAGTCCCTGGTGCAGTGCCAGGAAATAAGCGACCAATCCTTTTTAAAAATGTTGTCTTGCTGGAATATGAAAGGCTCATTGTGTACAATCAATCCTCGTGGGGCAGTATTGGATCTTAAATACTCAGTCATCATGATACCATGGACTAAGGTTTTAATTTGATTCCTTTTTAATTCCGATAATTCATCCCAACATTGGTTAGATTCGTCTGAGTCTCTATGTGATGCCCCTGCTAATGGAAGCATTGAGGCAATTGTTCTTTCAATTTCCTCTTCTGAGAATGTGAGTCCAGTGATTTCAGCCATTTTATCAAGAAGGTTATTTTATAAAAAGGTAGTGTCAAGGGTAAACCTCAGGAAGGATATAACTCCCACAGCTGGGCGCTGTAGATCACAAAATCAGAAAAATAAGGGGAGAAAGAGGGATATGCTAGGTCCACCCTCCAAAAATGATCAAGAATTACAAAACACCGAAATCTCGGTTATGGAAACCTAGCCAGTATTTTCAGAAAATTAAATTTACTAATATAAGATTCAGAAAAAATAGTTAGTAAAGGAAAAATGTCCTTTCTTGAGTCCCCTCACTCACCAGGGTTTCCCATGGTGACATGCTTCATCATAGGGGCCATCCCAACCCGCTACGGGCTGAGGCGTGCTACGACTTGCGACACTACGTAGGAGCACTACTTGTGAGTGACTATGTGTGGTGCAGTGATGGGGGTGGAGTGGGTGAGAATAAAAATACCTAGCTAGTGGGCAAAAAAGAATTTATTCAGGCTCCTAGCCGATATATTAAAAACGGGGTTGGTCGCTAGGGTGTCTGTTTTTAATTAGTCAGGGGTCCCTAGTGAACGTCAACTAGTTTCGAGCTACCCCAGTGCTCTTCTTCAGGACAAACAGGGTCCAGCCCTGTTTAGTACCACTCCAAAGTGACCTAAGAATAGGAACAATTGCTGCAAAATACTAGCAGGCAAGAGTTAATACATACAGTACTTTGATCACGTAGTATCTGTAATAGAGAAAGGATAAAAAACATTATCAAGTACAGTCTATGTCCTGTATAGGTAGTTATTGAAACCATGTTGATGCTGATCAATTGAATCTAAAACAGAAAAAAGCATACGAGACCTACTTCATGCTATGTAGGTAAGTGAAAACGCCATGCTGCACATTAACTATATACAATCAAACACTCACTGCTGGTGTGTGTTGTTTAAACTCTCCCATAAGATCCTTGTGTGGTTATGTGAGCTGTGGGCATCTCAATAGTCATGTTATACTATAGGGCCAGCTTAGTTTAAACAAAAAGACTAAAAACCAAATAAGGAATACCACATGACATTACCCTCAGTGAATAGATTGTCAGTAATCTGAGACATGCCAGGCAATTAGGTGAATACTTATTTGCCAGGAAATAGAATGAAATGAAAGAGCATAAACCTAGAAAAAACATACTAATATGTACAGACAGAACAATACGACAATGAAACTACAGTGACATAATAAAACACATACTAATTATGGAGCAACAATGTGCTTCATGGTCTGAGAGGGGCTGGAGAGATCATCGCCACTGTAGGAGAAAGGAAAAAACAAAGCGATAATGAAAGCTTTGTAGCAAAAAGGGGGTGCACTGTGGGAGGCTCTGCTGTCTGCCCGGTCCGGTGCTATGGAGAGGATAACTTACTTGAGAATGAAAACTGCTCCGGCTGTTGCCTGCTTCCCTCCCGACCGCATATTAACGAGTGAGTCCCTACTGCTCGTATTTAAAGGGCGTGTTCCCGCCGATTCATGATTAGGAGACTAAAGCGGAAACTAAAGAATAGGACAAAATGGCCGCCGTCTTTGGCTCAATGTGGCTGCCATTTTGGGAAGGTAAAATACTCGTTAGTGCCTATTGGAAAGGGTATAAAGTGATTAGAGGCAATACAAATGTGAAGAACAAATAACATACAATGTGCCTCACAATGATATACAAAAGAGGTCAAATACGAGTTCCTATCATTATGGGAAGGTAAAATACTCGTTAGTGCCTATTGGAAAGAGTATAAGGTGATTAGAGGCTAAACAAGGAAGACGAACAGATACATACAATGAGCCTCACAATGATATACAAAAGAGGTCTAATACGAGTGCCTATTAAGGAATCACTAAGGTGATTAAGACGTACTCATATAAAACAAACATACAGATGAATGCTGTATTAACACTCCCTGAAGAAGTGTTTGATTATGAATGGAGAGTAATTGCAACTGATCGGCTGACTCTTAGCGTGTCATATATAGGGTGACTGGTATTTGCTCAGGAGTTTCCCAAATAGATGTAATGCCAGAGGAGATTGATAGCTTGACCTCTGGTTAAGAGGGAATTTTTATCAGATGACTTTTCCAATTGCAGGGTGACTGGTATTTTTACAAAAAACATACCCCTTAGATGTAATGTCAGAGGAGACTGTTATTTAGAGAACTGACCCCACGGAATATTATCATTCATGTCTGTACGTAATTTAAAAACCCAGCGTTGTTCTCTCTCTAGGAGTCGCTGTTCGAGGTTGTCATTACATTTGATGTGTTCCAGGACCACCCACCTCATGTCGTTAGGTGTATGTTGTTTTTCGATAAAATGGGTTGACATTTTTGTTGTCGCCCGCTTACACCTGATGTTACTACGGTGCTCCACAATCCTAGTACTGACTTTTCGTGTAGTCATGCCTACGTAGTGGAGATTACAGGTGCAGGTAATCAGATATACCACACCTGTGGTGTTACAATTGGTGAAACTGCGAAGTTCCCATGTCATTTGATTGTTAAATGTCACTTTTTAGTTGCTGACGTGAGGTGACATACGCTGCAGTTATTACACGGGTAATGTCCTGTAGGCAGAGTCTGTAGGATTCTTTGTCCATCAGACTTGGTGTTAATCTTAGGACGAGTGTGGACAAAGTAGTTCTTAAGGTTTTTCCTTTTCTGTGACTGAACATTGGTTTGGGTATGTCTAGGTTGGCACTGTTCAGTGTCCGCCAGTGTTTATTGATTATTTTTGACACCTTGTTAGATGCTATGTTATAAGTTGTTATACATATTGGTCTCTTTTCTTGTGTGTTTTTATTTGTATTTAGTCTGGGTTCAAGGAGGGAATCTCTGTTATTATTGCTTGCTCTTTTCTTGGCTGCTGATATGAGGTGCTTAGGATACTGCCTGGCTGTCAATTTCTCCGCCAAATCCTTTGCTTGGGTATAGTAATCAGTTTTCTCAGTACAATTTCTTCTTAGACGTAGAAATTGACCGAAAGGTAAATTGTCTTTTAGTTGTTTGGGATGAAAACTATCGTAAATCAAAAGACAATTTCTTGCAGTCGGTTTGAAATGCGTGGTTGTGGTCAGGCTACCTTGGTTCGCTGTGATGTTAAGGTCCAGAAAGACCACTTGGGACCTGCTCATAGTGTTGGTGAATTTTAAAAACGGATCCTGTAGGTTCAACCAATTAATGAAACTTGTGGCCTCGGTCTCATTGCCTTCCCAAATCACAAAAACATCGTCAATGTAACGTCTCCATACTTTTAAATTGTTGAAGTACGGATTGTGAGGATTTAGGATCTTCTGTTTCTCAAGATGGTGGACATAGAGACCTGCCACACTCGGCGCGAAAGTGCTTCCCATGCTAGTTCCGTGCACTTGACGGTACAAGGTATCTTCAAATCTGAAGTAGTTCTCAGTTAAGGCCAGACGGCACAATTCTAAGACCACGTGTCTCGGTGTGTGGTATATCCAGGAATTCTCGAAAAGTACTTCTTCAAGGATTTGCATGGTTTCCTTATGCGGTAGACTTGTGTATAAGCTTTCAACATCAAGTCCCATCAGGATATTGATTTCTGGGTCAAAGGGTAGATCTTGTAGAAGGCACAGGACAGCTTTTGTATCCTGTAGGTATGTGTTAGTACTCTGTACTATAGGTCTTAAAAAGCATCAGCGAACTTTGAGAGGGGTTCAAGAATTGAACCTATGCCCGATACTATTGGTCTCCCAGGAGGACTATCCATAGATTTATGAATCTTTGGGATAGTATAAAAGTAAGGGATCGTGGGTTTCTTGTTTTCCAAAAAATCTCCTTCTTTTTGGTTATCCAACCATTTGCAGTAGATTCTTCCACTAGATAGGCAATCTCCACGCGTAAGCGTTCTGTAGGGTCTTCTTTTATTTTAACATAGTTTCTTGCATCTGCCAATAGTTGGAGGCACACTTCTCGGTACGTCGTGGTATTCTGCAGAACTATAGCGCCGCCTTTGTCTGCTGGTTTTATGGTAACTTTGTTCTCCAAGGCTAGCTGTTGTATAGCCTCATGTTCCTTTTACTTGTATTATGGTAGGTTATTATAGACCTAGGGTCTATTTCAGATACTTTCTTCATGACAGCTTTTTCGAAGGCCAACAGTTCCACAGGGAGACTCACTGAAGGTGGTACAAAGTTGGATTTCTTGTGGAGACCTGTGTCGCTTTCCAAATCACTAGTGGGAGGTTTGTCTTTGAAGAAAACTTGAAGTTTAATTTTCGTAATGAATTCATTGACTTCGCTACAGAGCCTGAATTTGTCCAGAGTAGGAGTTGGTACGTAGCTAAGACCTTTCTCTAAGACTGTTATTTGTGTGGTAGTTAGGTTGGTATCCGACAGATTTACCACTAAACCAGGTTGTTGCTGGTTGTTGGGTTGTCTGGTGGACCCATACTCCTGGTATGGCTCCTGGAAGTTTCCAGGGGTTGAGCCCATTGGACCTGTTGGGTTCTTCTTGATTTTCCCCTCTGTGGGCCCTTGCCTCTTCCTAAAAAAGAATGATTTTCGGGGGTATTTGGTTGTGCTTGATCCCACCGCGTGTGGGATTGATATTGATACGGATGTTGGTGGAAGGGGGGTGGTGGTCCGTAGAAAAAAGGCTTATTGCCAGGAAATAGAATGAAATGAAAGAGCATAAACCTAGAAAAAAACATACTAATATGTACAGACAGAACAATACGACAATGAAACTACAGTGACATAATAAAACACTGTATGGCAGCCACATTGAGCCAAAGACGGCGGCCATTTTGTCCTATTCTTTAGTTTCCGCTTTAGTCTCCTAATCATGAATCGGCGGGAACATGCCCTTTAAATACGAGCAGTAGGGACTCACTCGTTAATATGCGGTCGGGAGGGAAGCAGGCTACAGCCGGAGCAGTTTTCATTCTCAAGTAAGTTATCCTCTCCATAGCACCGGACCGGGCAGACAGCAGAGCCTCCCACAGTGCACCCCCTTTTTGCTACAAAGCTTTCATTATCGCTTTGTTTTTCCTTTCTCCTACAGTGGCGATGATCTCTCCAGCCCCTCTCAGACCATGAAGCACATTGTTGCTCCATAATTAGTATGTGTTTTATTATGTCACTGTAGTTTCATTGTCGTATTGTTCTGTCTGTACATATTAGTATGTTTTTTCTAGGTTTATGCTCTTTCATTTCATTCTATTTCCTGGCAAATAAGTATTCACCTAATTGCCTGGCATGTCTCAGATTACTGACAATCTATTCACTGAGGGTAATGTCATGTGGTATTCCTTATTTGGTTTTTAGTCTTTTTGTTTAAACTAAGCTGGCCCTATAGTATAACATGACTATTGAGATGCCCACAGCTCACATAACCACACAAGGATCTTATGGGAGAACAACACACACCAGCAGTGAGTGTTTGATTGTATATAGTTAATGTGCAGCATGGCGTTTTCACTTACCTACATAGCATGAAGTAGGTCTCGTATGCTTTTTTCTGTTTAAGATTCAATTGATCAGCATCAACATGGTTTCAATAACTACCTATACAGGACATAGACTGTACTTGATAATGTTTTTATCCTTTCTCTATTACAGATACTACGTGATCAAAGTACTGTATGTATTAACTCTTGCCTGCTAGTATTTTGCAGCAATTGTTCATATTCTTAGGTCACTTTGGAGTGGTACTAAACAGGGCTGGACCCTGTTTGTCCTGAAGAAGAGCACTGGGGTAGCTCGAAACTAGTTGACGTTCACTAGGGACCCCTGACTAATTAAAAACAGACACCCTAGTGACCAACCCCGTTTTTAATATATCGGCTAGGAGCCTGAATAAATTCTTTTTTTGCCCACTAGCCAGGTATTTTTATTCTCACCCACTCCACCCCCATCACTGCACCACACATAGTCACTCACAAGTAGTGCTCCTACGTAGTGTCGCAAGTCGTAGCACGCCTCAGCCCGTAGCGGGTTGGGATGGCCCCTATGATGAAGCATGTCACCATGGGAAACCCTGGTGAGTGAGGGGACTCAAGAAAGGACATTTTTCTTTTACTAACTATTTTTTCTGAATCTTATATTAGTAAATTTAATTTTCTGAAAATACTGGCTAGGTTTCCATAACCGAGATTTCGGTGTTTTGTAATTCTTGATCATTTTTGGAGGGTGGACCTAGCATATCCCTCTTTCTCCCCTTATTTTTCTGATTTTGTGATCTACAGCGCCCAGCTGTGGGAGTTGTATCCTTCCTGAGGTTTACCCTTGACACTACCTTTTTTATAAAATAACCTTCTTGATAAAATGGCTGAAATCACTGGACTCACATTCTCAGAAGAGGAAATTGAAAGAACAATTGCCTCAATGCTTCCATTAGCAGGGGCATCACATAGAGACTCAGACGAATCTAACCAATGTTGGGATGAATTATCGGAATTAAAAAGGAATCAAATTAAAACCTTAGTCCATGGTATCATGATGACTGAGTATTTAAGATCCAATACTGCCCCACGAGGATTGATTTTACACAATGAGCCTTTCATATTCCAGCAAGACAAAATTTTTAAAAAGGATTGGTCGCTTATTTCCTGGCACTGCACCAGGGACTGGCTGGTCCTTATAATCAAGACGGCTGCACGTTTATCGGAGGAAATGAAAGGAGAGATCCAAACACTAGAAATTCGCCTATAGACCTTCCAAGGGGTTACAGAGCTTAAGAAACGCCTGGAAGAACTTAATAAATCAATGACAGATTTTGAAATAACCCTGAAGGACACAAAATATACCAAATTCAAGAAAGACCAGAAATCCTTCTCACATGAAAAAGCTTAACCCTACACAAAGGAAGGATATATCCCATCAGGGAGAAACGCGGGGTATAACACTGACAGTGATGGATCAGATACTGGTTCAGACAACTCAGATGGGAGCTTCAACCAACAGAACAGAAATAGGAACAGGCGATTACGTGGCGGACGCATGAGGAACCGGGGAGGATATAATTATGGCTGGCCTACATACCAAGGACCACCACCATATGGAGGCCCACCGCCTTTTTCTACGGACCACCACCCCCTTCCACCAACATCCGTATCAATATCAATCCCACACGCCATGGGATCAAGCACAACCAAATACCCCGAAAATCATTCTTTTTTAGGAAGAGGCAAGGGCCCACAGAGGGGAAAATCAAGAAGAACCCAACAGGTCCAATGGGCTCAACCCCTGGAAACTTCCAGGAGCCATACCAGGAGTATGGGTCCACCAGACAACCCAACAACCAGCAACAACCTGGTTTAGTGGTAAATCTGTCGGATACCAACCTAACTACCACACAAATAACAGTCTTAGAGAAAGGTCTTAGCTACGTACCAACCCCTACTCTGGACAAATTCAGGCTCTGTAGCGAAGTCAATGAATTCATTAGGAAAATTAAACTTCAAGTTTTCTTCAAAGACAAACCTCCCACTAGTGATTTGGAAAGTGACACAGGTCTCCACAAGAAATCCAACTTTGTACCACCTTCAGTGAGTCTCCCTGTGGAACTGTTGGCCTTCGAAAAAGCTGTCATGAAGGAAGTATCTGAAATAGACCCTAGGTCTATAATAACCGACCATAATACAAGTAAAAAGGAACATGAGGCTATACAACAGCTAGCCTTGGAGAACAAAGTTACCATAAAACCAGCAGACAAAGGCGGCGCTATAGTTCTGCAGAATACCATGACGTACCGAGAAGTGTGCCTCCAACTATTGGCAGATGCAAGAAACTATGTTAAAATAAAAGAAGACCCCACAGAACGCTTACGCGTGGAGATTGCTTATCTAGTGGAAGAATCTACTGCAAATGGTTGGATAACCAAAAAAGAAGGAGATTTTTTGGAAAACAAGAAACCCACGATCCCTTACTTTTATACTATCCCAAAGATTCATAAATCTATGGATAGTCCTCCTGGGAGACCAATAGTATCGGGCATAGGTTCAATTCTTGAACCCCTCTCAAAGTTCGCTGATGCTTTTTTAAGACCTATAGTACAGAGTACTAACACATACCTACAGGATACAAAAGCTGTCCTGTGCCTTCTACAAGATCTACCCTTTGACCCAGAAATCAATATCCTGATGGGACTTGATGTTGAAAGCTTATACACAAGTCTACCGCATAAGGAAACCCTGCAAATCCTTGAAGAAGTACTTTTCGAGAATTCCTGGATATACCACACACCGAGACACGTGGTCTTAGAATGCTGCCGTCTGGCCCTAACTGAGAACTACTTCAGATTTGAAGATACCTTGTACCGTCAAGTGCACGGAACTAGCATGGGAAGCACTTTCGCGCCGAGTGTGGCAGGTCTCTATGTCCACCATCTTGAGAAACAGAAGATCCTAAATCCTCACAATCCGTACTTCAACAATTTAAAAGTATGGAGACGTTACATTGACGATGTTTTTGTGATTTGGGAAGGCAATGAGACCGAGGCCACAAGTTTCATTAATTGGTTGAACCTACAGGATCCGTTTTTAAAATTCACCAACACTATGAGCAGGTCCCAAGTGGTCTTTCTGGACCTTAACATCACAGCGAACCAAGGTAGCCTGACCACAACCACGCATTTCAAACCGACTGCAAGAAATTGTCTTTTGATTTACGATAGTTTTCATCCCAAACAACTAAAAGACAATTTACCTTTCGGTCAATTTCTACGTCTAAGAAGAAATTGTACTGAGAAAACTGATTACTATACCCAAGCAAAGGATTTGGCGGAGAAATTGACAGCCAGGCAGTATCCTAAGCACCTCATATCAGCAGCCAAGAAAAGAGCAAGCAATAATAACAGAGATTCCCTCCTTGAACCCAGCCTAAATACAAATAAAAACACACAAGAAAAGAGACCAATATGTATAACAACTTATAACATAGCATCTAACAAGGTGTCAAAAATAATCAATAAACACTGGCGGACACTGAACAGTGCCAACCTAGACATACCCAAACCAATGTTCAGTCACAGAAAAGGAAAAAACCTTAAGAACTACTTTGTCCACACTCGTCCTAAGATTAACACCAAGTCTGATGGACAAAGAATCCTACAGACTCTGCCTACAGGACATTACCCATGTAATAACTGCAGCGTATGTCACCTCACGTCAGCAACTAAAAAAGTGACATTTAACAATCAAATGACATGGGAACTTCGCAGTTTCACCAATTGTAACACCACAGGTGTGGTATATCTGATTACCTGCACCTGTAATCTCCACTACGTAGGCATGACTACACGAAAAGTCAGTACTAGGATTGTGGAGCACCGTAGTAACATCAGGTGTAAGCGGGCGACAACAAAAATGTCAACCCATTTTATCGAAAAACAACATACACCTAACGACATGAGGTGGGTGGTCCTGGAACACATCAAATGTAATGACAACCTCGAACAGCGACTCCTAGAGAGAGAACAACGCTGGGTTTTTAAATTACGTACAGACACTCAAGGCTTGAATGATAATATTCCGTGGGGTCAGTTCTCTAAATAACAGTCTCCTCTGACATTACATCTAAGGGGTATGTTTTTTGTAAAAATACCAGTCACCCTGCAATTGGAAAAGTCATCTGATAAAAATTCCCTCTTAACCAGAGGTCAAGCTATCAATCTCCTCTGGCATTACATCTATTTGGGAAACTCCTGAGCAAATACCAGTCACCCTATATATGACACGCTAAGAGTCAGCCGATCAGTTGCAATTACTCTCCATTCATAATCAAACACTTCTTCAGGGAGTGTTAATACAGCATTCATCTGTATGTTTGTTTTATATGAGTACGTCTTAATCACCTTAGTGATTCCTTAATAGGCACTCGTATTAGACCTCTTTTGTATATCATTGTGAGGCTCATTGTATGTATCTGTTCGTCTTCCTTGTTTAGCCTCTAATCACCTTATACTCTTTCCAATAGGCACTAACGAGTATTTTACCTTCCCATAATGATAGGAACTCGTATTTGACCTCTTTTGTATATCATTGTGAGGCACATTGTATGTTATTTGTTCTTCACATTTGTATTGCCTCTAATCACTTTATACCCTTTCCAATAGGCACTAACGAGTATTTTACCTTCCCAAAATGGCAGCCACATTGAGCCAAAGACGGCGGCCATTTTGTCCTATTCTTTAGTTTCCGCTTTAGTCTCCTAATCATGAATCGGCGGGAACATGCCCTTTAAATACGAGCAGTAGGGACTCACTCGTTAATATGCGGTCGGGAGGGAAGCAGGCAACAGCCGGAGCAGTTTTCATTCTCAAGTAAGTTATCCTCTCCATAGCACCGGACCGGGCAGACAGCAGAGCCTCCCACAGTGCACCCCCTTTTTGCTACAAAGCTTTCATTATCGCTTTGTTTTTTCCTTTCTCCTACAGTGGCGATGATCTCTCCAGCCCCTCTCAGACCATGAAGCACATTGTTGCTCCATAATTAGTATGTGTTTTATTATGTCACTGTAGTTTCATTGTCGTATTGTTCTGTCTGTACATATTAGTATGTTTTTTCTAGGTTTATGCTCTTTCATTTCATTCTATTTCCTGGCAAATAAGTATTCACCTAATTGCCTGGCATGTCTCAGATTACTGACAATCTATTCACTGAGGGTAATGTCATGTGGTATTCCTTATTTGGTTTTTAGTCTTTTTTGTTTAAACTAAGCTGGCCCTATAGTATAACATGACTATTGAGATGCCCACAGCTCACATAACCACACAAGGATCTTATGGAGAGTTAAACAACACACACCAGCAGTGAGTGTTTGATTGTATATAGTTAATGTGCAGCATGGCGTTTTCACTTACCTACATAGCATGAAGTAGGTCTCGTATGCTTTTTTCTGTTTTAGATTCAATTGATCAGCATCAACATGGTTTCAATAACTACCTATACAGGACATAGACTGTACTTGATAATGTTTTTTATCCTTTCTCTATTACAGATACTACGTGATCAAAGTACTGTATGTATTAACTCTTGCCTGCTAGTATTTTGCAGCAATTGTTCCTATTCTTAGGTCACTTTGGAGTGGTACTAAACAGGGCTGGACCCTGTTTGTCCTGAAGAAGAGCACTGGGGTAGCTCGAAACTAGTTGACGTTCACTAGGGACCCCTGACTAATTAAAAACAGACACCCTAGCGACCAACCCCGTTTTTAATATATCGGCTAGGAGCCTGAATAAATTCTTTTTTGCCCACTAGCTAGGTATTTTTATTCTCACCCACTCCACCCCCATCACTGCACCACACATAGTCACTCACAAGTAGTGCTCCTACGTAGTGTCGCAAGTCGTAGCACGCCTCAGCCCGTAGCGGGTTGGGATGGCCCCTATGATGAAGCATGTCACCATGGGAAACCCTGGTGAGTGAGGGGACTCAAGAAAGGACATTTTTCCTTTACTAACTATTTTTTCTGAATCTTATATTAGTAAATTTAATTTTCTGAAAATACTGGCTAGGTTTCCATAACCGAGATTTCGGTGTTTTGTAATTCTTGATCATTTTTGGAGGGTGGACCTAGCATATCCCTCTTTCTCCCCTTATTTTTCTGATTTTGTGATCTACAGCGCCCAGCTGTGGGAGTTATATCCTTCCTGAGGTTTACCCTTGACACTACCTTTTTTATAAAATAACCTTCTTGATAAAATGGCTGAAATCACTGGACTCACATTCTCAGAAGAGGAAATTGAAAGAACAATTGCCTCAATGCTTCCATTAGCAGGGGCATCACATAGAGACTCAGACGAATCTAACCAATGTTGGGATGAATTATCGGAATTAAAAAGGAATCAAATTAAAACCTTAGTCCATGGTATCATGATGACTGAGTATTTAAGATCCAATACTGCCCCACGAGGATTGATTGTACACAATGAGCCTTTCATATTCCAGCAAGACAACATTTTTAAAAAGGATTGGTTGCTTATTTCCTGGCACTGCACCAGGGACTGGCTGGTCCTTATAATCAAGACGGCTGCACGTTTATCGGAGGAAATGAAAGGAGAGATCCAAACACTAGAAATTCGCCTAAAGACCTTCCAAGGGGTTACAGAGCTTAAGAAACGCCTGGAAGAACTTAATAAATCAATGACAGATTTTGAAATAACCCTGAAGGACACAAAATATACCAAATTCAAGAAAGACCAGAAATCCTTCTCACATGAAAAAGCTTACCCCTACACAAAGGAAGGATATATCCCGTCAGGGAGAAACGCGGGGTATAACACTGACAGTGATGGATCAGATACTGGTTCAGACAACTCAGATGGGAGCTTCAACCAACAGAACAGAAATAGGAACAGGCGATTACGTGGCGGACGCATGAGGAACCGGGGAGGATATAATTATGGCTGGCCTACATACCAAGGACCACCACCATATGGAGGCCCACCGCCTTTTTCTACGGACCACCACCCCCCTTCCACCAACATCCGTATCAATATCAATCCCACACGCCATGGGATCAAGCACAACCAAATACCCCCGAAAATCATTCTTTTTAGGAAGAGGCAAGGGCCCACAGAGGGGAAAATCAAGAAGAACCCAACAGGTCCAATGGGCTCAACCCCTGGAAACTTCCAGGAGCCATACCAGGAGTATGGGTCCACCAGACAACCCAACAACCAGCAACAACCTGGTTTAGTGGTAAATCTGTCGGATACCAACCTAACTACCACACAAATAACAGTCTTAGAGAAAGGTCTTAGCTACGTACCAACTCCTACTCTGGACAAATTCAGGCTCTGTAGCGAAGTCAATGAATTCATTAGGAAAATTAAACTTCAAGTTTTCTTCAAAGACAAACCTCCCACTAGTGATTTGGAAAGCGACACAGGTCTCCACAAGAAATCCAACTTTGTACCACCTTCAGTGAGTCTCCCTGTGGAACTGTTGGCCTTCGAAAAAGCTGTCATGAAGGAAGTATCTGAAATAGACCCTAGGTCTATAATAACCTACCATAATACAAGTAAAAAGGAACATGAGGCTATACAACAGCTAGCCTTGGAGAACAAAGTTACCATAAAACCAGCAGACAAAGGCGGCGCTATAGTTCTGCAGAATACCACGACGTACCGAGAAGTGTGCCTCCAACTATTGGCAGATGCAAGAAACTATGTTAAAATAAAAGAAGACCCCACAGAACGCTTACGCGTGGAGATTGCCTATCTAGTGGAAGAATCTACTGCAAATGGTTGGATAACCAAAAAGAAGGAGATTTTTGGAAAACAAGAAACCCACGATCCCTTACTTTTATACTATCCCAAAGATTCATAAATCTATGGATAGTCCTCCTGGGAGACCAATAGTATCGGGCATAGGTTCAATTCTTGAACCCCTCTCAAAGTTCGCTGATGCTTTTTAAGACCTATAGTACAGAGTACTAACACATACCTACAGGATACAAAAGCTGTCCTGTGCCTTCTACAAGATCTACCCTTTGACCCAGAAATCAATATCCTGATGGGACTTGATGTTGAAAGCTTATACACAAGTCTACCGCATAAGGAAACCCTGCAAATCCTTGAAGAAGTACTTTTCGAGAATTCCTGGATATACCACACACCGAGACACGTGGTCTTAGAATGCTGCCGTCTGGCCCTAACTGAGAACTACTTCAGATTTGAAGATACCTTGTACCGTCAAGTGCACGGAACTAGCATGGGAAGCACTTTTGCGCCGAGTGTGGCAGGTCTCTATGTCCACCATCTTGAGAAAAAGAAGATCCTAAATCCTCACAATCCGTACTTCAACAATTTAAAGGTATGGAGACGTTACATTGACGATGTTTTTGTGATTTGGGAAGGCAATGAGTCCGAGGCCACAAGTTTCATTAATTGGTTGAACCTACAGGATCCGTTTTTAAAATTCACCAACACTATGAGCAGGTCCCAAGTGGTCTTTCTGGACCTTAACATCACAGCGAACCAAGGTAGCCTGACCACAACCACGCATTTCAAACCGACTGCAAGAAATTGTCTTTTGATTTACGATAGTTTTCATCCCAAACAACTAAAAGACAATTTACCTTTCGGTCAATTTCTACATCTAAGAAGAAATTGTACTGAGAAAACTGATTACTATACCCAAGCAAAGGATTTGGCGGAGAAATTGACAGCCAGGCAGTATCCTAAGCACCTCATATCAGCAGCCAAGAAAAGAGCAAGCAATAATAACAGAGATTCCCTCCTTGAACCCAGACTAAATACAAATAAAAACACACAAGAAAAGAGACCAATATGTATAACAACTTATAACATAGCATCTAACAAGGTGTCTAAAATAATCAATAAACACTGGCGGACACTGAACAGTGCCAACCTAGACATACCCAAACCAATGTTCAGTCACAGAAAAGGAAAAAACCTTAAGAACTACTTTGTCCACACTCGTCCTAAGATTAACACCAAGTCTGATGGACAAAGAATCCTACAGACTCTGCCTACAGGACATTACCCGTGTAATAACTGCAGCGTATGTCAGCTCACGTCAGCAACTAAAAAAGTGACATTTAACAATCAAATGACATGGGAACTTCGCAGTTTCACCAATTGTAACACCACAGGTGTGGTATATCTGATTACCTGCACCTGTAATCTCCACTACGTAGGCATGACTACACGAAAAGTCAGTACTAGGATTGTGGAGCACCGTAGTAACATCAGGTGTAAGCGGGCGACAACAAAAATGTCAACCCATTTTATCGAAAAACAACATACACCTAACGACATGAGGTGGGTGGTCCTGGAACACATCAAATGTAATGACAACCTCGAACAGCGACTCCTAGAGAGAGAACAACGCTGGGTTTTTAAATTACGTACAGACACTCAAGGCTTGAATGATAATATTCCGTGGGGTCAGTTCTCTAAATAACAGTCTCCTCTGACATTACATCTAAGGGGTATGTTTTTGTAAAAATACCAGTCACCCTGCAATTGGAAAAGTCATCTGATAAAAATTCCCTCTTAACCAGAGGTCAAGCTATCAATCTCCTCTGGCATTACATCTATTTGGGAAACTCCTGAGCAAATACCAGTCACCCTATATATGACACGCTAAGAGTCAGCCGATCAGTTGCAATTACTCTCCATTCATAATCAAACACTTCTTCAGGGAGTGTTAATACAGCATTCATCTGTATGTTTGTTTTATATGAGTACGTCTTAATCACCTTAGTGATTCCTTAATAGGCACTCGTATTAGACCTCTTTTGTATATCATTGTGAGGCTCATTGTATGTATCTGTTCGTCTTCCTTGTTTAGCCTCTAATCACCTTATACTCTTTCCAATAGGCACTAACGAGTATTTTACCTTCCCATAATGATAGGAACTCGTATTTGACCTCTTTTGTATATCATTGTGAGGCACATTGTATGTTATTTGTTCTTCACATTTGTATTGCCTCTAATCACTTTATACCCTTTCCAATAGGCACTAACGAGTATTTTACCTTCCCAAAATGGCAGCCACATTGAGCCAAAGACGGCGGCCATTTTGTCCTATTCTTTAGTTTCCGCTTTAGTCTCCTAATCATGAATCGGCGGGAACATGCCCTTTAAATACGAGCAGTAGGGACTCACTCGTTAATATGCGGTCGGGAGGGAAGCAGGCTACAGCCGGAGCAGTTTTCATTCTCAAGTAAGTTATCCTCTCCATAGCACCGGACCGGGCAGACAGCAGAGCCTCCCACAGTGCACCCCCCCTTTTTGCTACAAAGCTTTCATTATCGCTTTGTTTTTTCCTTTCTCCTACAGTGGCGATGATCTCTCCAGCCCCTCTCAGACCATGAAGCACATTGTTGCTCCATAATTAGTATGTGTTTTATTATGTCACTGTAGTTTCATTGTCGTATTGTTCTGTCTGTACATATTAGTATGTTTTTTTCTAGGTTTATGCTCTTTCATTTCATTCTATTTCCTGGCAAATAAGTATTCACCTAATTGCCTGGCATGTCTCAGATTACTGACAATCTATTCACTGAGGGTAATGTCATGTGGTATTCCTTATTTGGTTTTTAGTCTTTTTTGTTTAAACTAAGCTGGCCCTATAGTATAACATGACTATTGAGATGCCCACAGCTCACATAACCACACAAGGATCTTATGGGAGAACAACACACACCAGCAGTGAGTGTTTGATTGTATATAGTTAATGTGCAGCATGGCGTTTTCACTTACCTACATAGCATGAAGTAGGTCTCGTATGCTTTTTCTGTTTAAGATTCAATTGATCAGCATCAACATGGTTTCAATAACTACCTATACAGGACATAGACTGTACTTGATAATGTTTTTTATCCTTTCTCTATTACAGATACTACGTGATCAAAGTACTGTATGTATTAACTCTTGCCTGCTAGTATTTTGCAGCAATTGTTCCTATTCTTAGGTCACTTTGGAGTGGTACTAAACAGGGCTGGACCCTGTTTGTCCTGAAGAAGAGCACTGGGGTAGCTCGAAACTAGTTGATGTTCACTAGGGACCCTGACTAATTAAAAACAGACACCCTAGCGACCAACCCCGTTTTTAATATATCGGCTAGGAGCCTGAATAAATTCTTTTTTTGCCCACTAGCTAGGTATTTTTATTCTCACCCACTCCACCCCCATCACTGCACCACACAGTCACTCACAAGTAGTGCTCCTACGTAGTGTCGCAAGTCGTAGCACGCCTCAGCCCGTAGCGGGTTGGGATGGCCCCTATGATGAAGCATGTCACCATGGGAAACCCTGGTGAGTGAGGGGACTCAAGAAAGGACATTTTTCCTTTACTAACTATTTTTTCTGAATCTTATATTAGTAAATTTAATTTTCTGAAAATACTGGCTAGGTTTCCATAACCGAGATTTCGGTGTTTTGTAATTCTTGATCATTTTTGGAGGGTGGACCTAGCATATCCCTCTTTCTCCCCTTATTTTTCTGATTTTCAGATCCGGGAGCGCTCACTCAGTGGCGATTAGACCTCCCAGATCAGTTATCAGACGACCAGTGGGCTTTCTGCTGTGCGCAGATGAGACATCTTTCCCCAAATTACAAACTGAGGCTAATCCATTTTAAGTTTCTCCACCGCTATTACCGTACTCCCCTACAATTATTTAAATTGAAACTGAGAGCCACCTCCAGTTGCTGGAAGTGCCGGCGGGAGGGAGCTGCCTTTCTGCATGTAGCATGCAAGTGCAATGTTGTATTCCAGTACTGGGAGGAGGTGTCAGACACGATTCAGGCTGTTACCGGCCAGCCACTCGAACGCTCCCCAGTGGTTATGCTATTGGGCTATGTGGCGCAGACCAGACCTGAATACCGCCGCTTAACTGCAATGCTGTTGGTACTTGCCCGGCGCCGCCTGGCTATACACTGGGGTTCCCCGAGGGGTCCGAAGGTGGAGACTTGGATACAGGATGTGGCGTATTGCCAGGAGCAGTTGGCCAACTACTGGGACCTCATGCCCACTGCATCCCGCCCCAAAGATATCTGGGCTCCGTTTGCAAACTGGCTTCGCCTCAGAGTCGGCTCTCCTGGCGGAGACGCTTCCACCCCCACAGCGGTCGGCCCCCCCGCTCTCAGTTCACAGGTGTAACGATGTGGTAGCATTGCATTGACATGGTCCCACGACATGTATTTCAGTACCAGTCCACACTACCGCACTGCCCCAATTATGTTACTGAACACTGTTCGCTCATATGCTTCACCAGCCAGCTGCCTCTGATTCCGAATATAGCTGAAATGTTTGTCTTAACTGTAAAAACTGTATTGTAAGTAACAAGTGTTATGTTCTCCGACATACAGACAGTGTACAAGTGGATCTTCTGATTGCCTCAATTATGATGTATTGACTGTCTCTTGAAATTACAAATAAAGCTTTAAAAAAAAAAAACTATAGAAAAGATCATATTATTACAGAATGATTTGTGCTCTCAAATTAAATGTGACATATATTATGCTATACATGTGCATTTGAGGGACCGGTCACCTTCTGGAACAAAATAATGTGTTTAATCACCTTCCCAGAAGAGCTCAAATGCCCCTGATAAAAGGCAAAATTAGATGATTCCCTCTGCAGTACCACAACTGCATGATGTACTAACAAGTTGATCGTTCTGGATTCCTTTTTTGTTGGTTGGATGCTGGAAAGGTAAACATCTGCTTGAATGGTTCAGCACAACGGTGGTTTTCTATACTATTGTCAAATTGCTCCATGTCAGAAGAAAACTATATATCCAGTTAGGGGTTTTCATTTCATTAATAAGACCTGGGAAGTGTAACTCTTGTTGTCCTAGTGAAGTGTGCATGCACATGTACAACTTTAGCATCATGTGTTTTGACTAAACTACACAAGTGAAGCACTTAACTCCAGTTTCCAAACCAGGTTTCAAAAATATTTTATTGCATTATATTGGGCAGTCACTTTTAATCAAAAACATAAACTTAGTTACATGAAACTTAATAAATCTTTGAAATACTTTTTGTGTTTAACATTTCTTATAAAAAAACTGCTAACAGTTGGAGGGTGGTCCCTAAAATTGTGTGTTTACCTGGTTACAGTGAAATCCCAGCTGGTAACATAATCACGGACATTCATGAAGGGTTCTTTCCATGACTCCAACAGTGTATGCCGATAAAGGCTGGGAAGTGTATGCATGTGATGTGTGTGGTAGTGTGGTGTTGTGTGATAGGTCAGGATGAGGGTGTGGTTGAATTATGGAGATACACTATATGATTCAATGTGCATAAAAATTAGATTGAGATGATATATTCAAACAAACATGACATGTCTGTTAAAATTGCATAATTGCACATTTGCACTTTAAAAATGTGTGGTGGTCACATTAACATGTTTTAAACTTTTTTATAGATGAAAGTAAGAATAAATTGAATAATTTAATAAAATGAACAACAAATATAAATGTATTACTTATAGCAGTGGGTAGCCCAAAGAGCTAGTACTAGACTACAGTAAAAGTATACTTGCTCCCAGCCCTATAAATAAACCTTAGGGGTGTACCTTCCTTTTTTAAATAATTTAGAACTAGCACAAATTTCTATTTCACTGAACATTAGTTCAATTGCTCAAAAGAGGTATGCAGGTGTAAACCATCTTTGAAACTCAAAATTAAAGTCTTTCTTTGGTGGTGCTGAGTTTAGTTTAGTTAGCCTAAGGGATGAGGATGGCGTGGACGTTTTTATATAAAAGAATCCCATGATTTTGCCAATATGTTACAATATTATTTGTTATTTCCAATATTGGTAAATCTTGTTGCCACTGTTGAGCTGCTCTTTATAACAGTTTCTATTCATATTATATGCACTAGGATACGATTTTGAAATGAAAACAATCTTTGAAATATGCCAATGGTTTCCTACTGTTCGTGAGTGTGCCTTTCTATGATGAAAGAGGGGTTGAGTTCCACTAATTGCCCTGTTTGTTTTGTCTAAAACAGATTGTGCCACAAAAAGCCAGTGGAAATATCAACAGGTAAAATCATATGAAACGGTGGAAAAACATACAGGAATCAGTGGGTTAGCACCCATAGCAGAGGTAATTCTCCTTTTACAAATTCAAAACTCCTTATGGTACACAGTAATCCCTCATCCATGAATTAATGATCCGTGTGGTATTGGTGGCTCTGGGTGGAATACCTCGGCAAGTTTACTGCAAGCCTCCTAGACCTAACTGTCAAAGTCAGTGCTTCCCAACGTTTTTTGGAACCACGATCCAATTTTTAGAACAACAAACTTTTGTGACCCATCTAGTTTTAACAGACATGTGGCGGGATGATTTTTAATGTAGTAGTAGAAGACATGCTTTCAAAATGCTGTCAATTACCAAAATAACATGCCCTTTACATTTTTTTGCATGTTCCTTTCTAACAGCAATTGGTTGTAACTGCAACAACATTGACCACACCCTTTCTTTATCGGACTGTGGCCAAGATATTGATCTGCCCATAAACTTGACAGATGGTGAACTGGGCTGGAGCCGGCACACCTTTCAGAGTGGGTTTCCGGTCTGTGGCACCTGTTCACTGAAATTAGAAGGCTTCTATAAAAATCTTGGTGTTAATACCAGTGATTTTAGCACATTTGAAAATCCCCTTCTGCAGCAAAGTACAGGGTAATACCTCAGATCATTTTTGTGCTAAAACGAGTTCCATGTGGATACATGTGTATATATATTGCAGTTTTATATAATGCAAATACTACCAAAGGGCATTGGAGATTAAGTGATTTGTTCAGAGCCGACATCAGGACCCAAATGTGGTTCCTCAGATCCAAAGTCGACAGTTCTGTCAATTTCTCAATTAATGTGTGAAAGTCAAACACAAGTGGGATGATTGTGTATGATCATGTATAGTGAGCATATTCTCTGTTGAAATGGATTTGTGAAGTAAGAAAACAGCAGCAAAAAGCACTGAAACATTCATACACAGTTTTGCTTGGCACTACTTGCAAGAGTTTGTTTTGAAACTGGACTTAGGGACAACGTTTAGCACCTTTGCACCAGTGGAGCTGGAACAATTTTCAGAGTGGGGGAGCAGACAACAATGTTATATCACCGAAGTCATAGGGATTGTGAAAAATCCTAGCTTCACACAAAGCGTAGCAAATGTATGATGCAGGAATGTGATAAGGGTATAGCATGTAGCTGGTGGTGCGTTTTGGAGCACACTGTCATAAATATAATGCTAAAGCATTCACAGACAGCACATTTTCTCTTGAAATGGCCACTAAATTTGCACAGACAGACAGTTTTACTCATAAAATGTGATAGCACACAAATGGTGATGTGCGGAAATCGGGTTTATGTGAATATTCATCATTTCCATATAACCAAGTAAAAATATCTTCATTTGTTTTGATCCTGTTAAAATCTTTCCATTACACTTCAGAATTACAAACAAAGTGCATCTTTTTGCTTTCTTAACTGATACATATATTCCAAAATATATGTAGAGTTCATTTACATCTATTTAAATTTTGCTGTGTGTTACAAAAAATGACATCCTACAGCCTTTCCATTCACACTCCCTGTACCTCAGCTAGATGGTCACATAGTTCACCTTAAAAACTCCTCTCACTTTGCAGTCAGAGAAAGAAAAGTAAACACCAATACCCATGTTAAAAGAAAAAGCAGGAATTTGCCAGAATACACACCCTGACACTTGACCTCTGCCTTTGAAATACAGCAAATGTGACATGATAAATACGAAATGTAAATGCATCTCTATTTATTGCTCTTTCATGAAATCAGCTGGTGACCCACCAGTAGGTTGTCACCCACAGTTTGGGATACCACTTCATAAGATTTTAACATTAAGAGTAGCTAGAAAATGGGTCATTTTTAGATAACATCTTAATTACATAGTCTATAAATATTTTGGGGCTCATTAGGATGTCGGTCGGAAAGCCTCTGACCACAGGTAGGAGACTTCCGACCGACATCCTTGGTTTAAAATCTGACTGCCTGATTACAATGTAGGCGATCGGAGTTTAAACCGGCTGGTCAGACTGACTGGCTTCCGATGGGCTCAAGGAGTCTGTCGACCAGTCAGAGGCCGCACATAATCCCCTACTGTCGGGATTATGATGTCGGTTTCCGACAGGCTTTTCATGTCAGGCTTTCTGACATGAAAAGCCTGTCGGAACACAACTTTGCAGGGCCCCCATGCCTCCAGTTAGGGGCCTGGGGGCACCTTTGGTGCCCCCCTGTAAATTCCTCCACTGCACGGCAGGCACCATGAGGTGCCTGCCACGCAGTGCAGGGATTTACAGGAACTCCCATTTCTCTATCGGAGCTTGTGCTGCGGCCGGTTTCTGACCGCTGAACAAGCTCCCATAGGGAAATGGGAGTTTGCAACCGCACCAATTGCGGTAGCATTGTAATACGGTGCTTGTAATTGCTGACCTGCGGTTGGTCAGTTCCCACACCAAAACAGTGTCGGGCGGGTATCATAATTAGGGCCTAAGCGCTTCTGATAATTTTAGAATGAGAATTTACGTTCCACAGTCTTAACCTGGCTGAGTTTTATTTTTATAACTCGGAATGGTGTTTGAAAATAACGGCAAAGCTTACATTTGGTAAGCCACTTTTTTAAAGCTTTTAACTTTTGCAGAAGAGATAGAACTTTTCAGGTTGGTGTTTTTTAAAAAACAGTTGCCCATTGTCTAAATTAGTAGTTTTAACAAGTATGTGTTTGTATCCGCCTGTAGAAACCCAATCACCTGAAAATCTCTTGAGAGTACATCTTTCGAGTAAAAATACATTTGATCCTTTTTTCCATTTAAAAGTCCATTATTAAAAAAGATAACACCAATAGTTTTCATAAAAGATACATTTTGTCACTTATTAGAACGGTGTAAAGAGGTATTCTTCGATTGCAAAGAGAAATTTATCAAAGAAGAATAGTAGGGAAAATTGTTATTGTTATCTAGGTGTAAAAAATGATCTAAATAATAAAAAAAGAGGGAGAGGAGAGGGACATCACATTTAACTACAGTTATAAAATATATATTTTGAGTATAGAATCATGCAAACATTTACTTAAGAGAACATTATTCAAAGACAGTTTTGCAAATATAAAGTAATTAAGGAGGTTTGTTACCTTTTTCAGAAATAACAGTTCTATTATGAGCTACTGAATCTTAATCAATTAGAAACATAGCAATAGGAATCCATAACATATCTTTCAATAGCTAGGGATATAGGTGATACATAATATCCATCCAACCTAAAGAAACTTCTGTTGAAACTCTAAAAATGGAGAATAATATCATTATCTAATAACTGATATAACCAGCAGATTCCTGTATTTCGCCATGATTTTCAATAATTCTTAATCGTAATAAAATTGTTGTATCAAATAGAGTGGTGGCCTAATGCTGACAATCCTTAAATCAAGAGGAAATAGCAAGTGTCTCAAGAATTTATAGGAATGAGCAATTGAAGTTGAAGGCAGTTCTGAGAGCCTAGTTGTAAAAGATAGGATTTCTTTAAAACTAAAGGCCTGATTATGATTGTAGTGGTCTGACTGCCAGACCAGCGTTGCAGCAGTTGGGAGAACGCCCCCAAGCTGACGGCATCCTGACCGCCGCATGGTGAGTAAACCACCAGGCGGGTGGTTGCCGGCAGCGGTCTTGAGGCAGCAGCATGCTTTGACTCACAGAGTGAGCCTGAAGTCAATGCCACCACACTGCAGTGCCTGTACTATCATGCGGACATTGTTGCCAGGTACCATGTCATGCAACAGCACACAGTGTACACACGACAGTGCAGGCATAGGTGGGCACAACATGTGCCCCCAGCCACAATGCCCAATGGGCAAAAGAACCCGGGGGCACTGTTTGGTGGGGTTCCAGCCATGAAAAGGTCGGCGGAAATACGACTCGTAATTGGCACGAAGGTTCCGACATTGTCATCGCCTCCAATTCCCCCCTCCTTCCCCACCAGCACTGCCGCGAAATCCATGATCCTGGCAGTGGCGGCTGTCTTGTGGTGGTCCAATCATCATGTTCGCAATAGGGTAGTCACATCGCCTACTCGGCAGCAGTTTTCCCAAAGCCACAGCGGTCTCCAGACCACCAAACTCATAATCAGCCCCAAAAAGGTGAATAAAAGATATTACCTAATAATAACCACAACAGGGCAGGGTATTGTTCATCATAAGTAACCCTGTGAGCAGCTTGCTTTAAAGAAAAATCAGAATGATACTGTCTGAAATTTGAGAAATGTATTACACCAACTTCTTTTTAAAAAAGATAGAGCCATTCTTGATCTCTTCCCATTCCATAAGAATTTTGAAATAGTAGAGTCAATTCTTGTAATATAATAATTGGGAATATGGGTCATCATTATAGAAAGGGCACAAAGTTTTCACAGGGGTGAGCACAATTTCAACAGAATCCAATTGTCTCCACCAAGAAATAAATAAAGGGTTCCATCTTAAAATCAAACTGTCAATTTGTAAAGAAAAAACCCTCTAAAAGTATCTTTAACTGAAATGGTGAAGCATAAACTTAAATATTCTATTTTGTCAATGTAGGATGGGTTACTGAGTGAGGGGGTGATGACCCTTCCTAAACAACAACCAAAACCTATGTCAGGCTGACATACTACAAAGTCACAAATTTAACGTAGGCTTAACCCCCTGGTAGCGTGGCAGAAAAGCAATCAGGCTTATCTTAGAGACACTGTGTAAGGTATTTTTGCAGTACTCAATCAGTAATGAAATGAAAACATACACAAGAAAAATGGCAAACTAATTAAAAAAATAGGATACATTTTAATAAATAAAATTTGACCACAATGACAGAAATCCAATCAGTAGAACCGGAGATATGTTTTAGGCAGGTATAGCACCTAGAAGCACAAAGTGCCACTCGCAGTCATCTGGTCGTGCTAGACCTGGCGAAAGTCACAAGTTCAGGCATACTGTGATGGAGAGTGGGCAGATACAGGAACCAGGTTAGTCCCGCTAAAAACGTATTTTCTCAAAGACCTATGTGAAGAAACTAGAACTTCAAGATTTCTCCTTTTCTTGTAGAGAAGTGCCATCTGATGCCAGCCAAGAGTTCAGACCCTGGGGAGGCACATCTTGGAGATCAGGGACTCTAGTGGAGGCCAGTAGAGCTCTGGCAGGTTCAGTTGCAGATCTAGGCAGATCCAGCTGCAGTAGATCAGCTGGACCAATGCAAGCATGCCTCTGGTGCTTGTAGTCTCCCTGCAGCTCCGAACAGACGGTTAACCAACTTTCCCTTGGAGTCACTCAGGTAGTCCAGGGTGAAGGGAGCAGGTCCAGTCTTCCCTTGCAGAGAGCAGGGCAGGCCTAAAGTAGCAGGGCACTCTTCTAGGGAACAAAGCAGGCTTCAAGCAGCAGGGCAATCCTGTGGTAGCAGCAGGGAGATTCTCTGAGGTACAAGGCAGGCCTCAAGCAGGAGGGCAGTCCTCAAGGAAACAAGGTCTTCTTCTGTAAAATCCTCAGGTCCAGGAGTGTACTAAAGACTCAGGAGGTCCAATATTTATACCTGGTGCCATCCTTTGACGTGGGGGAATTTGTAAGGCTACCCCCACATCTGGTTCTGGAACAATTTTCCTTTACCCTACCAAGACTCAAAGAAGTCTACGGTCACAAAAGAATAGTGTTATGTTTCTTTGTGTGTGTGCTGGAGGTAGCCCTTTGAAATGTAAGTGGGGCACGAAACAGCTGTGCCCAAGCATTGCATAAAGGATGGCCCTCTCCAAGCTATATCTGGGCTCTATTGTTCACTGTCTGGGCCCAATATGCATAATTAATGGGGGCATTAACAGGCCCATGCAATTTGAAACGTCTAGAAGGCCTGAAGCCCTTAGAAGTTTTTGGGCAGGAAAATGCCAACTTTATAAAAGTAGCATTTTTAATATTGCAATCTAAAATCCAAATTCACCACTAACAATGATTTTAAATTACCATTCATTTGAGTCCAACATGGCATTTCTACCTGCTTCCAATCAAAGGTTAGCACTTTTTAATGAACTATGGTAACCTAATGCTATCCAATTGGAGAGATAGGCCTTACAGTAGTGTAAAATTAATTTATCAGTTTTGTACTACCAGAACATGAAAAACTAAAACACAGATGTACTACTTTTAAATATGATGCACCATACACTATGGACCTTTATTTTGCCAGATCAAAACGTCAGTTTTAAAACTGCACTACAGGCTGTAATTATAGTCCTGGGACATGTTTTAAAGGGCTACATTAGTGGGTGGCACAATGAGTACTACAGGCCCACTAGTAGCATTTAATATACTTGCCCTTGCTACACGTAGTACCATATACTAGGGACTTATAAGTAAATGATATATGCCAGGTGTAAACCAATTGAACAATGTTTCAGGGAGGGAGCACGAGCACTTTAGCACTGGTTAGCAGTAGTAAGGTGCACAAAGTCCTAATACCAACAAAAAGAAATTGACAAAACAGAAGGGTTAAGGCAAAAAGTTTAGGGTGACCCTGCAAGGAGGGCCAAGTCCAACAATCAGGTTTCCAAAAACAATTCACAGAAGCAAATAATTGCGATGAACAAAATGCATGAAGATGTGTCTGCATTACACTTGTAGCCTGAAAGTGCAGAACATATTGAGACCTGGTTTAAAAACGTAGGAAGTGACACCTCAGAATTGGAGGAATACAGAAGATTATAGTCAACATACACTGACATTTTTAATTGTTTGTGACCAAAACCAAAGCCTGAAATATTATTAGTTAGTCTAATTCTGGTAATAAGGGGTTCCAAAGCAATAATAAAAGAAGGGGAGATAAGGGACTACCTTGATGGTTCCCTCTTAGCATAGGGAAATAACCAGACATAATTCCATTACCAAAAATGGCCGCCTTAGTGGCAGTATAAAGTCAAGTAATACATTTTTATCATTTTAGGTTGGAAACAAAAACATTTTTTAACATAAATTCCCAATCAATCTTATCAAAATCTTTGTTCACGTCTAAAATTATAGCCCCTAGAGGATAATCCAATGTTTTAGGCCTTGAAAACAATTTGAGCATTATCCAATGCTAATCGTGCTTTTACAAAATCATATTTCTCTAAACCAATGAGATCCGACAATACAGAGTCAATACTTAAAGTCAGATTTCTAGAAAAATCATTATAGTCAGTACTAATTAAAGATATTGGATTTTGTAAACAACACTGTGCACAGAAAGTTTTGAAGTAAAGTACATCTGCTGGGTAACAATAAACTAAACATATTGGAGGAATTAAAAAAAGAAAAAGAAGTCTGACACAGATGCATCTGCATCCTCATAAAATGGTAGGTGCAGGCTTTTGTGAAGAAAAAAGTTCTTGAATACTGTAACTCATCACGGAGCTTACTTGTTTCCAGGCGGTGGAGCCTCAGTGAAAGTCTGTAACTGCTATATCCATCTGAAATGAATTTCGGTCGCTGTGGAGATCAGCACGGTGCAGCACCCTTGCACAGCGTCCAAACTACGCCCTTGATCCCTTTTTCTGATACATCAAAATGTTGCAGGCACAAACCCAGATTCATTAAATTAATTAGATTAAAAAGTCCTCATTTGTAGTCCTGAAATTCCAAACACATCCATCTTATGCTATGCAGGTTCCTGCAATATGTTTCTTTTAATATTGATTGACCTTGTGTAAAGGTTTGAGCAAACTCTAAATGCTAACTTACATAGAAAACGTTTTTGAGCTACGTGCAGGACCAGTTACATAACATAGCATGTATTTTTTATGCATACATTTTTATCGTTACCCAACTGAAGGATATTCATTCTATAATCTTTGAAAGAAAGGAATGCTGAGTGGGAATGTGGTGATTCATACCTGTGATCATGAGGGGGAAACATAGGGGGATATTCTCAAGAACGTGTGTTAACTATCGGCAAAGTCGCTTAACGCAACTTCTCACATCGCAGTCTATCATGGGAAAATAACACTGTGTTAACGCAGTATTCTCAACCCGGCGGCACCATGCGATAGTCTCAGGATAATGCGACAAATGCCAGCGTTAAAATTAATGCGACGCCGAAAAAATGCGAGACACGAACGCTAAAAAAGTTGCGATGTCCCAAATCGCGAAACAAAAATCAGCGATAACCAGCGACAGGCCTGCGATTCCCACGCGACATGCGGGAAAATGCACTATAAAAGCAGAGAAAAAAGAAAGATTAAAAAATTTAACTGCGTAGCACCATGGACGCACCCGGACCGAGTGCAGAGGACAACGCAAACCCCACAAGCCCCACAGACGACCAGCCAGGAACCCCGGGGGGAAGGGCAAGGAGAAGAGGAAGATGGGGTTCAGTCCGCAGGAAATCTGGATCGTCGTCACGGAGGTGACAGAACACTACCAACAACTGTTCATCACCTCCACTGTGTCATCAGCAACACAAACGGAAATATGGCAGTACATCGTGAACAACGTGAATGCAGTCGGAGTGTCGAGGAGGACAATGGAAGAGGTCAAGAGGCGCTGGAATGATGTGAAGGGCAAAACCAAGAAGAAACTCGATGCCAACATGAAAGCAGCAACGCAGATTGGAGGTGGGGGACCAGCGGCACACCAGGAGCTTGATGACATTGAGAAAATGGTGGCCACAGTCATCAGTCGGGATACGGTGCCAGGAGTTGGGGATCGGGGCACTGCTCAACATGACCTGACACAACATCAACAGGGTGAGTACCGACCAGGGACAGGGGGGACCGGGGGAGATGGGCACAATGGCACACATGCACAATTAAGTAGAGCACACTGCACACTCACAATGACTCTGGATCATGTCCCTGATCCCTGTGCCACACTGCAGCACACATACAGAAACTCAGGGAATGTGTGTTGTAATGAATTTATTCGCACATGATGTGCCTGTGGTCATTTTGTACTGTCTCATGATTGCTAAGGACTGTCACAATGTGACGTCCTCATGTGAAGAAATTGACAATGATGTTGTTCCTACGGGCCATTCCTGCTGCAGCTGCAGTGGGGTGTGGTCCACCTGCCTCATCTTCCTCATCATCGTCCGGTGCATCTGGCACTTGTAACCATGGGGCATTGGTGTGTACACATATGTTGTGCAACATGCAACGATCATCTTGCACACAATGTCTGGGCTGTACAGGAGCCTTCCACCTGTGATGTCCAGGCACCTGAAACGTGACTTCAACACACCAAATGTGCGTTCCACGATGCCCCTGGTGCGTTTGTGGGCCGCATTGTACTGTCTCTGGGCCTGTGTGTTCGGGGCTCGGAGGGGTGTCATCATCCAAGGGCAGAGTGCATATCCTTGATCACCTGTGACAGTGTAGAGAGACATGAGTCAATAGTTGGTTCTGTATGATGTGTTGGCAGGCTCACTAGTTGATTGGCGTGTGATATGTGTGTCATAGTGATTCCTGTTTGACATGTACTGCTTGTAGCAAATGAGCGCCATCAATGTGTATTACGTAGTCCCACTGCTGCTCCTCCCTCCCCCCAAGCCTATTTATTTGTGTGCGCTGCACGGTTGCATCACTTGCACTCCTACGGCACACCATTGTCATGCCTGTCTGTGCATGTCCACAAGCCTGACAATGACACTGTGATGTTGTGCGTTGAAGGTGGGCGACCACATGTGTGTAGGCCTATGGTAAGGACAGGGCGGACACAGATGTAGAGTTCATGGCTGGCTGAACTCGCAATGCGGTCGAGGCAAGACCTTTGGCTTATGCTGTGGTAATAGCGATACACACACAACAGTTGGCATGTATGATCCCGGACCCCGAGCGGGCTTGCGCTCATTCATTTATCCCTTCGGCTGAGCCCGCACTCCGGGGGCATGTTACATTGCAACTTTGTCCATTGCTGGACGGGTGGCGCCGACACTACAACAGAGACACACGCATTAGGTACTTCATTGCCAAGCCCAACACTTAACCACGCCCAGAACCCCAGGGTGATTATTCACACCCCTATCCTGGACTGTCGTACGCCAGCCCACTCCGGCAACGCCTACAGGGGGGTACGACACAGCTACATTTCCGCGATCTTCCCCACTGGTTGCGGTAACATGGTTGCGTACACTGTCCAGTACATTCCAGACACCAGCAGTGTATGTTGACATGGAAATGTCTGTGGTCTGCATACTCAAGTCTGTCCAGCACATCCACGCCACACTTGGCATTGTGTACATTCACATTCATGGGTCACTTGCCTCCTTCGCACATGCCTGGTTCCCACCGCTCCCCACATTCTGCTATTGTGTGGCTGAGGTGCCATGCCGTTGACGGCTTGTGTACATGGCTAGCCCAGGTTGCCACAGTAAGTTGTGTTGTCGTGTCTGGAATGTGGGAATGTTGGTTGTCATGTTGTATGTGATTTTGTGACGTGTGCATTCCCAGAGTTGTGAGTTGTATGTTGGTGGAGTTGAGGTGTGTGGTGTGTTCAGTTGTTACTTACCGACGAGCAGTGCATTTCCATAGGTGCCATCCTGAAAGCGCTGGTTGATGATGGACTGTCGGAAGATGAAGGAATCATGCACACTGCCTGGGTAGTTGGAGACAACATTGGTGAAGAGTCCCCGGTGGTCCACTATTGCCTGCACATTGATGGAATGCGTGTGTTTCCTGTTGCGGTAATTGTGTGCAGTGGCAGCAGGGGGCACGAGGAGTACATGTGTGCAGTCGATTGCCCCCAACACGTGCGGGAAGCCAGCTATGGCGTAGAAGCCTTGCTTGATCTCCAGCTGTTCCTGCGCAGTGTGTGGGAAGTAAAGTTGCTGGGGTACCAAGCTGATGATGGCATCCAAGACAGGTGTGAGGAACTTTGACAGGGCTGGCTGTGAGACTCCTCCGACTCGGCAGTTGTTGGTTGGAATGTCCCAGAGGCCAACAGGTGCAGCACGGCCAGCAGCTTTGTCTGCGGAGGGATGTTGGTTCTCCGCTGTGTTGGTACCGTCAACCTGTGGGCAATGAGGGTCAGGATGCGGAGGATGGTTGTCCTTTTGAGCCTGTAGTGGGCAATGACTTCCTCTGGCATTAAGTCTCCGAGGCTGGTGCGTTTTCGGAAGGTCCGGTGTCTTTGTCTGCGCTGCCTCTGTGGTAGTCCGGGGAGGGTCCTGGGGGGGTGGGGGTCATGGCGGTGGTGGTGGTGGGTGTTGTGGCCCTCTTGGGGCTCCGAGCTGCATGATCAGTAGCTCCATGGCATCTGTTGTTCTTCTGGTGTGGCTGTGGGCTGGGCTACCTTTTATGGTGCAGGTTGTCATCCGACTTAACACCAGGTAGGAGCAGGTGTTAAATCCATGCTGCTAACACGCCTTATTGCATGTTTTTGAATCTTATCGCCGATCTGGCTGGTCATTGAGAATGTTGCGGAGTGGTGTTTTTGCGGGTTTTTGCACGGGAACGCCTACTCTGCATATCATTAGCGTTAGTTGCCGGTGTCATCCGTGGCGATGTTTTTTGCGGCTGCTATCGCGGGAAAACTGGTGATATCGGCTGTTAGCACCTGCTTGTGAATGGTGCGATGAATTTATCGCCACTTTGGCTGCGATAAAGTGCTGCTAACTCGGCGATGAGTCCTTGAGAATATGCCCAAAGATTCCTACATTATATGTGCTAGACCTAACATCCTTGGTGTGGTATTCCCTCAATCCTTTTGCCTTCACTCCTCCTGTTTTGCTGAATTTGTTGTTGTTGGCATTAGGACCCTATGCACCTTACGACTTCTAACCACTGCTAAAGTCACCCCTAGAGTAGGCCCTGAAAGATCATAGGTCAGAGTGCCTTGCATCTAAAAAGTAGAACATGGATGCTTACGTTTTATAGTCCTGGCAGCAAAAAACTCCTAATTAAATTTTCACTGGTGTAAGATCTGTCTTTCACATCGACTAACATTGGGTTACATTATTGCATTTAATAATTGATCATTTTGGATTGGGAGCAGATAGAGATATGCTTTTTTATACTCCAATTAAAACTCTATTTAATGGTAATGTCGGATTTTCAGGCACAATTCTGAATATGCTCCCTTTAGATTTAGAAAGTTGACATTTTCTTTTCCTAACTATTTGTGCATTCTGCCAGTGTCCTGTGTCACATGACTGTGAATGGCTCTGGTGTTGAGGTTTGTGTATTACTTTCAGACAGTATTACAAAGGAGGCTTAGGTGTGGACAGGATAGGCTACCTTTGCAGAATAACTGTGAGGGTATGTGCCCAGCCCCACTTACACTTCAAAGTGCCTTGCCTCCTTCATGCACAAAGGAATCTGACACCAGTCTTACCCTGTCTTTTGTCACCCCAGACAGTTTGGATCCTTGACAGGGGAAGGAATGAACTTTTCAGAACCAGATGTGGGGGTAGTATAGGGACTCCTCCCACACAAAGGCTGACACTAGGTATAAATGTGGGGCCTCCAGTGTGACTCTTCAAAACACTTCGGGACCTGTGAAAGTTACAAATGAAGGGCTGCCCTGCCCTACTGGAGTGAGATCATGATCCTAAGAGGTGCCTCCCCAGGCCCTGGACCCTTGGATGACATCAGTCCTTGCCTAACTGAAGGTTGCATCAAAACCCGCACAAAGCCCTGCAAAGCCTCACCGCACAGCTGAGAGCTTCATTGGAATTGACGTTGAGCGATGCAAATCCCAGCAAAGTCTTGCTGCACAGCTGAGAGCTTCATCAGAACTGACGCCAAGCGATACAAAGTCTCGCTTCACAGCTGAGATCTTAATCAGAACCAATGCTGAGCGACTCCAAGACTTTCAAAGCTCCACAAAGCCTTGTCACACAGCTGCAAGCTTCTTCAGAGCTGACGCCGAGTGACATGAAGCCTCGCAAACCAACACCATGCAGACCTCGAACCAAGGACATAAGGTACAACTCCAAGTGGGTCAAACTTTGTCCTATGACTGGCCTGCGCTCCATCGCAGTTGGCCTGAACTTGTGACTTTTTCCCAGTCCAAGGGGACCAGATGACCTAAGTGGGCTCTTCCTGTTTTTTGGTACTATTTTTACTGAAAATATTTCAAATTTAACTCGAATGAGATTTTTGTTGTTCTGTTCTCATTTCATTTATTAAAATGTACTCTGTGTTGCTAAACGGTTTCGAATTTTTCTTGTGCTGTGTTTTTGTTTGGCTACTTTTTGTGTACTGCATAAATACTTTACACATTGCCTTGAAATTAAGTCTGACTCCATTTATGCCAAGCTACCATCGGGTTAAGAACAAGTTAACTTAGTGACTTTTGTGTTTCAACCTGACAAGGGCTGTGGTTGTTGCCTGAGTGGGGTCTTCCTCCTCCAACTAATAACCCTTTTGCTTAATTCTTAATAATTCTAAAAGTTCTGCTGCCTCGTGTTCTGTGACAAACATGTCAATTCAATATAGATGTATTAAAAATATACTAAAAAAATATATAATTACAGTCTAAAATAATTTTTCCATATCTATGGTCATTAATCTATATTTGACATAATGTGTCTTACATATATTATAGTATGATACTTAATATTGCAAAATCCGTAACATAAAGAATCCAATATGTTAACACAATAAAAAATATTAATTATCTATAACTCAAATGATGTTCGACATTCACTGTCTCTTAACCCTGAGTATAATACATTTTCACAAAACCATGCGGCTTCATAAAGTAATGCCATAGAATCTTTTCAACTCACCTTCCTATACCTACAGAAAAGCACAACTCTGTCTACTATTGTTAATAGATAGGGTTTTGTTTCAAAACCCATGGGTGATTGCATGGGAAAGCCCATGTGCCATCTGTGAAATGCCCCCTTGATGCAGAGTAATGCATAGCAGCACTGAGATAGCAGTACTGAGTGCTGCTTTATATTTCTTTGAAGGAACTTCCCAGTGCAAAACATGTTTTGTACTGGAAAGTAAATGAAAAAAAAAACTTAACGCCACCTTGTAAATATGGCCCTTTCCGCCACAGTCCTCTGCAACAAAGGGAAGTGCAATGGGTATTGCTGTGGGCGTTCCACCGCAACTCCCATTGCCTTTTGATGCTGCCCAAGTTTTACAACCTGAGGCAGAGCCAAAAACAGCGCCATTCTAATGTCAGGGATTACCAGGTATTAGAATAGTGATACAAGGAGAAATGATTCATTTATCCTCGTTTTTTGAGCTTTCCATGTGTGCTGCATTCTGCAGCATGCACAGAAAGAGCAAATCACCATAAATGATTGTTTATGTGCGGAAACCTATCCCTTCCTGCACGTAAACAATTGCCCCTGCAGCGCAGGCACACTTGCTAAATGGCGGCAGGGTGCCTGCGCTAGGCAACTTTCTTTTTTGCTAGGGGAAACACAGGGGTGCGCCGTATTCTTGTGAATATGGTGCATCCCTATGTTTTCAAAATGTCGGTGCTGCTAAATTTTGCACTGCTCCGCGCTCCAACATTTTTTTATTAATATGCCCCAGGGTTCTCTGACAGCTTGGACGCACTGTGATGCCTTGAGTGGCCCCATACTGTGAAACTGATCTGCCTGTGAGGGAAAGCTTTTGTTTACGTGGTTGAGGAGAGGGCGGAGAGCTTCAGCGCGGATGTTTAATCTTTTCTGATGTAAGGAGAAAAACAGTAGGAAGGAATGATGCCTTAAACCAGGGGGGCAAGAGGCCCTAAAGTCTTTGCTGCAACCTGTTCGCTCATTCATTAGCATGCTAAGGATAATAACCAGACTGACCCTGCATCACTGCATAAGGCCTATTTACTAATGTTTATGGCACAGAAGGAGCCTGGCAAATAGCAACTTTATACTGTCTTTCTGCTGTAAATAATAGGTGTTACTGTTATGGTAAAACATTGAGCAGCCTCAGAAGTATGGAAGTTGCTGAGATTTGAACTCATGGCCTGTAGATCACTACTTGTCAGCAACTAAAGCTTATCACACAGAGACATTCTCTTTGCTTTAGCTCTTTTGAAGGAAACTTGAAGCACAAGAGTCTTCTGTTAAAAGCTCCAGAAATAAGCAAGACTGCAGGTAGACGCTTAAAAGTACATTTTCGTTCTCAGCTAAGCAACCTGAGAAATGTGTGCTTGAGCTGATATTACAAGTCCTATATGGGATGAAGTTACAGTAGGAGTCTCAATGCTCTTGTAAATACCACGCCTTCTCTCACTCATTGTTCTCCACCTATCATAGGCCCTGTACAGAGAGCCTAACATAGCAGACATTTTCTTACCAAGTAAGCATTTTCATGTGCTGCAAAACGTTCAATACGTTACTCCAGGAACCCACAAAGTGGGAAGGCAAAGGGAGAAAGTGCAAAGAGTTAGAAAGGGTGAAGTCATGAAGGGTAGAGTCAGGAGGGGTAAACTAACAGACAGTCCACTAATGATCTGCTGGTACATATGCATTATTTTAAAAACTCTTCCCTGGAAAAATGAAATAACAATAACTTTTTTTATATATAAATCTTCATTCCACCTTGGTTACATTACTAAATGTTGCAAACAACTGTTGGCACTACTTAGGGGCCGATTCCGATTCGGGCCGGAAAACATACCGACCGACTCAGTACGGGAATTTAGTCCGACCGACTCGGACCGGCGCCGTACGACCCGGGTAGTACGATGAAATGCATGTGAAATCCGACAGACTCGGACGGAATACAAAACGACCGACCGAGCCGGACGTAAACAAGCCATCCGGCCGGAAAATCACGCGAAACGAACCGACCAACACGCACTCGGATTGAACCCGAACGAAACGTACCCGCGAACTCCGACCCGCGTAGTACGATGCTGTGCGTGCAAAACACGACCGACTCGCCCGGAGCACAAGCCGTACGACCGACACGCATACAAAACCCAGCCGAAGCAACCCAATACTACGCGACCGACTCGTACGCCGCATATGAAACCTAGCTGACACACAGCGGGAACGAGTCGGACAAGATCGCACCAGACAACTGCAGCGTCCTACTCGGACACAAGAACGACTCCTACATGCACCAAAAACACCAAGGAAAAATTAGAAAAAAAGGGCCAAACAAGCAACCACTAAGCCAATAAATACAGGGAGGAAAAAAAAATGGAACAAGGACACACCTCCAACTCCACCTACATAAAGGCCACAAATCCCTACCATGATCCCTTGCAAATTCCACTGACCTGCCAGCACAGAACACCATCACACAGCAACCACAGACACACTCACAGCTCATACATCACACAAGCCACACACCATTACCACACCTACAAATAGCACCCTCACACACACCCAGCTAAACCTACACTCACACCCCCCCACTTGCACACACACACACATCAATCACCACCACCACCCATCACCATGCCCCCAAAGAAGAACCATAAGTTCCTAGATTGTGAATTGGAAGTCCTGGTAGACGAGATCCTGAGGGTAGAGCCACAGTTGTTTGGTACATTGGTACAACAGACCCCCATGTCGCAGAAAACCAAGATGTGGGCGAGGATTGTCGACAGGGTCAACGCACAATCACCATGTTTGCGCACAAAGGAAGACATCCAGAACAGGTGGTATGATGTGCGCAGGAGGGTCAGGGACCTACTCAAAAAGGACTACCTCCTCAGCCAGCACACCGGCAGTGGCCCTCCTGCAAAACCAGTATACCTCAGGCCCTGGGAGGAGAAGGTGCGGGCCATCCTACCACCAGTGAGCGTATACGGACTAACAGACATCCCAGAGCCTGGTGAGTACACAACTAATATACACAATATGGTGTGACAACACACACACATCACAGTCAAGGGGATAGGCAAACCATGCACACTTAGCAAATACACAGCAACCAAAAGATATCCATCCCAAGATGTGAATGCTAGTCAGACAAACACAATACCTGCCATCTCATAGTGATATGTAACTGTGTCATGACATCTACAAACCTAACAACAAATACAGCAAGGCAGTGGCACAAATAGAACCAACAAACACTCCCAGATATTTACCCACCACTAGAACACCACCTCACAGGGAAGCTCACTGAAAGGAAGGAATTCTGTGTATGCTGGTCAAGTCAGTGTAGCCAATAGCATGATGGGAGTGGTAGTCACAGATATTGGTCACACCCACAATTGGCCCATCAACACCACTCTGAACCATGCTCACATCACAGGGAGTGGAAAACAACTGACAAGATGGCTGACACTGGCTACTGCTGTGGGGAGCACAAGGCCCTGCTGGGAACTGGGCACCAACAAACAACAGGACCACACTGTCAGCCATCTTGCCATTGCTGTCACACTCACACACACTGAAGTCCACTCAAAAGGAAGGAAGGATGGGCATGCTGGGAAGGGGGTGTAGGCAATAGCATGATGGGAGTGGTAGTCACAGATCAACATCTCACACCCACATGGCCCAGCAAGTTAGCACTGAAGCATGCACACCTCACAGGGAGTCAAAAGCCACTTCAAAGATGTCTGACACTGGCCACAGCTGTGGGGAGCACAAGGCCCTGCTGGGAACTGGGCACCAACAAACAACAGGACCACACTGTCAGCCATCTTGCCATTGCTGTCACACTCACACACAGTGAAGTCCACTCAAAAGGAAGGAAGTATGGGCATGCTGGGAAGGGGGTGTAGGCAATAGCATGATGGGAGTTGTAGGCACAGATATTGGTCACACCTCACAATTGGCCCATCAACACCACTCTGAACCATGCTCACATCACAGGGAGTGGAAAAGGACTCACAAGATGGCTGACACTGGGTACTGCTGGGGGAGCACAAGGCCCTGCTGGGAACTGTGCAACAACCAACAGCAGGACACCACTGACTGACATCCTGAAAGACAACTTGCACTCCCTGCAATGGAAGCACGTTCCATGGTGGGATATCTGGCTGGGTGGGAAGGAGGACTCACAGCACTGACCATAGTTACAAGCACCTCCCCTCACACACCCCCTCAACACTAACTCCACATAACCCACCTGGGAGAATGCAATGCCTCACATCCTAACTGAAGATCCCACAAAGAACCACCACCCTGGGTTATGCTGTGTGAAGCACAGGGACACTCTTGGGACTTGTAGCCAAACAACTGCCAGGACAACACTCCCAGCCATCCTGTCAGCACAGGCACCCCACCCCACAGGGAAGCAGAGTCAAAAGGAAGGAAGGATGGGCATGCTGGGAAGGGGGTGGAGGCAATAGCATGATGGGAGTTGTAGGCACAGATATTGGTCACCCTCACAATTGGCCCATCAACACCACTCTCAACCATGCTCACATCACAGGGAGTGGAAAAGGACTCACAAGATGGCTGACACTGGGTACTGCTGGGGGGAGCACAAGGCCCTGCTGGGAACTGTGCAACAACCAACAGCAGGACACCACTGACTGACATCCTGAAAGACAACTTGCACTCCCTGCAATGGAAGCACGTTCCATGGTGGGATATCTGGCTGGGTGGGAAGGAGGACTCACAGCACTGACCATAGTTACAAGCACCTCCCCTCACACACCCCCTCAACACTAACTCCACATAACCCACCTGGGAGAATGCAATGCCTCACATCCTAACTGAAGATCCCACAAAGAACCACCACCCTGGGTTATGCTGTGTGAAGCACAGGGACACTCTTGGGACTTGTAGCCAAACAACTGCCAGGACAACACTCCCAGCCATCCTGTCAGCACAGGCACCCCACCCCACAGGGAAGCAGAGTCAAAAGGAAGGAAGGATGGGCATGCTGGGAAGGGGGGTGGAGGCAATAGCATGATGGGAGTTGTAGGCACAGATATTGGTCACCCTCACAATTGGCCCATCAACACCACTCTGAACCATGCTCACATCACAGGGAGTGGAAAAGGACTCACAAGATGGCTGACACTGGGTACTGCTGGGGGAGCACAAGGCCCTGCTGGGAACTGTGCAACAACCAACAGCAGGACACCACTGACTGACATCCTGAAAGACAACTTGCACTCCCTGCAATGGAAGCACGCTTCATGGTGGGATAACTGGGCTGGGGGAGAAGGAGGCCTGGATGGCAACCAAATACCACCAATGCTGGTCATGCACACACCTCAACATTCACATTGACATGCCACAGGTTGGCAGGACAATGTGCTACACCAATATCACTCTCTGACTGTCACAATTTAGGAGAATGCAATGTCCTGGCCCACATCCAGAGGTACAGTCACAACTGTCAGGTGTTTGAACAATTGATGCCAGTAGAAACATAACATACAATCTGTGTCTCTCCCCAAAACAGGTGATGATGGGGACACAGCAGCAGACGAGGAGGAGTCCCTGTCCCAGGCTCCGGGGAACACTGAGCTCACTGGTGTGGATCAGCCTCTGCACTCCTCGGATGGCGAAGAACCAGCTGGACCCTCCGGTGTGAGTCATCATGCAGCACCAGCAGGACCAACATCTGCACCCCCTGCACCCACCCCTCCAACAACTGCCAACACACAGGCCACCCCTGCCAACACGGACAGACCAAGGACCACAGATGACAACAGCGCAGGGACCCAGGCCCAAACTGGAGCTGGTGACAACGAGCCCAGGAACAACACCCAAGTGGGCCCACGGTCACCTGTGCGTGCCACCGCAGGTCCTGCACGTGTCGCCAGGGGTGGTGGGAGGGGTGGTAGACATAGGTCGCTCTTTGCAGAGGGGTCTGGACTGCATGATGACCCACAACTGGCACGCATCGCGGATGCGTACCAGACTAGCACCGGAGAGGTCAGCCAGGTAGTGGGGATCCTCAAGGACATACAACAGCAGCAGGCTGCCCATCATGCCCGCTTGGACTCCCACATGTCCCGTGTCGAGACACACATGTCACGTGTCGAGACACACATGTCTGGCATGGAGTCCAAGTGGGACACATTGGAACAACTGACAGCGGTGCATAGGGACATACTGACATGCCTCCGCCAGATCAGCACCAACATGGCCTCACCTCCCTGTGTGCCCACAACATCTGCTGCTGAAACAACTGCAAATGCCACAGGGAGGGAGGAGGACTCTGGCAGAGAGTCCCCTGCACCGCCGCAGCCTGCACCTGAGGGTCCCCCCCAAGAAGAGGGGCCGTCCGAGGAGGCCAAACTGAGAGGCCGATGGCCATCTACATCCCCCAGGAAGCCAACACCTGTTCTGGAACTTTTCCTCTGTGTGCAAACTGCACGCCCTGTCGAAGCCAACCCAACTCTCCCACATGACATGGGGAGCTCTAGTTGACCAAATTTATCAGATGACTGTGGACTTTACTCTGGACATTTCAGCTACCAAGACTTCCAATTCACATGGGAACTTTGGATTCCAATTTCTATGTACAGCACCCACCATCCTGTGCACCATCCTCACACCTGTATGTAAATAAACTCACCAATACACCATATCTGCCTCTGTTGTGATTCCAACGTGGTTTTTGTCATGTAGATGGTGATCTGCTAAATGACACTGTGCATGCTAACTGCTACAGCAAGTCCAACACCGTCATGTCAGTCATGGCGACGTGACACATATGAGGGAGACACACCACTAGGGCCACACAACACATACACACCAGGGCCATCAGACTCATCACCTATACTGATGTTGCAACGAAATACAGTGGAATGCACAGACACGCCACCTATTCACAGTCACTGTCAACTAGACTACAGGTGCAGTAAGCAAATGTCAGTCAGATGTGTGACTACAGACAACGCACATCCCAAAGTGAAGCACAGGTTTATTACACATTTGCAACATGTTGTTTCCACTACAAATGCAAGCTAATCCAACCTGGCTGTGGCCACAAAGTCAAAAAGTGCAGAAGATAGAAAGTCCAGGGGTGTGTGGCACATCACCTGTAGGGAAACGACTGCTTCCACCTTGGAAGTTGAATCATGGATTCGGGGGATCCAAGTTGATCAGACAACTCCGGCAGCACCCTGTGAAGGACAGACATGACACACAGTCAAAACCACTGAAGAACAGCACAGAACGGCAATACTCATGTCTAATACATGTCACGAGATAACTACACAAAACCAAGTTAGCATGTCAACACTGTTGGGCAGTACAGACCACCTGCAAGGACACATCGCTGCACGCATCCAGTCAAGTAGCACATGGCCACACTCAAACAGCACCAGAGCACCACACACACATATCATGCAAACTCAAATCATTGACATTACAACCCTCTGGAGACTCACATTCAGCTGAAGAAGTTGGTGATGAGCTGTGTGCGGACATCACCATCATCATCATCATCATCTTCACTGGCATCGTGACCCAGGCCAGGATCTTCCACAGGTGGGGGACGTTGGTCATCGTCATCCAGGATGAGAGGCAACTCCTTCCGCACTGCCAGGTTGTGTAGCATGCAGCAGACGATGACAATCTTGCACACCTTTGCTGGGGCATATGGGAGGGCCCCTCCTGTCTTGTCCAGGCAGCGGAAGCGGCTCTTCAGGAGACCAAAGGTCCGCTCAATCACCCTCCTCGTCCGACCATGTGCCTCATTGTAGCGCATCTGGGCTGGTGTCACAGGGTTCCTGAGGGGTGTCAGCAACCACGGCATGTTGGGGTATCCCGAGTCACCTACAGACAGACAATTGCACATTAGCCGATTTGAAAATGTGTGCGGAAAACAACATAGCAGAACACACACAATGGTACAAAGTCAGTACACACCAACAAGCCAGGCACGCTGGTTCGGCATCTGTGACATCATCCTCGGGATGCGACTACTCCTCATCACGTAGGCATCGTGTGCCGAACCGGGGAAACGGGCACACACATGTGTGATGGTCATATCTGCAAGACATACCACCAGAGCATTGATCGAATGGTAATGTTTACGGTTCCGGTATGCCTGCTCATGTGCCTGTGGTGGTATCAAAGCCACATGTGTCCCATCAATGGAGCCAATTACATGTGGCATCCTCCCCAGGGCATAGAAGTCACTCTTGACGTCAGTGAGTCGTTGACGTGTTGGGAAATAGATGTACTGGTTCAGGTATCTCAACATTGCCCCCAAAACATCGCGTAGCACACGGCTGAACATAGTCTGTGACATCCCACCAGTAGTTGCCACAGTGTGTTGAAAGGTACCGGTGGCAAAGAAGTGTAGGGCTGCCATCACCTTCACCTTGGGGGTCAGCGCTGTAGGATACGGCCGGCCAGGCTGCAAATGTGGGTCCAACCGCACTGCCAAATCCTCAATCAGCTGCCTGGTGAAGCGGTACCGTCGGATGCTGTCACGTTCCACCATCGTTGCCAGGTCTGGGAATGGTCGATGGACAGCAGGAGCCCTGCAGTGCATAGGTGAAGAAAGCAAGATTGTCAGTCACCCCACCTATGTGCCGTTCACCATACTCAATTTCACATGATACATCATTAACAAACACAAGTACTTGATGTGTGTGTCGTTCCGTTTGGACATATATGGCACCTACATGGACATCATCTAACATCTCTGTTCAACAAGTGTTGACAACAGGTTCCAGGGTGTGCTATGGGACACCATTAGGCTGTGTCACAGTACCCATTAACTGCTCTCACGTTCCACACACATACCACAGTGACATGTCTGGACAGATGCTCCACAGGCATCACAGCTCATTGACAGGTAGATTCCCAGGGACCCTGTCTTGCCACATGGACACTGGCATGACATGGCGTATCATGTACACGTCAGAAAAACAAACATGACACCCACAGGTAGTGGCCCCTGTAGCCTCTGCAGGACAGACATGGACGTCTGTGACACACACACACACACCATCAAAGTTCATGCACAAACCACGTGGATGTGGAGACTGTCTCCCATTGTGCACATGGAGTCAGAGACATGTGATACACAACATGCACACAGACTGTGGAGGGACATCACTATTGTTGGAATGGGCCACCCTGTGACGTACATGCCTTCCCACATGTGAGCCTGGGGGTATGTGACATGTCATACACATACACAACCTGGAAATGTGACCATGACACATGCTCAGAAATGAAAAGTTGCACACCACAGTGGTCAGGTGCACAACACACAAAGGACCCTGTCCCCATGAACACGTGCACAGCCTGGGTGTGTCTGCCCCCAAGTGCCACCCCAAAAACCACATGTTCACCCCCATACACAGATAAGGTTATGCTGCCACACATGCCTTATATACAGTGTGGACTGGGTGTGGTGTTGTAGGTGTGCCCCTGAGTCCCTGGAAAGTAAATGTGGCTGGCATAGGTTCACCAGTGACCAGCATGGTGACATATGCGTGTGACCTGTCCAGGGACGCGTTGTAGAGCAATGGACCGATCGGTGTGCCCGGCCGGCCCATTGCATTGTATGTGAGCGGGTACGCGTTGTAGAGCAATGGACCGATCGGTGTGCCCGGCCGGCCCATTGCATTGTATGTGAGCGGGTACGCGTTGTATGCCTGGTACGCGTTGTACAGCAATGGACCGATCGGTGTGCCCGGCCGGCCCATTGCATTGTATGTGAGCGGGTACGCGTTGTATGCCTGGTACGCGTTGTACAGCAATGGACCGATCGGTGTACCCGGCCGGCCCATTGCATTGTATGTGAGCGGGTACGCATTGTAGAGCAATGGACCGATCGGTGTGCCTGGCCGGCCCATTGCATTGTATGTGAGCGGGTACGTGTTATATGCCTGGTACGCGTTGTACAGCAATGGACCGATCGGTGTGCCCGGCCGGCCCATTGCATTGTATGTGAGCGGGTACGCGTTGTATGCCTGGTACGCGTTGTACAGCAATGGACCGATCGGTGTGCCCGGCCGGCCCATTGCATTGTATGTGAGCGGGTACGGCGTTGTAGAGCAATGGACCGATCGGTGTGCCCGGCCGGCCCATTGCATTGTATGTGAGCGGGTACGCGTTGTATGCCTGGTATGCGTTGTACAGCAATGGACCGATCGGTGTGCCCGGCCGGCCCATTGCATTGTATGTGAGCGGGTACGCGTTGTAGAGCAATGGACTGATCGGTGTGCCCGGCCGGCCCATTGCATTGTATGTGAGCGGGTACGCGTTGTATGCCTGGTACGCGTTGTACAGCAATGGACCGATCGGTGTGCCCGGCCGCCCCATTGCATTGTATGTGAGCGGGTACGCGTTGTATGCCTGTTACGCGTTGTACAGCAATGGACCGATCGGTGTGCCCGGCTGGCCCATTGCATTGTATGTGAGCGGGTACGCGTTGTATGCCTGGTACGCGTTGTACAGCAATGGACCGATCGGTGTGCCCGGCCGGCCCATTGCATTGTATGTGAGCGGGTACGCGTTGTATGCCTGGTACGCGTTGTACAGCAATGGACCGATCGGTGTGCCCGGCCGGCCCATTGCATTGTATGTGAGCGGGTACGCGTTGTATGCCTGGTACGCGTTGTTCAGCAATGGACCGATCGGTGTGCACACATTGGCTGGGGCCTGGCATGGCAACGGACGCGTTTTCGAAGCTCCAACGAGTCTGATGCAGTGAATTCAGTTGGCCAGCCACAACAATGTTGCAAAATCATGGGTGTCATGAAGTTGAAGATTTGAAGGATGCTGTGGGCGTGTATTAGTGCTGCTATTCCATGGATTGGTCAGATTCAGAAGATGCAAACGACTTGGACATATCACTTTGGACACATGGGACAGTATCTGCCTCTGCAGCACACATATAATGCTGGCTGTTCCCCTGAGAGCTCACTTGCCTGCACTACATGCTCCAGGACGACATCTGCCACCAACACTGCTGCTGTTTATGCATCCTCTGGCTCCTGCAATGGCACGTACTGTGGAGAGAGCCCCAGCCTTCAGCCTTGAGGAGAACCAGGCCCTGCTGGACAGCCTCCTTCCACAGTACAGCAAGCTGTATGGGAAACCAGGGGAGCAGGTGAGTGTGCTGTCCACTGCCTCACTAATTGTGCATGTTGTCTGACTAGCAGGACTTTCAGTGTGCACACCACTGGCTAGCATGCCCACTGAGTAGTTGTCACACCCCAAAGTGTGTAGTTACATGCACTGAACTGGTACAGTGCAGTAACAGTGCATTCCAACTAGGTTTACTTCCCATGCAATGATACCATGTAGTGACTGCTGGCAAACTGTTCATAGCCATTGTTGCACTGCCTGTGTACATCATATGCCCCTGTGATTGAGACATGTATATCCAACTGTGTGATGCACGTATATGTTGCATGTGTAGTAATGGCCTTTTCACTTTGTCATCCTCACAGGTTGATGCCCACCAGAAGCAGGAAATATGGCTGACCATCGCCCGGAAAGTAAGATCCGTGGGGGTCTACAGGCGCAGGATCCGCAACTGCCAGAAGAGGTGGCAGGACCTTCGTGGCTGGACCCGGAGGATCGCAAGGGTCCAGCTGAAGCTGTCGCCTCCTCGCAGGAGGGGCGGACACCGGACCCTGACCCCCACATGCTCCGGATCCTGGCGGTGGTCTTCCCTGACCTGGATGGGCAGCTGAAGGACAGACAGCAGCAAGGAGGGGGTGAGTCCATGACTGCACTGTGCACTTTGTCTGACATGCTATGTGCCCTCCTCTGGCCTGGTTAAACTTCCACAGTACATCAGTCATGTGGTCCAGGACCCATGTCCCTCATTTGTGACATGCCCACTTCTCCTCTGATACGCATATGTGTGGCCCTTATAGTCAGGAAATTGTGTCATTTGGGGACTGTGTCATTGCATTTAGCTTTGCTCAAGCTGGGGGACAGCATTTGTTCCCGTGACTATGTTGTGCGATTCATGGGTGGGTCAATTGCTTACACAATGCCTAAGTTCTGACATGTAATCTGGGTGTAACTTTGATATGTGGTCCGCTTGCTGCTCTGACTCACCACATGTCCCTGGGGAATTTGGCACACACCCATGCTGCTGGTGGGAACAATGTTTGGGCCTCAGGAGTATGTGTATCCAGTGTGTCACACATGCTTAGCCACCTGCCTACTGTCCAGGACTCATCCCTCTTACAGGTGGAGCTGGACAGTAATGCCTACTCCAGGTCATGCAATGCACTCTGTACTCCCACTCCCGTGTATCATCTGGCATGTTGTGATCAGTGTAATGTACCCTCAGGTGTCTGCCTCTGTCTCATTGTGCTGTGTCTTCGTTGTCAGGACTACTGGTATGTTTATCGGTTAGGGCTCAGCATGCCATCTGAGATGTGACCATGATAGACGATACTTCTGTGACTTATAGGTGTCTGATCACTTGACTGTGCACACAGGTGTTTGCGACTGTGACTTTCAGGCAGCTGTATTGTCATTCACAGCACACTGTGAGGTGCTCATGTTCAGAGAGTTGTGTTTCATGTCCCCCATATGTCCAGTTGGTATGACGTGGACAAATAGTAGTACAGATGATGTGGTATTTGGGGGATGGACATGTGCACTTGTCAGTCACATACCTTGCATTCCCCATGCCCTCGGATTGTGACACAGTGCAGACTGTTGTTGGCTGGCTGCCATGGCCATGTGACTTGAGACAGTAATGTATGACTTTGCACGCATTCCTGTGTCATGGCATTAAACTTCCTGAGACTGATCCTGCAGGGGAGTGACATGTGCAACATGCACCCCATTGTGGCATTGACTATCCGGACATGGGTGCATCATGGTGTCTGGTGCTGGTATGCATCACATGCATTTCTATTTAGACTCTGGCCATCCCTTAATCCGGACACCTGCACTGACTCAGTGGCAAGAGATGTGATGTGTGCATGTTCACATACTTCACCGTGTTCCCTGCAATGTCCAACAACTGTGTAGGTGGTGCATGTGTCCACACTGGGGTCTTACCATCAGACAGGCACCAGACAGATGGGTGCAAGGGCAGGAGGGGTGTGAGTCCCATGGTTGACCATCAGACTGACAATTGGCTTCCCCGAATCTGTGTGAGGACTTTAGGCAATGTTCAACTAAGGATGCCAGGGCTTGCTCTGTAATGTGCTGTACTTACTGTGGTGTGTGCGGTCAGTGCAGGTGACTGATGTTTGTCTGTTTCCCTAATTGTTTGCAGATACATCCACGGCCACAGGAGGGGACAGCTCCACGGACCAGGAGGAGCAGCGGAGCCAGACTGGGTCAGCATCGGACGAGTGGTCAGAGGGACCCAGTGGCACGGAGGGCGAGGGGAGCCACACCGAGGAGTCCTCAGCACCATCCACCTCAGCTGAGGACCACAGCAGCTCGGAGGATGACTCCCTTGTGGAGGCGGGTGTCAGCAGCCACCAAAGGCCAGCTAGTCTGTCTGGGCCCACCACCACCACCACCACCGCCCTCCCATTGGCTCCCATTCCTGAGGTCCGTGGAGGCTCCCGTACTCGGGAGCGTGTCTCCTTCGTGCCAGGCACCGCAGCCCCTGCCCCTGTGTCCCCTGCTGCCCTGAGTGAGGAGTCTGTGTACCTCCTTCGGCAGCTCCATGTAGGGCAGACAGCAATGCTGAGTGTCCTCCATGCACACACCACTCTGTTGACACAGCTGGTGTCGTTCATGGAGGGCATCTCGACGGGTATGTCTGCCCTACAGAGGAGCAATAAGTCCATGGACTCCTCCCTGACGGCAGCAGTGTCCCTCCTCCAACAGTCCCTCACCCCTCCCACCTCTGCCCCATCCACACTTCCTGCCCCCTACCTGTCCAAAGCACATGCACACCTGCACAGTCACCCAAACACACAGACACGAGCAGCACAGACACACCCAAGAGAAAGGCAAGACGTGCACACAAGCATCCTCAGGGGACTGATACCACAGACACAGGGGACGGGGAACACACACACACACAGGCATCCACATTAACTCCGCAGTCCTCCAAATCCTCTCCCTCCAAGACCCCTTCCCTCGCCTCGCCTGCTACCACACCTACACAGCAGATCTTCCTGTGTGACCTCGGCCTCTTCCCCTCCAATCCTGCTGATCCAGCATACCGGGGGAAGAGGAAGTCCACCCACACAGAGGGGAGTGCCCCTCGCCCCCGGACACCCTCCCCCAGGCGCAGGCAGAGTGATCCCCCCACCGCAAGTCCTCCCGGTCCCAGAAGAGCAAGAGCCCGCCACCGCCCTGCAAGTCAACCACCCAGTCTCTCACCTCCATCCCCCAGGCCACCACTCCACAGGTTCCACCGCCACACCCTGCCCCAGGTTCCCCCACACACCGATACCGCATCCCCAGACTGCTTAGGCCCTCCCCCCTGCCACTTGCTCTTCCACCCCCAAACCAGACGCTCTGCCTGTTTGTGCCACTGGTGTGGAGACCGTGTCCCCCCCTCTGTCCTGCCCAGCTCTTCTGCCCCCCTTCCACTACCTTGGAGTCATGCACTGCGGTGGAGTCCACAACAACCCCGTCTGACTCGGGCACTGCATTGGGGACCCAGTCCACTCCATCTGACCAGCCCACTGCAGTGGTTGCAGCACCAACACCATCAGACTTGAGCCCTGCGGTGGTGCCAGCCCCCCTGAGTCAGACACCTCCACTGCAGTTGCCGGTGACACTCCTGCACCCACCTCCCCTTCACTGCCTCCTTCTGGCATCCCCTGATCCTGTCCCTGCGGTGCCTGGCCTGCCCCTCATATGCCCCTCCAAGGGGATGTCCCCTGTCCGTACCTGTGCAGGCAAGCAATTGTTGACAAGTTGTCACACATCACCCTGTTGGGACTGTATATTTGGACTGGCCATTGGCCTTAGTTTATTTTGGACTTTTGATTTGAGTTGCACACTTGCTGAATAAAGCCTCTTTTTGTTTACTTGTGGTTAATCTTTGGAGGTCCATGATGTAGATGTGTAGAATCATGCATTTGCTGATGTAATAGTGTTCAGATCAGGTAAATGAAGTTTTGCTGTGATGGGCTCCATGTGGTCCATGGGATATGTGTCCTAATCTAGTCTTGATCTATAGCATCCTTTGCTGCAGTCTGAGGGTGTAATGTTCAGCATTTGACACAGGGATGTACGTTTAGCTTTTGTAGATTACCATCTTTGTCCTACAATGATGCACATCTGGTGGGCTTACCACTGTCCAATGTTCCTAGTACCCTGACTGTGTGCCCGTCTCCAATGGACATGCAGTTTAGCACATCAAATTTGGAGGACTCATCTGTGTACACAGTGAAAGTTGCTTGACACGTGTCTTGGGTGTATGCAGATGACTGACGTGACACTCCCGTGCCCAGGCTGATATGAGCAGAGCCTTCAGTGTGTTGTAGTTGTTGACTCACTGACTGAGTGTTCTGCTGACATGTTTGAGTCGTGCACAGACAAGGTTTGGCACAGCTGACCTTCCACAGGAGTGGAGTGCCCTCATGGCAGTGCGTGATTCCGTGATATAGGCTGTGCCCGTGTTGTGTGTTGTGTAGGCATGTCTGTGCGTGTACCCTTCTCCTTTTCCTACACAGGCTGTGTCCCTACGGATGTTCCTGTTTGTGATGGTTGCTGAGTTGTTCTGTGTTCATCCAGCATCTTGGACCTGGTTTCTCCGGGATGTGGGTGCATGGCAAACTAATGTTAATGAGGTTGTCATCCCTAGTTGTCTTTGTTGTCAGGGCTGGGGATGTGGGCAAACGCAGATGGGACACAGTCAAGATTCCTCTTGGCATTTGTTGGTTACACGAGTAATGTGATTTTCTGTTTGTGTATGCTTTCAGTGATTGTGACATGTTGTGTGTGTGACTGCTGCCACTCCTCAGGGTCAGAGCTGCAATGTTGGAAGTTGTCTATGTGTGTCCTTTGTGGGTCAGCTTGGCTTCTTCATTGGTGTGTGACTATGGCCAGGATCCCATTGTTTGGGGTGGATTTCACGTCATGCCCATGTACGGCATACTGTGCAGTGTGTCAGACATTCACAAGTATTGTTGACTGGCCATGTGTGATGGGTTTCTGCACCTTATTTCCCCCACCACCCCTGGGATTTTCATGGGTGCATGTGCAATGTCAGCAGTCCATGTGAGCTTCACTGCTGCACATTGGTGGAGTTCAAGGTGTGTGGCGTTGAGTGTGTGCAAATGTGAGTTGTTGCATGGCTGGGGCACTACCTCCATGTTGTCCTTGGCTGGCAGGCCATGCTGAGTGCTTTGTGCTTGTATAGGTGTGATGGTAGTTTGTTGCTCAGGACACATGGCTGTGGTTCACAGTGTGGATGACATCTACCTTTGCCATCACAGTGTGATTGTCATGCAGGCTAGTGTCACCACAATGTGGGGTCCCTGGGGAGTGCTGTGGTGGTTCTGTCTCTTGCTGTGTTTGTTGCTGTTCCTACAAGCTTGTGTGACATGTGTAATTTGGGCTCCCTCTCATCTCACAATGCCTGTTTGCCCACATAGGGGAATCCAATCCCTGAGTTAGTTTTGTATGTGACTGTGTTGACATGTGTGTATTAGTGAATCTGGCCTCCTCATGTGTTGTGTGTTTGCCTGGGGACACTGGCACACAACCCCCCTCACCTGCTGTGTATGATATGCAGTGTGAGTCTGCCTGTTTGTGTTTGTGCATTTGCACCACTGCATTGGCATATCTTTAGTTTGCCATTGGCTGTATGTTGTTTGTTGGCTTTCCCCTGCTGGCCCTGGGACTGCTAGGTCATCAGTCAGCACATTGATCATGGTTAGTATGTCCCATTGCTGCCATGGTATGGTATTTGTTCACAAGACATCTACAGTCTCCACAGGATATCTACATTTGTGTGTCCATTGCTGCAGATATGTGGGTCTGCATTATGATGCTCACTTCTGTCATTGTGTTATTTGTGAATGTAGACAATGTGGGCCCCCATGGCTGATGTTTGTGTGCACATGGCTAGAACGATGTGTCATTGGCACGGCACTGCTTGCCTCACACAATCTATGTTGCTATGGGACACAATCACTACAATGCCACTGTAGTGTTTGGTGTTGTGCGGCCAGGAATAATCCCTGCATTTTTGGTTTAGCAGCTTTTACCAGGACTACACTTACCTTTTGGGCACTGTGGTGATGGGGCTTAGGGCCCCATTGCCAAACTGTTCCAAATGTGCTTCAGCTATGGAGCACACACTTACCTTTTGGGCACTGTGGTGATGGGGCTTAGGGCCCCATTGCCACACTGTTCCAAATGTGCTTCAGCTATGGAGCACACACTTACCTTTTGGGCATTGTGGTGATGGGGCTTTGGGCCCCATTGCCACACTGTTCAAAATGTGCTTCAGCTATGGAGCACACACTTACCTTTGGGCACTGTGGTGATGGGGCTTAGGGCCCCATTGCCACACTGTTCAAAATGTGCTTCAGCTATGGAGCACACACTTGCCTTTGGGCACTGTGGTGATGGGGCTTAGGGCCCCATTGCCACACTGTTCAAAATGTGCTTCAGCTATGGAGCACACACCTTCCTTTTGGGCACTGTGGTGATGGGGCTTTGGGCCCCATTGCCACACTGTTCAAAATGTGCTTCAGCTATGGAGCACACACTTGCCTTTTGGGCACTGTGGTGATGGGGCTTTGGGCCCCATTGCCACAGTGGTCATGGTCTGCTTGCATTGTGTAGGCCACACACACAATTATGTGTGACACATGTGTTAGGGGGTCACATTGTATGTTCAATGTCATGTTCAGTGTTGTATGCATTTGACACAGACCACACACGCTTGTCATGGTGTTGGGGGTGGGATGTAATTTACAGACAGTCCTTATGTGGGAGTATGCTAGTTGTGTCATGCATTACCCGTCCTATGAATAGGGGTGGTTGTAGTGACAGGCATCCAGCCCCCATGAGTGGGGATGGTAGTAGTGGTAGGCATCCAGCCCCCATGAGTGGGGATGGTAGTAGTGGTAGGCATCCAGCCCCCTATGGGTGGGGATGGCAGTAGTGGTAGGCATCCAGCCCCCATGAGTGGGGGGTGGTGGCAGGCATCTAGCCACCCATGAGTGGGGATGGTAGTAGTGGTAGGCATCCAGCCCCCTATGGGTGGGGATGGCAGTAGTGGCAGACATCCAGCCCCCCATGAGTGGGGATGGTAGTAGTGGTAGGCATCCAGCCCCCTATGGGTGGGGATGGCAGTAGTGGCAGGCATCCAGCCCGCCATGAGTGGGGATGGTAGTAGTGGTAGGCATCCAGCCCCCCATGAGTGGGGATGGAAGTAGTGGTAGGCATCCAGCCCCCCATGAGTGGGGATGGTAGTAGTGGTAGGCATCCAGCCCCCCATGAGTGGGGATGGTAGTAGTGGTAGGCATCCAGCCACCCATGAGTGGGGATGGTAGTAGTGGTAGGCATCCAGCCCCCTATGGGTGGGGATGGCAGTAGTGGTAGGCATCCAGCCCCCCATGAGTGGGGGGGTGGCAGGCATCTAGCCACCCATGAGTGGGGATGGTAGTAGTGGTAGGCATCCAGCCCCCTATGGGTGGGGATGGCAGTAGTGGCAGGCATCCAGCCCCCCATGAGTGGGGATGGTAGTAGTGGTAGGCATCCAGCCCCCTATGGGCGGGGATGGCAGTAGTGGTAGGCATCCAGCCCCCCATGAGTGGGGGGGGGTGGTGGCAGGCATCTAGCCACCCATGAGTGGGGATGGTAGTAGTGGTAGGCATCCAGCCCCCTATGGGTGGGGATGGCAGTAGTGGCAGGCATCCAGCCCCCCATGAGTGGGGATGGTAGTAGTGGTAGGCATCCAGCCCCCTATGGATGGGGATGGCAGTAGTGGCAGGCATCCATCCCCCCATGAGTGGGGATGGCAGTAGTGACAGGCATCCAGCCCCCCATGAGTGTGGCGGGGGGTGGTGGCAGGCATCCATCCCCCCATGAGTGGGGATGGCAGTAGTGACAGGCATCCAGCCCCCATGAGTGGGGATGGCAGTAGTGGTAGGCATCCAGCCCCCATGAGTTGGGATGGTAGTAGTGGCAGCCATCCAGCCCCCATGAGTGGGGATGGTAGTAGTGGTAGGCATCCAGCCCCCATGAGTGGGGATGGTAGTAGTGGCAGCCATCCAGCCCCCCATGAGTGGGGATGGTAGTAGTGGTAGGCATCCAGCCCCCATGAGTGGGTATGGTAGTAGTGGTAGGCATCCAGCCCCCATGAGTGGGGATGGTAGTAGTGGTAGGCATCCAGCCCCTATGGGTGGGGATGGCAGTAGTGGTAGGCATCCAGCCCCCCATGAGTGGGGATGGTAGTAGTGGCAGCCATCCAGCCCCCCATGAGTGGGGTTGGTAGTAGTGGTAGGCATCCAGCCCCCCATGAGTGGGGATGGTAGTAGTGGTAGGCATCCAGCCCCCCATGAGTGGGGATGGTAGTAGTGGTAGGCATCCAGCCCCCTATGGGTTGGTAATGGCAGTAGTGGTAGGCATCCAGCCCCCCATGAGTGGGGGGGGTGGTGGCAGGCATCTAGCCACCCATGAGTAGGGGTAGTTGTAGGGTGGTGTTGGTGGTAGGCATCCATCCCCCTATGGGTGTGTATGGCATTGGTATTGGCCATCCCACCCCTATGGTTCTGCTGTTGCTTGTGTACGTCATTTGTGCATCCCTATGTGTGTGTGACATATTTCGGGTACGTGTCGTTTGTTTGTGTTGTGGGTGTTTGACTTACCGTCTGCGCCGTACGCGTCCGTACCGGTCCCGGTAATAGATGTAGAGTATTGGTAGGACCTGCGCGATGGGATTCATGGTTGGTTTGTCTCGTTCGGATTTCTCGTGTCTTCGACTCGTACTCGTCGCTGGCTTGTTCGTCTCGTCGCCGTGGATCGTCTTGTGGCGCGAATCGGAGCTTATGTGCAGCTCTCCCGGATGCTCCAACGTGCCGTACGTAGCGACGAGTTCGGCGCGTACGGGAGACGCATCGTACTAGTCCGGCCGGAAGGTGCTGTGTATTTGGTTCCGTGCGACTCGATTCGGCGTTTACGGATCCGGCTCGGGCGGGGAACAGGAGCTGGAATGGGTAAGTACGGCTCGCTCGGAATCTGGGCTGTTATACGCATCGTACTTGTTCGTTTGGTAGAGTGTTCGAGTCGGTCGGAAAACACGCGTTCGGCTCGTATTTTTTCCGGACGAATACTGTTAGGTGCGCTTCCGGTCGACATCGGAATCGACCCCTAAGTCTCACAGTAGTCAGGCTACTGAACCTGAAAGAATCTGAATCTTCTTTGTCTTATTGAAACTTGTGACCTGTGCTCACTTCATATGTGTGTGGCAAGCATTTAACTCACTGAGTCACCATGCATGGCAAAACTGCAGTAACTTTATTTCTTACAAACTGACCATATTTTAAGATGCAGTATGATGTTGCTGCAGAAATGTATGCATTTATCAATTATCAGGGTATAGTACTGAGAAGCTCAATCAGGTGGTAATGTGCTAATCACAGGTTTGAATTGTCATAAAATAGTGTTATTGTGCTGGATGAGGAACACTGCGTGTAACTTGTAAGTCGTTGATTTCTATGGAAGTATGATAGCTCACTTGCTGAATATGTTCATTTTAGAAACCCTGCAGGTCACTTGTTCCACTCCTGGTAAAATTGTTAGGTGGAATATGTTCTTGCTGCAAACCACTGCAGGCAACTTGGAAAATAATAGGTTTGATTTGTTCATTTTATTAAGGCTGATGAAATGGGTAAGATTGTAATGAGTGGCAATTAACACTAACAATTAAAGGGCAAAACAATTCATTTTGCATTTTATTGGTGTAATTAGACATGCACACATAGATTTATCTGCATATTTTACATATCTACAGAGCTTAAAAATCTTAGGGCCTGACTGCAACCTTGGTAGACGGTTCACTTCATCACCACGTGACGGATATCCCGTCTGCAGAAATATAAATCCCATTATATCGTATGGGATTTTGGGGCGTGGCTAACCGCCAAGCATGGCGGACGTACTTTAAGTGAGCTCCGCGCCCGGACCATCGAACCCTGATATACCCTTGGAGCTGGGGCTAATCCATTGCCTGAGCAAGCACTAAACGGCTGTGGAGTGGCTGGAGGGTGGGCTGGCCGCCTTTGATGCCGGCTAGAGAGCACCTCGGCGACCATGAGAGATGAGGGCAGAGGAGCCGGATGAGGCCTGCGTGTGCGGCCTGCCCTTGTGGCTGGTGACCTGGTGCTGGGCCGCAGGGTTGCTACGACATCAAGGATACGGCGCAGAGCATTGGAGACCTCCTCCCCTGCTCCCAGATCTCCCCCCTCCGCGACTGAGGCTGTGGATACACCGGAGACCCCCCTGTGCTTGGGCGCGGGCTGCGGCGCCGTGACGCCCAGGGCCTGCGGCTGTGCCTGGGGCGGTCGCCCCGAACTGTGGTTCCCCCTGGCCTGAGGCAGCGAAAAATCGGCACCCTGCCCCCTCACCTGGTGAGCACTCAGAAGACTCCGCAAGCTGCAGGCGGTGAGTGCGGGGGCGAGGGACTGAGGCGTGCTGGTGGCCTGGTCGGGGCCCGGCTTGAGAGAGGAGCGGAGGCCGGGCCGATTGGGCCTGCTGGAGCAAGCGTGCCTACTCGCAGTTCGAGACGGGGCGGAGGCGCAGGATGGGGCCTACGTGTGCGGCCGGATCTCGTGGCTGGTGACCAGGTGCTGTGCCGCAGGATCGCAGCGACAACCAAAAACTCGGTGTGGAGCTGTGGAGGCCTCTCCCCCTGCTTCCAGACCTCCCCCCTCTGCGACTGAGACATCAGATGCACCGGAGCCCCCCGTGCTCGAGCGGGGGCTGAGGCAACGAGACGCTCGGGCCTGTGGCTCTGGATGAGAACGACCGGTCCGGCCTGTTGCTCCCCCCGGCCTGTAGCAACGAAATACCGGAGCCCCCCTCACCTGGTGAGCACTCGGAAGACCCCTCAAGTTACAAGCGGTGAGTGCGGGGGTGAGGGACTGAGGCATGCTGGTGGTCTGGCTGGGATCCGGCTGGAGGAGGAGCGGAGGCCGAGGGCCGACTGGGCCCGCTGGAGTCTGCGTGACTGCTTGAAGACCTGGGCCTTGCGGGATGTACTTTTATAACGGCGCAAGATGTAAGTGGTCCCCAATGTGCGGCAGATTGATCGCTGGGTCTGCGGCCTGCAGCCTGTTGCTGCCCCCCCTTTGGTAAACGCCAGCGGCAGCACAATTAAACGGACCCTGGTGGTGCGGCCTGGACCTTGAGGGAACCACAGATGTCGGCGGGGACATCCTGACTACTGCGGGAATAGGAGTGTGGTGGCCCCCATTGCAAGGAGGACACTCACTGGGCCACTGGCCCCAACAACCCGGCGCCAGTTTTTCTCTCCCCCCCCTGGTGCACACTAAGAACGGGGAGGCAGTGTGAACCTTGGGACGTGGCCTGAGCCCCCTACTGTTCTGGAAACGTGTGGGGAGCACTTGCCTGCAATGCTGTAATAAAACTGAGGCCAGCGAAAGGAACAGATCACTCGCTGAGCTCCTGACCTGAGATACGGCGCCATCCCCACCCCCTCAGACATATGAGGGAGACGGTGGAGGACTGAGGGGACCCTGGGACGTGGCCCGGTCCTGCAGGTGGCAGAGAATAGCTCTCCACTTGGGGCCAGGCTGGCTGGCTGGGGTGTGCTGAGGAGCTAGGATTGCCGCCCCAGGAGCTGTGCTGCAGATGAAGTGAGGCTCACTCTCGAGGTGTGTGAGGGTGTCAAGTGCAATGGTGCACCCGACGTCGTGCTGGGACGATCCAGACGCCCCGAACACTGATTTCCATTTTAAACGGACGGGCCGCCGCCCCGGGAATTCTCGGTGGCTCTGACCTCCTCCTAGTGCCACCACGCTGGTCTGGATCCTTGCCATCGAGCTGTAAGGGGGAAGTCGGGTATTCTGCCCTCGAAATTACCCTAGGGCAGAGGTCTTCAAACTTTTTGATGCCGAGACCCCTTTGTCAAAGATTTTTATGCCTAAGGACCCCCTCCCAACAAAATTTTCTAGAACCTGGTACTCCTCATCATCAACAACCATAAACGCCCCCAATTCCCACAGCAAATCATTTTTACGGTTGGGAAATAATATTAAACTGTGTTTAGCCAACCAAAGATCAGTGCGTGTGGGGGCGTGGTCAGAGGTGTAGCTAAAAACAAAGGGCCTCATTTATGAAGAATTGGCGTAGGGCAGCGCTGCAAGTCTTCTTGCTGCACTGCCCTACGCCAATGTGAAAGGGCGGGAATGCACCGTATTCATGAAATGCAGTGCATTCCTATCCTTTCCTCTTGCGTTGGCCCACAAATTGCTGCCTAGCACCAACATAGGAAGGATTGTTTTGGTGCAGGAAGGTTCACCTTCCAACTTCCTTCACAAAAACAATCCCAAGAGGCGTTTTCCTCTTTCTATGTGAGCTGCAAAATGCAGCACACATGCAAAGAGGAAAAAATTGGAGAAATTAAAACATTTCTCCTTGTTACGCCTCTGCTGGGGAGGCATACGTTTTTGGCGCTGCCCCAGGTTTACGTGATTTTGTAAATATGGGGCGGCATCAAAATCCATGGGTAATGCATGGGAACCCCCTTGCAACGCCTATGGAACACCTCCTTGATGCAGAGTAAGGCAATGCAGTGACTTGTGCTGCTTTGTCTTACTCCATATCTATGAGGCCATGCAAAGTCATGCAGGGTGACTTTGCACTGCCTCACATGTAGGGTTGAGACATTTGCACCGTCGGAGCGTCAAAAAAAGTGATGCTGTGGTGGCACAAGCCTCTCATAAATAAGTTCAAAAATATTCTGTATGTTTTTTAGGTCTTTCACCATCAAGTACCTACATATAAAATAATGGGCAGCGTAAATGAAAAATACATTTAAAAAGTTGTTACTCAGTGGGAAATGCACTGTAGTACATTATGAAACCTCTATTAGTTAATTCACTGCAAAGGTCTGTGTGTAACCAGGGAGCCACAAAATTAAATCTTGGTCACTGCAGTGGAGTATAGTGACTTGTGTATTTTTAGTGCTATGAGGTCACAGCCTGTGACAGAAAGCACTGTGAATATGTAAGTCATTATTATAGACTAGCATTGCATTACACACAGTATAAGATAGACTGATACAAAATGTGTAAATAGCTTTATGATAAGATGGTGCTTCCAAAATTTTGATCTTAGTAATACCAGGGCGTATGTAATGCATTTTTTTTTACATAACTGTCCCTTCAACACCTCCTTAGGGGTACTAAGGGCTGTGTAACTACAGTTAGGATTAATAGCAAGTACTTTACAGCCCAGTTGTTAACTCTTTGCACCACCACTCAAAAAAACCCATATCTTTGTCATTACAAAGGTTGGAGTGATTCACGGGGTCCCAAGCACCCTTTGCATTTGCAGATTAACTAATTGAGCACATTTACATTTCATTCAGGCGACCAGGCACCCTGGCACGAAACCTTTACTCAGCACAGGAGACTCAGATGAAGCATTTTAACAAGCAAAATTAGCCGTCCCAGGAGGGCTGTCAAACTTTTTGGAATCCAGGCACAACAGTGAGTCTGGGGAATGCGTGACCCCCTTCCCTGGACTCCACGCCCCCCTGAGGGTTGCTCCCCACACATTGAAGACCTCTGCCCTATGGAGTCATTGCCGTGAGCCGAGAGCAGCACCAACTGACTAATCCGTACTGGGCCGGCAGTAGACAGGACACACGGGCCCACAGACTGCACCTCCCGGCCTCTGTGAAAGGATCCTGCCTCGCGATAGCAACGTCACCAGGCCCGGGCTGACATACTTACCCCACGGGCATACTAGATTGCATCCCAGCACCGCACTGAACACCACGAAATGGGCGCCCCAAAGGCAAAATTCCTGAGGCAACCGCCACGAGCTCGCACCAGCTAGAAGACACTGATGCCCAGCAACCTTAATCGAACTGTATCCCGCCAACGAATATGGAATCAACCCCGGACAAGCTAGATCTAATCCTTCAAGAGGTGAGAGACTCACGCAAATCTATTGAGCAACAAATCGGCTCCCTCACGACAGGCTTCACCCTCCTAAAGGCGGACCATGCCAAACTGGCCTCTACCGTCAAGGACATTGGCAGAATTGGTACCGCAGCATAAAGAGCATGCAGCGCAACTCACACAACTGCAACGGCAAATGGTAGACCTTCAGGATAGAGTCGACGATGCAGAAGGCAGAAATCGCCGAAACAACGTCCGTTTCATCGGAATGCCAGAACGCAGCGAAGGCCCCAATGCTGCTAAGGTCATGGAGCAATGGTTTAGAGAACACGTAGCCCCAGAGGGTCTCTCAGACTTTTTCTGCGTAGAGAGGGCACACAGAATTCCCTCGGGCCAGCCGACGGCAAAGGCCCGGCCTCATACCATGATTGCCTGAATACTAAATTTCAGGGATCGAGACATGCTGCTCCAGAGGGCCAGAGAATGGTCCCCAATCCAATACGAGAACCAAAGAATATCGTTATACCCGACTACACAATGCTCGTGCAACGCAAGAGGTCCTCATACCAGGCGACCAAAAAGAAGCTCAAAACTCTGAATCTTAAATATGCCCTGCTATTACCAGCCCGGTTGAAGATCATGCACGATCAAAAAGCGCACTTCTTTGACACTCCGGAGGAAGCTGACGAATGGCTGGAGGTAATGTTCCCCCGACGGCATCTGGGACTTCCTCACAAAGCATGCCTCAAAGTCCGAAGACCGCGACAACTCGATGACCACGTCGTAATAAACTTGCTCGTAACTCTCAGGCTAGAAATCCCACTCTGGAGCAAGCCTTGAAGGGTCGAGATGAGGCGATTGCAGCGGCAAGCACACTCAGAGACTGTCACCCTCAATCAACATCAGAATCCTCGGAGGAGAACACTGTACATTCTGACTCGGAGAATAGCATAGCCTTGTTCCGTACTGTGACTCCTCAGACAGCAGATGATTTTTTGGGGTAATGTGTTCTTGAGCGGGAGGGCTTGAATGGAACAGTCCGGACAATCTGCAAAAGTAACTTGTAAGGTAACAGCCGATAGCGGCGCACATATCCTTTCCCAGCTTCGATATGGACACGTTGTTAATTGTATTTGGTCTGGGCGTTATGGGCTCTGTCACCGCCTATATCACCATGCAGGGCATAGGAAGCACCCCCCAGCATGCAAAAGCAACCTGTAACTTGTTCACTGTTCACACTGTTGTGACCCTAGTTTGGACCAGTGCAGTTTTAGCGCTGGACCTAGTATTCAATGTTTACTCAAGGGTGTTTAAGGGAACTAGCTCACTCCACATACCAGGACTTATACCATCGGTCCGGATACCCCGGACTACCGCGCGAAGCGTTCATAAACACACGATCACATGTTGGGTAACTATAATATAATCACCTGGAATGTACGGGGACTTGGTTTCATACACAAGCGTCATAGAATACATGCGCAGCTAAAAAGGCGCAGGGCTCAGGTAGTGTTTTTACAGGAGTCCCACCTCACCGACTCGGAAGTCATTAAATTGTGCAAGAAATGGAAAGGCCAATTCTTTTCCACATCATACTCTGCATTTGCCAGGGGGGTGACAATATGGGTCAGGAACAGAGTTCCGTTTGTGGCATTAGAGGTACGCACGGACCCACAGGGCTGATACACACTGGTGCGGGGTACACTGGATGGTATGCATGTGGTGCTGGGTAGCCTCTATGCCCCCAACTTTGAGCAAGACAAGTTTCTTACAGGCCTTAATGCAGTGTTGGTGGACTGGGTGGCTTATCCGTGGATATTAGGCGGTGATTACAATGCGGTTATGGACACTGCCATGGACCGCTCGCATTCACCGATTCCGAGAGCGGGCTCCGTCAAACAAGCAGAGGCATTGTGCAGATGGTGGATGGATGGGCAGTGGGAGATGTCTGGCGTCTTAAAAACCCTAACAATAGAGAATACTCATTCTTCTCCCCGACACACCAACGCCACACGAGGATAGACAGGATACTCTGCTCCATTCCACTCGCTGCGCAAGTAACACACACTACCTGCCTGGGGAAGACCTTCTCCGATCACAACCCACTAGAGCTCACCCTTGCTTGGGGCAGGATCCCCACCCCGGTCCCCACATGGAGACTGTGGCCTCAGATGTTGGAGGACTCCGTCTTCCAGAACATATTAGCGGTAGGCATCACAAACTACTTTGCAGAGAATGCAGATTCCGCCTCCACGCGACATGTAGAGTGGGATGCTTTTAAAACTGTCATACGGGGTATAGCCCTCAGCACCACTGCAGGGGCGCACCAGGAGATACACAATAACCTCAAAGCAGTCAAAAACACCATGAACACACTAGAACAAGAAGCGGCAAGTGATCTCACCAGGGCAGCGGCGGTGCAGATGGCGTGTATTAAACATGCTGAGCTACTAGAAAGCCTCAGATTAATGGATTATAAATCATACACTCAGATAAAACATACCGAGGCTGACAAGTCTAGCGCACTATTGGCGCGTATCATACGTGATGCACCCCCTAATGCTGCGATATATGAAATAGCCACACCAGGAGGGGACACTGTGCACACCCAGCAGGAAATAAATGAAGCATTTTACAAAAACTATTAAACACTCTATCAAGCCCGAGCGCTACAGGCGGATAAATCTATAGACGCCTTTCTGGGCGACCTATCCTTTCCCCAACTAGAGAATACTGCCAGGGACGATTTGTCAGGCCCCATTACAAGGGCTGAAATTAGAGAGGCCATTCGGGCGTTACCACGTAACAAGGCCCCAGGCCTAGATGGCCTACCAATAGAATTCTTTGACACCTTCTCGAACGCTCTGATCCCCCACCTAGAACAGCTGTACCAATATGTGCTGGAGGCAGGGACCCTCCCTTCTACCACAATGCAAGCCTTAATAGTGTCAATTCCTAAGCTGGGTCGCTCTGCCACAGATATCTCAGGGTACCGCCCCCTTTCCCTACTTGCCACAGAATATAAAATACTGAGTAAAATACTAGCACGCCGCTTACTTCCATACCTACATAAATTGATTTACACGGATCAATGCGGGTTCGTGCCAGCGCGCAGCACGTCACTAAATATTAGAAGGCTTTATCATGTCATGGAGACCACCTCTGCAGACAATCAGAATGCAGGCTGCATCACGCTAGATTTAAGACAGGCCTTTGATACCCTTCAGTGGGACTACATGGTCAAATCACTGGGGAAATTTGGAATACCACCGGAGTACCTGAAATGGGTACAGTTGCTGTACACGGCCCCCATAGCACGGGCCCGCACAGGGAACCACATATCACGCACATGCCCAGTAGGCAGGGGCACTCGCCAAGGATGCCCACTGTCACCCTTGCTATTTGTGCTCGCGCTAGAACCCCTGGCCATTAAACTGCGGGCAGAGGAAGAACAAATGGGTATTAGGCTGGGCAACACCACGCATGTGCTATCAGCGTATGCAGACGATATAATCATATATGCCAAGGATCTGTCCAATGATCTAGGGCCAACACCAGGTATCTTCAGACAATTCGAACTGGGCTCGGGCCTGGCTATAAATGAGGCTAAGTCTCAAGCCTTCTTCTTTCGCCCAGGCGTACGCCCAGATATGTTACAGTTTGGACAGCTCTCTCTGACCATAGCGCAGCATACGTTCAAATATCTAGGCATCAATATTTATGGAGACCCGCAGGATCTAATAGAGGGCAACCTGACCAGAGCGATTAGGGCGCTCCGCTCCCAAACAACCTTTTGGACCTCGTTACCGCTATCCGTAATGGGTCGGGTGGCGATATCTAAGATGGTGGTCCTCCCACGGATTTTATATTTTTTTACAAACCTTCTTGTGATAATCCCTACTCCCATATTTAAAGCACCTGAAACGCTATTATCTGATTTGATCTGGGGGACTGGCCGTCGGCAGGTGGGTCTAGCCAAACTGCAATTAGAGACAGATAAAGGGGGATTGGGTGCACCTGACCTCCGCGCATACTGCTATGCAAGCCACCTACAGTGGCAGTTGAACTGGCTGGCAGGACGTAACCTGCATGAAGTAGGATATACGGCCCAGGACATTAACCGTGGGGTCCTACACACCCTCCTGCTGCCTCGCTCCAAGGCCCCCCAGGATGCCCTGACGCTGCTACGCACAGCACTTGCGTACTGGAGGAAAGCGCTACAGTACACGCGCCAGCATATCCCATATTCAAACAACAGACCACTACTAGGTATTCCTACACCCACAGGTCTAATTACAAAACGGAGCACCCTCAGCTGGTCTGAGGGAGGAGTCACCACAGTGGGGGCACTCACCACAGTGGGGGCACTCTTCAATGCTGGAGCTTTCATGGACCATGAGAACTTTGCTAGGGAAAACGGGGTCTCGGGCCACCTATACATGACACATGCAGCAATACTTGCTTACGTTAAGAGACACTGGGCCCTGCCAGAGAAGAACCTCCAACGCACGAACTGGTACACGCAATCTATCTAATGGGAGAAGGGCATCACCTCACAAAATGGCTATATAAAGGTATTAGGGCACATGCTGGGATTTCACTCACTGACTTACGTAACAGATGGTCCGTGGACCTTGAAAAGGAATCGACTGATAGGGAATGGACTGCTCTGTTAGAATATCCCAAAAAGGTGTCACGTAACGCCAAGTTTAAGTTTATCCAGCATACGATCCTCCACAGGGCCTACCTCACTCCACACCTTTTACAGCGTATGTTCCCGAATACACAACACCACTGCCCCAGGTGCAGGGTGAAGGATGTTGACATCCTGCACATGCTGTGGTCCTGCCCTGTACTAACTGAGTTCTGGACGGGCGTCGTCCAGAGCATCAGAACTGCGACAGGCATTCCCATAGGGGAGACACTCGGAAGCTGCATACTCGGGATGCATCGGCGCACAAAGTTCGCAAAAGGTGCATTTACGCTTCATTGGCCTAGCATTTCTTATTGCCAAGCGTGCCATACCTATGCGGTGGAAATCGGCAAAGGCCCGACAGTTTATATGTGGCATGGAGAAGTGGTGAGATGGGGTGGTGCAGAAAGTGCTGCCATTAGACGGGAAGAGGCCCGCGGTCTGTGCAAAACCCTGATATCAATGGACTGGGACCTGATACTGGAGGCATTCAAAGCCCTTGAACCTGCACCTGTCCCTGCAGTAAGCGATGCATAGAGAAATGCTTGCAAACTGGTCTCCGACCACTTGAATCCGACCCAAGAATAGCCCAAACGTGCAGCGCCATTACACACATTATACACGCCAAGCACGCCAATATGGACAAAAGTGGGAATCAGGCAAAGCTGGACAATACTGATATTAACCGGAGTAGAGCCAGTAGAGGGGGTTGGGGGGCTAGGAACGTTTGAAGTTCAGGTGTTATGTTAAATGCACTTATGAGCGTGCCTAGTTATTATCTTGATACCACCCAAGTAGTGCTTATGTAATGTATAATGCACAAAACGGTACGAGTTGCTTGCCAATGGTCTAATACTGATGCTTGTACAGGATAACATGCATGGTGTACTATCACAATCGTGTATACAAAGTACCTAACACTATGTATGACTTGAGAAACCAAGAAAACCAATATTCACAAGGGAATCTTTTGTGATAGATATTAGTTTGCGTGTCCAAGAGAACTCTACCTGAGCCAAGCTTATAGAAACAAAGAGAACTGAACTAACAATTCAGCATGAAGTAACACATTGAACATATCTATTTCTGTTTTTAACAATGTATTAAACATTAATACATGTGCTCACCTAGTACAGAATTAAACTGAAGCACTCTACATTTAGTAGACTATATTTGAGTTGAACTGAACCCACTGCCCATGACCAGTGCCCATTTTATATTTAGAACCATCAGTAAATCTTAGCTGTTGTGCACTCAAAGAGATGCGGTCAAGCATTAATTGTGAACTTCAAGGTATGGTCATTTCATCCAAAATGAAGTTTCAAATTGTGCAACTAGATCTCTTTTACAGCTATACTTCGGAGAGGACACACTTATCCCCCACATTTATACTTCACCATGAAATCTTCCCCCACCTGGGATCTCCACACAAGGTCCAGGCTACTATCTCTCTTGTACTGTCTAAACTTGATTATGCCAATGGCCTCTACCATGGATCATCTTTATCAACTATGAAAAGACTACAAAGGATTCAGAACTCTTCTGCCAGACTAAGTACATTCAGCAAAGGAGCCACCTCTCCTCAAAACCCCACCGTACAAGAAAAAACCATGGGTCGTACATCTTTCTCTGATCAAGCAGGCAAGCTATGGAATTCATTACCCCCAAACATACAATCCATGGACAACTATTTTCTCTTCAGAAAACTACTCAAGAGTTGTCTGTTTCCGGCATAGCCACCATACTCAAACACTAATGTATAGCATATCCCTGTGTTTGTAAACATGTATAATTTGATTATATGTATTGTATCTAGATATGATATATGTATAAGAAGAAGAAAATACATAAATAAATAAATAACTTTGACTCCCTCCAGTGAACTAGTCTGTCTAACCCTATGCCTCTCTCTATGTATCCTTCGCCTCCACTCTCTGACTTATCCCAAACCTCACTCAGCTACTGTCATCTCCAAAGTAACCCTTTCTAGACTCTTTCCTCCTCTATTCCTCCTTGGCTCCTCCAAAACCTCATTTAACTTATATGATCTCCCAAACAACCCTATCTAAACTCTTTACTCATGTATCCCTCCTTTGACTCATTCCAAACCTCATTGTATGACTATGATCTCACTAATCCCTTTCTAGAGACTCTTCCCTCCTCCATCTCTCCTTTTAATCATCCAAAACCTCATCTTACTACGATGATCTCCCAAATAACACTTTCCAGGCACCAGTAGGAGTTTAAGTAATGGGTAGTGATATCCCACAAGTGGGTGCAATTTGTGCCTGCACCCCCCGTGGAGGGACACATGGATGGACTTTGCTAGTCCTGTACCCCCTCCCTAGCAGCATACGCATTGCAGGGACATTGTGTGCCACTACCTATGTGGCGCTCAGTAAGTGGCCTTGCGCTAAGCTAGCATTGGCAATACAGATCGGAAACAGGGACACAGTTGTTCCCTCATTCACATGGCTACGCCTCCATGGAAATAAGGAAATGTGCCCTTGATATTGCACAGGTGCAAAATGTGCCCCAAAATAGTTACATCTCAGTGACACTTGTATTACACTGACCAACACTGGTGCAGAGCATATTCCACAAAAAATACAATAAAGACAGACATCTTTGCATCATAGTTTTATTTTGTACCTCTAGAGGTTTACAATGCAAAGTGAAGTTGATATTAAATATGCGAAAATACATTAACTGTGATAAAAATAAATGGAACCTAAGAATTCATTAATCCCTTGCTAGTTTATTATTCTAGTACAGTGAGGGTGAAAGAACGAGATATTTTAATTCAATTCATGTGCGTACAATTATATTAGCATCCAATTACTTTTAGCTTTGTAGGTCACACATCCCATATGATAAGTACAAGGCGAATGTAATCATATGAATACATTACAGTGCGTTCTCTTTTTCTAAGCTGCATTGAAGAAACAGTGAGGTTGATATTTAAGACAAGGACTTACACAGTGCAGTTTATCAAATGCCAAGCAACTTAACACAATGCTGGCTTTGTGTTCAACCCAGCTATTAACTAAGAATCCCTATCAACTGGGTGAAACCTTGAGCCATACTAACGAGATAGACGCCTAAATACAGCTGAATTGAAACACATCGACAAAAACATTGGCTGGCTAAAATGTGGTTTCTGAAAGGCTCATATTCACGTAGTTCAGACGCAAATATGCGATGTGTTACACTATATGAGGCGAGATACACCTCGCCACTGGCGAAACTGCACTTCACATTTCAGTTACAAAAACAAAACAAATGTTACACAGGTATAAATGGAAATTGCAGAATGGTATGAATCTCGAAGGGGCGATATTGGGAATTAAATTAAAAACATTCATATAGAGTACATCAATATTTGTACCTCGCAATGAGCTGATCAAAGCCTTCGACCACACAACATCTCCACCTCAAGATGAGTTACTGCCCTTTTTTTCTGTGACTCTTTCCCGTATCTTCTTAACACACTTAGGGCCCCATGCATCAACCTAAAAACCAGTCGCAAACGGGCAGATTCGCAGAATCTGCCCTTTACTGACCAGTATTTTGCATTTGGGATGCATCATCCCAAATGCAAAAATCGCAATATAAGGAATCGCTAAATTAGCGATTACTTAAATTACGATTGCATTTAAGGAATCGCAAATTGCGATTCCTTAAATGCAATGCATTAAATAAAAAAATTACAGATATCGCTATTATGAATCGCAAATTACCATCAATCTAAAGTTGATGGTAATTTTCGATTCCTTTAAAAAAATGTACGAAAGTGCATTTTTCAAAGTCACATGTTACACACACACATGCCCTTGGGGCATGTGTGTGCGCAACATGTGGTTAAATTGTTATTTCAGGGCTGCAACAGGGTATCCTTTTGGAACCCTTGCACCCTTAAAATTGCATGCGCAATTTGCGAGTACCTAATGGGTACTCGCATATTGCGCATGCAATTCCCATTCATTCCTAAGGACCTGTAGGCCCATAGGAATGAATGGGAAGCCATTCCTTAATTGCGACTCGCAATTTGCGAGTCGCAATTAAGGAATGTTTAGGAATCGCTATATTTTTAGCGATTCCTACATGCATAGGCTTTTGCGATTCCATAATTGCGATTCCTTAATAATCGCAATTAAGGAATCGCAAAAGCCTACCTTGATGCATGTGCCCCATAGTTGCCTGCTCTACCACATTATGTTTTTACTATGGTAGGGAATCCTCAAATGTTTGGGATGCGCAACGCCTTTGCTGTAAGTAAAATAACAACTATGATGTCATTCCCTCATTTTAGGAGTGAGCACCAGTGATAAAAAATGGCAACATTACCTTTTTCTGGTGTTCTGATGCTTATCAGGTGAATCATACACTGCTACTACAATTATTAATATTAATAATAATAATAAAAATATGTTCATTGATATAGTCTACATTACAAAGGGGTACAGGCTTACACGTTTTACTCCCCCCTGACCGAACTGAGCTTCAGTTTATGCAATCAATCAATAGTCACAGCTAGTTAGCTAGCCACCGAGTAATTAGTACATTTTCTTTGCTGGCGAAATAGAGACTATTTACTGTTTGGCTGGCAGCCATTTAACTAGCTGAGAAGCTTCAGTGTTTACCCGGCTGCTGGCTAAATAGCAGAGATTCTGTTCTATTTGCCAGCAGCCATGTGAATAGCAGAGAAGCTTCAATATTTGCCTGACCTCTGGCTATCTAGTTATCATTTTGCACTGTTTGGCCAGCAACTGTGCAAATAGCAAGGACGCTTCACTATGCATTGCCCTGTTGGCTAAATAGCAGAGATCATGTACTATTTGCCCAGCGGCTAGGCAAACTGCCAAGAAACTTCACTCTGTACCGGGCTGCTGGCAAAATAGTTGAAATTATGTACTAGTTGGGCGGTGACTATATAAATGAACGTATGTAATGTTTTATTAGCAGCCATGCGAATAGCAAAGAAACTTCATTTTTCACCTGGTGGCTAGCTAAATAGCAGACAGTATGCACAGTATGGCCAGTAGAAGAGCATTTAAGAGAGAAACATCACTATTTAACAGAATGCTGTCTAAACAACTGAAATTATGTATTATTGTGCCTAGCTCAGATGTTAACAGGTAATTACCACCAGGCAGAACTACAAAAAAGGAGTGAATACAATTGGAACCCATCTCCTTATGCGAGTTAGTGCTAAACCTGGCTTAAACGGAATGTGCACCCTAACAGCACTACGCCAAAGGTCTAAAGGTCCCAATAGCCGTCTAAGAGAATGTTTGAATGTTTCTAAGTTAATTTCGAAGACATGGCGCAGACTTCATCACTGTCATACCAAAGCATTATACAGAGCAACTTGGGGAGCCCATTATGAGCTGTCACTTACTCTACAAATATAAATTTAAGTTTACCTGAAGAAGTGGGTTATGAATAAGATGACTGTATCCTTTGCAAGACTAGGTGCAGCTCTTTATTCTTCTACAGCTATGTTTTCGTTCTAACTCACAAAGTTATGGAAATGTACCAGGACCATATATATGAGTCTAAAACCCTGCATTTTATCAGAATATCTTTTTCTCTGCCCTGAGTTTTGATGCAGCAATCAGTGCATTCTGGAACAAGTAATTCTGGTTCAGGTCAATTAAATGAATCAGACTAAAACACCTGAAAACAATTATTTGTGAAAGCAAAGGCCAGCACTGGAAAAGCAGGTGCCAAGTGACATAGGGGCATATTCACAAGGAATTATCTCCGATTTATCTCCACCTTAACTCATCAAAAGTGGAGATAGATTTAACACGCCATTCACAAGCGGGTGCAAACTGCAGACATCGCCAGTATTTCCGTGACAACTGCCCCAAAATTTAACACCACGTTGGAAACCACCAACTAACCCTAATGAGATGCAGAGTAGGCGTTCCCGTGCAAAAACACACGAAAAAACCACAACACCACTTTCACAACAAACTGTCAGATCTGCGATGTGAACCAAAAACAGGCGATAAGCCGCAGTAGCACCAGGGATTTAACACCTGCCTTTTGCTGGTGTTAAGCAGGATGACTACCTGCAGCATGAAAGGGAGCCCAGCCAAGAGCATTGGACACGCAGCACAACTACATTCAACATGACACACAACATGCCAACCGACCAGACACGACAACACGACTCCATTGTGAAGCTGGCCTTGCCATGCACACAACCCAGCCACGGCATGACACCACAGACACACAATAGCCGGATGCGAGGAGAGGCATGGAGCAGGCATATGCGAGAGCGGCAAGTGATCAAGGAATGTGAACCCACCCAATGCCAGGTGTGGCGTGGAGGTGCCGGACAGACCACAGAGTGCAAACCACGGAAATGGCCATGTGGAGATTAACTGCTGGTGGATGGAGTGCAGTAGCCAGTGGACGCTACCATGTCCCCACAGGCAGTGGGGCAGAACGCGGAAATGTCGCACGTTACGTCCCCCCCTGCATGCGTGTGCGTAGTGGGTTGGAACAGCGTACGCCAGGCCTGCGTAGGGGTGTGAACAAAAAGCCTGTTGCACTGGGCGTGGTTCTCATTCGGAATGGACAACGTGTCTGCCAGTGCGGCGGCTCTCGGTCCGCCACGAGTCCTGCGCCGAGCACAGCGGGGCCTGCATCCCTGTGCGCCTGCAGCACCCCGGGCCGCTGGTCCCCCGACCCGTCATGCCTGCCACAGAGCACCAACGAGGCTCCGCTCACCTGCCTACACCGGCGTGTGTCGATGAGGGCCCACCACGTGCCGGTGCAAGCTCCAAGCACCAGTCGCCCGACCTCTGCAGCCTCCGCAGACCATCGCTGGCCCCACCGATGCTGGCCCACATTACTCCTTTCCCATTTACATACTCCACCTGCGTCCTCCTGGGCCCAGTAGGTCCAACATGTGGAACTGTGTCCTGAGTCTTGAATGGCAGTGACCCCAAGTCCGTGGCAGCGGCCACAGCACCAGACTCCCTTCGATCAGTGAGGCATAATTCCATATCGCAAGCCGGCAACACGTGGTGCCACTAACCCTGTTCAACGCCAACCAGCAACACGTGGTGCCACTAACCCTGTTCAACGCAAGCCGGTGACACGTGGTGCCACTAACCCTGTTCAACGCAAGCCGGTGACACGTGGTGCCACTAACCCTGTTCAACGCCAGCCGGCGACACGTGGTGCCACTAACCCTGTTCAACGCCAGCCGGTGACACGTGGTGCCATTAACCCTGTTCAACGCCAGCCGGCGACACATGGATGAGGGCTCAGGCCTACCCTGCGGACCAGTAGGTGCCACATCCAGCACCTAGTCGCCAATCATGAATGGCAGAGTCCACACCAGTGAACGCACGGAGAGGAGTAAGAGGAAGATGCGGCTCAGTCCGGAGGAAAGCCGGATCAGAGTCTCGGAGGTGATCGAACACTATCAACAACTGACCTGGTGCCATCAACCCTGTTCACCGCAAGTCAGCGTCCCGAAGTGCCACTGAACCTGAACTACACAGGCCGGTGGGACCATCCAACCTAAGCCGGCGACACTCGGTGAATGGCCCGTGCTGACCGCTGCCTCAGGCCAACACTGCGTCCCAGTAGGTCACACATGTGGAACTGTGTCTTGGGTAAGATGTGGAGGAGTCCACACCATTGGACACGCCTCATCGCAGGCGTCATACCCTGACAGCACTGGTGCCACTAACTCTATGCGCAATGAGTCATGGGCACTATCTGGTTGGACCTTGGTGGCGTCTGAGTCCATGGCCTGGTGGTTTTCTGCATCTCCATCTGGCCGGACCGGACTTGGTGTCCGACATGTGTCTGGTCCATTCATCTCCACCATAGTGACTGTTTCAGCATGGTTCTGCCCTCTGCATCATGCCCTGGGGGCACACCTTCCACTGTCCACCGAAACACTCTGCGACAAGCCCCCTTGTCATCTACGGAAACCTGCTCTGCACTCGTGTCCCTGCCCCAGTGCTCCGCAAGTCAGCGGCCCGTGGCGGTAGGCCCGAGCAGGACGCTGTGCATCCGGGGCCACTAACTCTGTGCAGCACAAGTCATGGGGCCTTTACGGTTGAATGCTTGTGTCCTTTACAATGTACATTGTTGTCGATTTCTGACTGCACCAGGCAGCCCTTGCCGGCTGGTGTGTACACACACATCCAACACAGGTGTCAGTCGATATGTGTGCCTGCTAATAAATGTGGCCAGGCGCACGTGCCCTTAGCCATTCACACCATCTGAGCAAGTGTATCCGTGTGGTCATTGTGTCAGCATGATGGGCACGGCACTGCAACATCACAGTGTGCTATCCTCAGCGGACGATACCATGTCACCTCAGCGTTGGCAGTGACCTTGGACATGTAGCTTCGCCCGGCCCCCCCTGCATGCACAAGCGGTGTGTGCTGGTCCGGCGTACATCAGTTCAGCGCAGGGGTGTGCTGAATTGGCAGGGGGAGCAGGGCGTGGCTCGGACCTGGCCTTGGGCAGGATGTGCGGTAAGTGTGTCTCTGTGTTGGGGTGTTGTCGCCACCAGGGCCACAGTAGACGATGTTGCAATGTAGCATGCACCAGGAGGCCAGGCCCGCACGGACGGGGAAATGTAGGAGCGCAAGACCGCTCGGGTCTTGGCACATGCATGCCAAGTGTTATGTGTATCAGTCCTGCGGCTGCATGAGTCAGTTGCCTAGCCTCATTCGCAGCGTGACCACAGCCAGTCATGGACTGTACACTTGTGTCCGCCCTGTCCAGACCATTGGCCTACACTCACTTGGCCGCACACCTTCAAAGGCCAGCGTCACGGTGTTGGTGGCATGCCGCTGGACATGCGCGGACAGGCATTACAATGGTGTGCCGTAGGAGTGCTCGTGATACAACCGCGCAGGGCACACAAGTGTGGGGGCTCGTGGGAGGGTGGAGCAGCTGTGAGGCAACGTAACACACAGTGAGTCCGCACATGTGCCACGTGCTGGGCATATCGTCCATGATTCCCAGGGTTGCAGACATCCCACCACACCCACGGCAGGCCTCTGTACGTCTCCTGAATGCATGCAGATGGTGAAGTTACTGTAGGGATGAATGGTCCTTTGTCTGCACTATCGGGCGGTAGCTTATTTGCAGCTCCTAGATGTGACTTGCATGTGCCCAGCACCCCCTGACAGATAGGATAGCATTTCCAGGTGACTCCCACACTACGCACTGCCAGACGTGAGGCCAACGTGTACACATCCCACACGCAAAAGTCCTTGGTCGTAGTTTGCGTGCGTGAAATGGCCTTCACTCGTACTCCCACCACACCCCAGGCTTGCACCCGTTGCACACAGACACTGCTCATTGCTCCGAGCTGTGGCGTTTCATCCACAGGACTGGCGCAGGTCCTCACAGTGCCGCTTCAAGCAGAGCCACTGACGCAATGGCAGACCATCCCGGACACATGCTCTACTCCAGTCACGTGGACCTGTACCGTGCACGTCTACTGCATGTACTGGGGGCACTGCCATTGGCAGTGCTGCGGATCAGTTACAGGCTGAGCTTCCGCATTGCCAACGCCACCTGCGTTCAGCCTGTGTTGCACTGTCGCTCGTGCATATTCGAGTGGTCCATGGATGTCTGCCTCTCCAACGTAACGGTAGCTGACCTGGATTTCGACGTGTGTGTGCGCCCCTGTTGGACCACGACCAGGAGTGTCACTGTGATGCCCGCTTATGGCATGCCTGGATGTTTGGCATGCATGCTGGGAACTGGACCTGGGAGATTGCAGGAGTCGTCGTGTGCAGTGACCACATTGAGCCGCTCCCTGATAGGGCTTTCGTGCATATTGGGGCCAGGGGTTGGAGTGAGCACATCTGTCCGGGACAGCTGATGGGTTACATCGCCGACATGTCAGATGTGGTGGACAACGATCTCGCATTGGAAATGTTGGCCTACGCTGCTGCACTCACGTTCATGGACGAGTGACATGGTACCTGCAGCCAGGACTGCATGTGACCCATTGCACGTGTCCCGACGCCTGGTTGCCTGGTTGCATGTTGGGGATCTGGTCACATGTCCCTGGGAGAGAGTGGACATGGCTGCATTGGCCTGGACTCCTGATCTATGCGCGGACAACATACGCGGGTTGGCAATGACTTGTGTTGGCATGTGTGTGCGCAACATGTGGTTAAATTGTTATTTCAGGGCTGCAACAGGGTATCCTTTTGGAACCCTTGCACCCTTAAAATTGCATGCGCAATTTGCGAGTACCTAATGGGTACTCGCATATTGCGCATGCAATTCCCATTCATTCCTAAGGGCCTGTAGGCCCATAGGAATGAATGGGAAGCCATTCCTTAATTGCGACTCGCAATTTGCGAGTCGCAATTAAGGAATGTTTAGGAATCGCCATATTTTTAGCGATTCCTACATGCATAGGCTTTGCGATTCCATAATTGCGATTCCTTAATAATCGCAATTTAAGAATCGCAAAAGCCTACCTTGATGCATGTTCCCCATAGTTCCCTGCTCTACCACATTATGTTTTTACTATGGTAGGGAATCCTGAAATGTTTGGGATGCGCAACGCCTTTGCTGTAAGTAAAATAACAACTATGATGTCATTCCCTCATTTTAGGAGTGAGCCCCAGTGATAAAAAATGGCAACATTACCTTTTTCGGGGGGTTCTGATGCTTATCAGGTGAATCATACACTGCTACTACAATTATTAATATTAATAATTATAATAACAATATGTTCATTGATATAGTTTACATTACAAAGGGGTACATGCTTACACGTTTTACTCCCCCCTGACCGAACTGAGCTTCAGTTTATGCAATCAATCAATAGTCACAGCTAGTTAGCTAGCCACCGAGTAATTAGTACATTTTCTTTGCTGGCGAAATAGAGACTATTTACTGTTTGGCTTGCAGCCATTTAACTAGCTGAGAAGCTTCAGTGTTTACCCGGCTGCTGGCTAAATAGTAGAGATTCTGTTCTATTTGCCAGCAGCCATGTGAATAGCAGAGAAGCTTCAATATTTACCTGACCTCAGGCTCTCTAGTTATCATTTTGCACTGTTTGGCCAGCAACCGTGCAAATAGCAAGGACGCTTCACTATGCATTGGCCTGTTGGCTAAATAGCAGAGATCATGTATTATTTGCCCAGCGGCTAGGCAAACTGCCAAGAAACTTCACTCTGTACCGGGCTGCTGGCAAAATAGTTGAAATTATGTAGTAGTTGGGCGGTGACTATATAAATGAACGTATGTACTGTTTTGTTAGCAGCCATGCGAATAGCAAAGAAACTTCATTTTTCACCTGGTGGCTAGCTAAATAGCAGACAGTATGCACAGTATGGCCAGTAGAAGAGCATTTAAGAAAGAAACATCACTATTTAACAGAATGCTGTCTAATCAGCTGAAATTATGTATTATTGTGCCTAGCTCAGATGTTAACAGGTAATTACCACCAGGCAGAACTACAAAAAAGGAGTGAATACAATTGGAACCCATCTCCTTATGCGAGTTAGTGCTAAACCTGGCTTAAACGGAATGTGCACCCTAACAGCACTACGCCAAAGGTCTAAAGGTCCCAATAGCCGTCTAAGAGAATGTTTGAATGTTTCTAAGTTAATTTCGAAGACATGGCGCAGACTTCATCACTGTCATACCAAAGCATTATACAGAGCGACTTGGGGAGCCCATTTGGAGCTGTCACTTACTCTACAAATATACATTTATGTTTACCTGAAGAAGTGGGTTATGAATAAGATGACTGTATCCTTTGCAAGACTAGGTGCAGCTCTTTATTCTTCTACAGCTATGTTTTCGTTCTAACTCACAAAGTTATGGAAATGTACCAGGACCATATATATGAGTCTAAAACCCTGCATTTTATCAGAATATCTTTTCTCTGCCCTGAGTTTTGATGCAGCAATCAGTGCATTCTGGAACAAGTAATTCTGGTTCAGGTCAATTAAATGAATCAGACTAAAACACCTGAAAACAATTATTTGTGAAAGCAAAGGCCAGCACTGGAAAAGCAGGAGCCAAGTGACATAGGGGTATATTCACAAGGACTTATCTCCGATTTATCTCCAACTTAACTCATCAAAAGTGGAGATAGATTTAACTCCCCATTCACAAGCGGGTGCAAACTGCAGACATCGCAAATATTCCCCCGACAACTGCCCCAAAATTTAACACCACAGTGGACACCACCAACTAACCCTAATGAGATGCAGAGTAGGCGTTCCCGTGCAAAAACAAACGAAAAAACCACAACACCACTTTCACAACAAACTGCCAGATCTGCGATGCGAACCAAAAACAGGCGATAAGCCGCGGTAGCATCAGGGATTTAACACCTGCCTTTTGCTGGTGTTAAGCAGGACGACTACCTGCAGCATGAAAGGGAGCCCAGCCAAGAGCCACACCCGAAGACCCACAGATGCCATGGAGACAATCATCATGCAGCTCCGAGACCCATGAGGGACACAACACCCACCCCCACCCACCCCAGGCCCGCCACCACTCCCAGGACCCGTCACGCCCCTTCCCCCCCGGGAACACCACAGAGGCAGCGTACACAAAGACAGCGGACCCACCTAAAACGCACCTGTCACCCAGACCCAACGCCAGAGGAGGACATTGCACACTACAGGCCCAAAAGGACAACCATCCCCCGCATCCTGACCCACATCCCCCACCTGCTGACTGTCCCAACCCAGCGGACAGCCAACATCCCTCCGCAGACAAAGCTGCCAGCTGCGCAGCACATGTCGGCCTCTGGTACCATCCAACCCACAACTGCCAGAGTCGGAGGAGTCACACAGCCAGCCCCATACAAGGTCATCACACCTGTCCTAGATGCCAACAACAGCCTGGTACCCCAGCACCTCCACTGCACCCACACTGCGCAGGAGCTGCTAGAGACCAAGCAAGTCCCCTACGCCATAGCTGGATTCCCTCACGTGCCAGGGCCAATCAACTGCACACATGTACCTCTCGTGCCCCCTGCCGACACTGCACACAACTACCACAACAGAAAGCACACGCATATCATGAATGTGCAGGCAACAGTGGACCGCCCGGGACTGCTCAACAATGTTGTGACCAACTCCCCAGGCCGAGTGCATGATTCTCACATCTCCGGACAGTCCAGCATCACCCAGCGCTCCCAGGATGGGACCCATGGAAATGCAGTGCCCGTTGGTAAGTCCAAAATGAACACACCTCCAGCCCACAGTCATGCAACTCACGACACCGGCAATGGACACACAGCACAACTACATTCAACATGACACACAACATGCCAACCGACCAGACACGACAACACGACTCCATTGTGAAGCTGGCCTTGCCATGCACACAACCCAGCCACGGCATGACACCACAGACACACAATAGCCGGATGCGAGGAGAGGCATGGAGCAGGCATGTGCGAGAGCGGCAAGTGATCAAGGAATGTGAACCCACCCAATGCCAGGAGTGGCGTGGAGGTGCCGGACAGACCACAGAGTGCAAACCACGGAAATGGCCATGTGGAGATCAACTGCTGGTGGATGGAGTGCAGTGGCCAGTGGACGCTACCATGTCCCCACAGGCAGTGGGGCAGAACGCGGAAATGTCGCACGTTACGTCCCCCCTGCATGCACGTGCGTAGTGAGTTGGACCAGCATTTGCCAGGCCTGCGTAGGGGTGTGAACAAAAAGCCCATCGCACTGGACGTGGTTCTCATTCGGAATGGACAACGCGTCTGCCAGTGCGGCGGCTCTCGGTCTGCCACGAGTCCTGCACCGAGCACAGCGGGGCCTGCGTCCCTGTGCGCCTGCTGCACCCCGGGCCGCTGTTCCCCCGACCCGTCATGCCTGCCACAGCGCACCAACGAGGCTCCGCTCACCTGCCTACACCGGCGTGTGTCGATGAGGGCCCACCATGTGCCGGTGGAAGCTCCAAGCACCAGTCGCGCGAGATCTGCAGCCTCCGCAGACCATCGCTGGCCCCCCTGACGCTGGCCCACATTACTCCTTTCCCATTTACATACTCCACCTGCGTCCTCCTGGGCCCAGTAGGTCCAACATGTGGAACTGTGTCCTGAGTCTTGAATGGCAGTGACCCCAAGTCCGTGGCAGCGGCCACAGCACCAGACTCCCTTCGATCAGTGAGGCATAATTCCATATCGCAAGCCGGCGACACGTGGTGCCACTAACCCTGTTCAACGCCAGCCAGTGACACGTGGTGCCACTAACCCTGTTCAATGCAACCGGCGACACGTGGTGCTACTAACCCTGTTCAATGCAAGCCGGTGACACGTGGTGCCACTAACCCTGTTCAACGCCAGCCGGCGACATGTGGTGCCACTAACCCTGTTCAACGCCAGCCGGCGACACGTGGATGAGGGCTCAGGCCTACCCTGTGGACCAGTAGGTCCCACATCCAGCACCTAGTCGCCAATCCTGAATGGCAGAGTCCATACCAGTGAACGCACGGAGAGGAGTAAGAGGAAGATGCGGCTCAGTCCGGAGGAAAGCTGGATCAGAGTCTCGGAGGTGATCGAACACTATCAACAACTGACCTGGTGCCATCAACCCTGTTCACCGCAAGTCCGCGTCCCGTGGTGCCACTGAACCTGAACTACACAGGCCGGTGGGACCATCCAACCTAAGCCGGCGACACTCGGTGAATGGCCCATGCTGACCGCTGCCTCAGGCCAACACTGCGTCCCAGTAGGTCACACATGTGGAACTGTGTCTTGGGTAAGATGTGGCAGAGTCCACACCATTCGACACGCCTCATCGCAGGCGGCATCTCCTGACAGCACTGGTGCCACTAACTCTGTGCGCAATGAGTCATGGGCACTATCTGGTTGGACCTTGGTGGCGTCTGAGTCCATGGCCTGGTGGTTTTCTGCATTTCCATCTGGCCGGACCGGACTTGGTGTCCGACATGTGTCTGGTCCATTCATCTCCACCATAGTGACTGTTTCAGCGTGGTTCTACCCTCTGCATCATGCCCTGGGGGCACACCTTCCACTGTCCACCGAGACACTCCATGACAAGCCCCTTTGTCATCTACGGAAACCTGCTCTGCACTCGTGACCCTGCCCCAGTGCCCCGCAAGTCAGCGGCCCGTGGCGGTAGGCCACTGCAGGACGCTGTGCATCTGGGGCCACTAACTGTGTGCAGCACAAGTCATGGGGCCTTTACGGTTGAATGGTTGTGTCCTTTACGATGTACATTGTTGTCGATTTCTAACTGCATCAGGCAGCCCTTGCCGGCTGGTGTGCACACACCCCACACACATCCAACACAGGTGTCACTCGATATGTGTGCCTGCTAATAAATGTGGAGCAGCTGTGAGGCAACGTAACACACAGTGAGTCCGCACATGTGCCACGTGCTGGGCATATCGTCCATGATTCCCAGGGTTGCAGACATCCCACCACACCCACGGCAGGCCTCTGTACGTCTCCTGAATGCATTCAGATGGTGAAGTTACTGTAGGGATGAATGGTCCTTTGTCAGCACTATCGGGCGGTAGCATATCTGCAGCTCCTAGATGTGACTTGCATGTGCCCAGCACCCCCTGACAGATAGGATAGCATTTCCAGGCGACTCCCACACTACGCACTGCCAGACGTGAGGCCAACGTGTACACATCCCACACGCAGAAGTCCTTGGTCGTAGTTTGCGTGCGTGAAATGGCCTTCACTCGTACTCCCACCACACCCCAGGCCTGCACCCGTTGCACACAGACACTGCTCATTGCTCCGAGCTGTGGCGTTTCATCCACAGGACTGGCGCAGGTCCTCACAGTGCCGCTCCAAGCAGAGCCACTGACGCAATGGCAGACCATCCCGGACACATGCTCTACTCCAGCAGACGTGGACCGGTACCGTGCATGTCTGCTGTATGTACTGGGGGCACTGCCATTGGCAGTGCTGTGGATCAGTTACAGGCTGAGCTTCCGCATTGCCAACGTCACCTGCGTTCAGCCTGTGTTGCACTGTCGCTCGTGCATATTCGAGTGGTCCATGGATGTCTGCCTCTCCAACGTAACGGTAGCTGACCTGGATTTCGACGTGTGTGTGCGCCCCCTGTTGGACCACGACCAGGAGTGTCACCGTGATGCCCGTTTATGGCATGCCTGGATGTTTGGCATGCATGCTGGGAACTGGACCTGGGAGATTGCAGGAGTCGTCGTGTGCAGTGACCACATTGAGCCGCTCCCTGATAGGGCTTTCGTGCATATTGGGGCCAGGGGTTGGAGTGAGCACATCTGTCCGGGACAGCTGATGGGTTACGTCGCCGACATGTCAGATGTGGTGGACAACGATCTCGCATTGGAAATGTTGGCCTACGCTGCTGCACTTGCGTTCATGGACGAGTGACATGGTACCTGCAGCCAGGACTGCATGTGACCCATTGCACGTGTCCCAACGCCTGGTTGCATGTTGGGGATCTGGTCACATGTCCCTGGGACAGAGTGGACATGGCTGCATTGGCCTGGACTCCTGATCCATGCGCGGACAACATACGCGGGTTGGCAATGACTTGTGTTGGTGGCGGACTCCCCCGGGGTGGACATGGGCGCTTTCCAACGTTCCTCATTCAGACATGCTGCTGCATTGTTTGCATGTCGTGGCACTTGCCTTGGCCGTACTGACACGCAATTTTTGATAAAGTTTCCTCACGTTCACTTGTCTCCAACTGTGTTGAGTGTTTATTTGTATGCCAATGTGTGTGTGAAGGCCTATCTGGGTCACTGCCTTACATGCATTGCTGCCCCATCAGGGCTGTGGGTTGGTACTAGTGCATTATCATGTCCCTGTTTCGTGGTTTGCCAGATGCGTATGGCCATTTACCGGCCACAAGCTGTGAGAAGTTGGCCTGGCATATGCTGTCCACTAATTATAGTGGGCACCTTGCACCAGTCCAAATCGACTCTTATGGTAGATAGGTTAAAGACAACCTTATTGAAAGCTATCCTAGAGGTAGCTATGGAGAGCAGCCTTCAGGCTAAGTCTTGAAGGAATGTAAAGCAGCTTGTTTTACCAGTCTATAATCTCTTGAGTGACCAAATGAAAGAGCACCACACCAGGTATATATTCAAAATATATGTATTTATTACTAAACACACCCCTCTAGTCTCTTTATGAGGCTAGAGTTCGAAGTACATAGGTTATAAGATCTTAAATCACAGTAATAGCACAAATACACGTTTGGGCCCTAGGGGCGTACCAAACCATATACCAATAAACTGGTATGCGAACCACGACTGAACTAGACACTAGGCCTAAAGCCTCTAGAAGTGCTTGGACCACAAGGAACCACCCAAGGTAGTGACACAGGGGACCCACGGGAGACGCGTGCAGTGTAAATACACAACCGCGATACGCCGTTAACTTCTATGGAGAAAGTCGGGATCGGGAAAATAGAGGAAAGGGACACTTAAAAGAGGACTAGGACAAAACCCTTTGAGATCTAGGACTTTGAAGAGTCTCTACCCACGGGAGCACCGGAGTACTCGTGTTACCTCACCCAGGGAAGCCGGGTGCATAGGTGCCTTTTGGGGTCGGGTTTCGTCGTCGATTCGAATGGCGATCTGCTGCAAAGTGCTGCTGGCGGCCAAGAGAAAAGTGTCCGGGTGGATCCAAGAGTGGATCGGAGTTCTGGTGAACCTGAAAGCAGAGGGGACAGAGTCTGGGTCACTAGCCAGTGACCAGGAAGGCGATGGACAGATGCCCACCGATGTCGAGTGCTTCAGGTGCGTTGATGGTCATCTTGACTCTTCAGCCACGAGGTCCGGGAGGCGTTGTCGGTGACCAGAAGCAGGATTCGGGCTGGTGCTCGATGTTTGTCGAGTGCTGAGGTGTCGGCGACCGGATTGGACCCAACAAGCCTTGGCAACAGCAAGTCTCGAGTAAGATGTAGATCGTCGATGGTGCAGACCAGCAAGGTCTGTGGAACTCACCCAGCGAGGGTAAGTGAGGGCAGGCCTGGAGCAACCAGGATGCCAAGTAAGGAAAAGATTGGCCTTCGTTAAGGGCTACTAGCCAACGGGCTAGCGACCGCGAAGAAGCCTCGTGACGCCGCACGTGGAGCTGGCTTACAGGACACTCGTAGAGTGGGGGCCAGTGATCTTCGGTGCAGGTGGTGCGGGAGGCTAGGGCTACTCGGAGCCCAAAGCACAACTTCTTGGGAGACCCAGAAGATGGTGCACTTGCAAATGTGCTTGGTGTCCAGGGGTCACGGTCTCAAGTCACCCACGATAGCCACAGGCCTCAGCTTTGCTGGGGACTCAGGGTAGCCTCGGGGAAGTCTGAGAATCCACCTCTGGTGATGCGATGACTTCGGCGTCCGACGGGAGCTTCAGTAATGCGAACCGGACAGATGCTTCTTTGGTGCCTGCCAAGCAGGGGAGTCACTCCTTGACCCCAAGGGAGATTCTTCAGTCCTCTAATCTTGTCGTAGAGCGTCGAAGGTCCAGGATTCAGTTTCAGAGTTTCGTCCAGGTATAATCTAATGTCCTAAGGACTGGGTTCCTACCTTTATTCTAAAAATAGGGGTTGGACTACTCTGTGGCCCCACCTATGGGTGGGTCAGGGCAGAGGGGTGGCTACACCCCTTTCCCTTTGTCCAGTTCGCGCCAAAGCAGGGGCTGCAAGCCCCTGATCCGGTTTGAACTGGGGTATGCACAGGGACACCAAATGTGCCCCCAGTGCAGGACTTCAAAGCACCCGAAAGTGCTCCCGCCCAGCCCCAATACACATTATCCTGTCTGGGGAGGTGGTCACACCTCCCTGGGACAGGAAACCTATTGTCCAGGCCTCCCCTGCCGGAGTTTCCTCCAGCAGCAGGAGGCCAGACTCGTGTCTGTGGCAGCAGCATCCATTTTGTGATGCCAGGGCTCTGGAAAGAAGTTACCGGACTAGTCAGAGTTAACATGTCTTTCCCTCTAGAAGGGTGGAATGCTACCCCCGCTGCCAGGATTGGCGGGGGGGTAGTATTCCAAGATGTTTGACACCAAACACGACATGTTTAGGTGCAGCCATTCCAAAGTTAGCATTTTACCGCGAGGATATAATGCGCTTAAGAGTATATGGTCAGGCTGCACTACAAACAGCATCAGAGAGGGTCTCCGAACGCTGCAGAGGGGCCCTGCTCATGCAGGGGCACCCTCTCACATAGGAACCACGCACTCTGCCTTTAGGATTGATAAGGCCTGCCTTAGGAGTGACTTATAGGTTTATATGTGTGTATGTATTTCGTGATATAGGTAACCTATATCACAGTAAGGGGTGCATGCACCACCTTACCCAGGCTGCAGTAGCAGACCTGTGGTGTCAGTTTGGATGGCCTTCCAGGGGTGGCATAATACATGCTGCAGCCCCTGGCAGGCCTCTGAGGTACCTATGCCCTTGGTACATAGTATACCATATACTAGGGACTTATAAGGGCACTCCAGATCCCCATCAGTGATGTGCCTAAGGCACATGGAAACCATTTTAGAGAGGAAGCAGCTAGGCTGGGGTTCTGATTAGCAGGGCCCCAGCCAGACTAATGTCGAAAAACAGTGAAGCATCAGCAAAAAGTGGGGGTACCCATGTGAAGCAGATCCTACTCTCCTACACAACCCCCCCAAACGTAGGGACATTAAACTAACCTTGCCCAGTTAAGTCTTCATGTTCTAAGTGTAAATACCTAGAGAGTCCATCTGCATTCGCATAGTTACTCCCAGGCCTATGTTCCACTGTAAAGTCCATCCCCTGTAGGGAAATGGACCACCTAAGCAGTTTGGGGTTTTCACCCTTCATTTGTTTTAGCCATAAGAGGGGCTTATGGTCTGTCTGAACCAGGAAGTGTGTACCAAACAAGTATGGCCTCAACTTCTTCAGAGCCCAGACCACAGCAAAGGCCTCCCTCTCTATGGCTGACCAACGTTTCTCTCTAGGGGTCAGCCTTCTGCTAATAAAAGCTACTGGCTGATCCTGACCTTCTTCATTCAATTGTGACAGTACAGCCCCTACCCCCAATTCAGATGCATCTGTTTGAACAATGAACTTCTTGGAGTAATCAGGACTCTGCAGAATTGGAGCAGTGCACATGGCCTGCTTGAGGTCATCAAATGCCTTTTGACAGCTAACTGTCCACTGAACCTTTTTGGGCATTTTCTTAGAAGTTAAGTCATTCAAGGGTGTCACTATTGATCCATACCCTTTGACAAATCTCCTATAGTACCCAGTCAGGCCTAAGAAGGCTCTCACCTGAGTCTGGGTAGTGGGAGCAGTCCAGTCCATGATGGTCTGGATCTTGCTCTGCAAAGGTTGAACCTGGCCTCCACCCACAAGGTGGCCCAGGTACACAACCTGACTCTGCCCTATCTGGCACTTAGTGGCCTTGATAGTCAGGCCTGCCTTTTGCAGGGCCTGTAAAACATTCCTGAGGTGGACCAGGTGATCCTCCCAGGTGGAGCTAAAGACAGCAATATCATCTAGATAAGCTGCACTATAGGCTTCCAGTCCTGTGAGAACTGTGTTCACCAACCTCTGGAAAGTGGCAGGTGCATTCTTCAGACCAAAGGGCATTACCACAAATTGATAATGCCCACTAGGGGTTGAGAATGCTGTCTTGGGCTTTGCAGTATCAGCTAGTCTGATCTGCCAGTAGCCAGCTGTTAGGTCAAATTTGCTGAGATATTTGGCAGAGGCCAAAGTATCTATGAGCTCATCTGCCCTTGGTATTGGATGGGCATCAGTCCTAGTGACTGCATTGAGACCCCTGTAGTCTACACAAAACCTCATCTCTCTTTTTCCACCACTGGTGTGAGGTTTCGGTACTAGGACTACTGGACTAGCCCAAGGGCTATCTGAGGGCTCAATTACTCCCAATTCCAACATTTTCTGGACTTCAGTCCTGATACAGTCCCTGACATGGTCAGGTTGCCTATAAATCTTGTTTTTAATAGGCAGACTGTCCCCAGTGTCCACTTCATGAGTGCACCAGGTGGTCTGACTGGGTGTCAGTGAAAACATATGTCGAAACTGATTGAGGACTTGCCTGCAATCAGTTTGTTGCTGGGTAGTGAGGCTGCCTGCCAAGGCTACACCATCAACTGACCCATCATCAGGGTTCTGTGAGAGCAGGTCAGGGAGTGGGTCACTCTCTTCCTCCTGCCCTTCATCAGTAGCCATGAGCAAGCCCATGTCTGCCCTGTCCACATATGGTTTTAACCTGTTGACATGGAGAACCCTGTGGGGACTCCTGGGTGTTCCCAGGTCCACTAAATAAGTGACCTCACCCTTCTGCTCAACAATAGTGTGGGGTCCACTCCATTTATCTTGGAGAGCTGCTGGGGCCACTGGCTCCAACACCCACACCTTCTGTCCTGGCTGGTAAACAGTCAGAACAGCCTTTTGGTCATGCCAGGCCTTCTGAAGTTCCTGGCTAGCCTCAAGGTTTTTGGTTGCCTTTTTCATGTACTCAGCCATCCTGGAGCGGAGACCAAGTACATAGTCCACTATATCTTGCTTTGGGGGCTTGAGAGGTAACTCCCATCCTTCCTTCACCAAGCACAGTGGACCCCTCACAGGGTGGCCAAACAGAAGTTCAAAAGGGCTGTAACCAACCCCCTTCTGAGGCACCTCCCTATATGCGAATAAAAGGCAGGGCAAGAGTATGTCCCATCTACGCCTAAGCTTTTCTGGGAGCCCTTTAATCATGCCCTTCAAGGTTTTGTTGAATCTCTCAACTAAACCATTGCATTGTGGGTGATAGGGTGTGGTGAACTTATAAGTCACTCCACACTCCTTCCACATTGCTTTCAAGTACCCAGACATGAAGTTAGCACCCCTGTCTGAGACTACCTCCTTAGGAAAGCCCACTCTTGAGAAGATTCCCAGGAGGGCCCTTGCCACCACAGGTGCTGTAGTGGTCCTGAGGGGAATAGCTTCTGGGTACCTGGTGGCATGATCCACTACCACCAGGATAAACCTGTGCCCAGAGGCTGTTTGGGGATCCATGGGACCAACAATGTCAATCCCTACCCTCTCAAAGGGCACCCCCACCACAGGTAGTGGTATCAGGGGGGCCTTTGTAGTGCCACCTGCTTTGCCACTGGCTTGGCAGGTTACACAGGAGCGACAAAACTCCTTACTGTCTTCAGACATGTGGGGCCAGTGAAAGTGAGGGACAATTCTGTCCCAAGTCTTGTTCTGGCCCAGGTGTCCTGCTAAGGGAATATCATGGGCTAGGGTCAATAGGAAGCCCCTGAACTTCAAAGGTATTACCAACCTCCTGGTAGCACCAGGCTTGGGGTCTCTACTCTCTGAGTACAGGAGTCCATCATCCCAATACACTGTATGGGGACCACTAGCTTTCCCAGCAGCCTCAGCAGCAGCTTGCTGTCTGAGGGGTTCAAGGGAGGGCAGCTCTGCTGCTCCTGGCTCAGGTCTGCCCTAGAAGGTCCCCCTGTCCCCAAGAACTCAACCTGGTCAGGTTCAAGTTCCTCTGGGACAGTTCCTTCTTCAGGGCTGAGATCATCCCCCTCAAGGGACTGATCTTTCTCCTGAGCCAAGGGGGAAGGCACTGCCTTAACCCTACTACTCCTCCTCTTGGAAGGCACTTGGTCCATTCTTCCAGAATCCAAGGCCTGTTCAGTGCTAGACATTTTGGCTTGTGACCTGGTCACAGCAAACACATCTGCAGGGATCCCCAGCATTTCTGCATGGGTCCTGAGCTCCACTTCTGCCCAAGCAGAAGTCTCTAAGTCATTGCCAAGCAAGCATTCGACTGGTAGGTTTGCACTTACCACAACCTTCTTAAGGCCAGTTACCCCTCCCCAGGAGAAGTTAACAACTGCCAGAGTATGGTCTGTTCTGACATTGCTAGCATTGGTCACTTGGTACATCTCACCAAGCATAACTTGCCCAGGTAGCACAAGGTCTTGTGTCACCATTGTGACACTTGCCCCTGTGTCCCTAAATGCCAAAGCCTCACGTCCATTAATTAAAGGCTGTTGTCTGTACTTGCCCAGATTACTGGGACTCACAGTGGAGGTCACATCCATGCCTCCATCACAGACTAACACAGCCTGAGTCAGTTCCCTGACTAAGTCAGAGCCCAACTCAGTTCCCAGGGTGAACCCTACTAAACCCTTTGCTGGAGCACTTCCACCAACTGTACTAGGGGGAACAGGTGCCTTAGGGGCATTGGTGGGTGCTGGACTGGAGTCTTTGGACTTGGTGCAATCACTGGTCCAGTGGGTCTTTTGCTTACAGACCTTGCACCATGGTTTTCTTTGGCCTTTACCCTTGGTAGACTGGGAATCCCCACCAGAAGAAGATTTTTGGGGGCCTGATGAAGACTTTTGATCTTTACCCTTCTCCCCACCCTTGTCAGAGTTCTTAGCATCTTGCTTCTTGGTTTCCCCACCTTGGTTCTGTACCTTCTGCTTCACCCTGGTCCTGACCCATTTGTCTGCCTTCTTTCCCAATTCTTGGGGAGAGGTCAGATCAGAGTCTACCAGGTATTGATGCAACAGCTGATTTTGACAGTTATTAAGAATCTGCTCCCTCATTATCAGATTATACAATCCTGAGAAGTCACACACCTTACTGCCCATCAACCAGCCTTCCAGAGCCTTGGCAGAACAATCCACATAGTCTACCCAGTCTTGAGTCTGTGCTTTTTGGGTGTCTCTGAACTTCAACCTGTACTGTTCAGTGGTTAGGCCAAACCCATCAATAAGAGCACTCTTTAAGACCTTGTAATTGTCAGCATCCTCCTCTCTAACAGTGAGGAGCTTATCTCTACCTTTGTCAGCAAAGGAGAGCCACAAGATTGCTGCCCACTGCTCCTGAGGGACCTTCTGTACTTTACAGGCCCTTTCTAAAGCAGTTATCCATTTGTGGATATCATCCCCACTCTGGTAGGGAGGGACAATCTTGCTCAGGTTCCTATGGTCATAGGACCTTTCCCTGTCTCTAGGGACATGGCTGCCACCATGGGACTCTAGTCCCAACTTTCTTCTCTCTCTAAGGAGATCTAGGGATTCTCTATCTAAAGCTAATTGCTTTTTTCTGAGTTCCAGCTGAGTTTCCTCATACTGGACTAGCCTCTTTCTTCTCTCATGAGAGGATTCTCTCCTATGAGATGAGACAGAGCTCCCTATAGAGGTGCCAGAGTGGTTAGACTCCTGAGAAGGAGACCTAGACCTTCTGGGCACACTCTTAATCCTTCCTGGGGGGACAAAGAGGGCATCATTTTGATCATCCTCATCATCATCCACAGGAGGGATTGGGTTTTCCAGGTCAGGGTCATTGTCACCCTCCTGGCCAGTTTCAGAGGGGGCTGGGGGTACTGGTACCCCTAGCGTCCTCCTCTTCTTCTGCCCCACCCTCAGCTCCTACCCCTTCAGTCCCTACAGGCTTACTAAGGTCATAAGCCACCAACAACTCCTTGAGGTGTTGGGTGGTGGGGCTTTGGCCTGTCCTTATTTTTCTCAAGTTACATAAAGCTCTCAATTCCAAGAATGGGAGTGTATCATACTTGGAGGGTGGAAGCTCAATGGCTTCCTGCAAGGATTCTTTGGATCCTGCCCTTAAAGACATTACTAGTGTGGTGTGGTGTATGCACTACCTACTCTAGTGTGGCCTACTAAACTCTCTTGAGTTGTAGAAAGGGTTGTGCTATCCCTTAACACACAACTCTAAGTTCAGTAGAACTTACTGTTATTCTAAGCTTAAATTATATGTACCTTAGGTACCTTTAGTGGTTTTCAGTTGATCAATTCAATTGAGATTATCTGGTAAAACAATAGCAAGCTGGAATCCCACACGCTGCACACCAATGTGAGAAGTTGGCCTGGCATATGCTGTCCACTAATTATAGTGGGCACCTTGCACCAGTCCAAATCGACTCTTATGGTAGATAGGTTAAAGACAACCTTATTGAAAGCTATCCTAGAGGTAGCTATGGAGAGCAGCCTTCAGGCTAAGTCTTGAAGGAATGTAAAGCAGCTTGTTCTACCAGTCTATAATCTCTTGAGTGACCAAATGAAAGAGCACCACACCAGGTATATATTCAAAATATATGTATTTATTACTAAACACACCCCTCTAGTCTCTTTATGAGGCTAGAGTTCGAAGTACATAGGTTATAAGATCTTAAATCACAGTAATAGCACAAATACACGTTTGGGCCCTAGGGGCGTACCAAACCATATACCAATAAAGTGGTATGCGAACCACGACTGAACTAGACACTAGGCCTAGAGCCTCTAGAAGTGCTTGGACCACAAGGAACCACCCAAGGTAGTGACACAGGGGACCCACGGGAGACGCGTGCAGTGTAAATACACAACCGCGATACGCCGTTAACTTCTATGGAGAAAGTCGGGATCGGGAAAATAGAGGAAAGGGACACTTAAAAGAGGACTAGGACAAAACCCTTTGAGATCTAGGACTTTGAAGAGTCTCTACCCATGGGAGCACCGGAGTACTCGTGTTACCTCACCCAGGGGAGCCGGGTGCATAGATGCCTTTCGGGGTCGGGTTTCGTCGTCGATTCGAATGGCGATCTGCTGCAAAGTGCTGCTGGCGGCCAAGAGAAAAGTGTCCGGGTGGATCCAAGAGTGGATCGGAGTTCTGGTGAACCTGAAAGCAGAGGGGACAGAGTCTGGGTCACTAGCCAGTGACCAGGAAGGCGATGGACAGATGCCCACCGATGTCGAGTGCTTCAGGTGCGTTGACGGTCGTCTTGACTCTTCAGCCACGAGGTCCGGGAGGCGTTGTCGGAGACCAGGAGCAGGATTCGGGCTGGGGCTCGATGTTTGTCGAGTGCTGAGGTGTCGGCGACCGGATTGGACCCACCAAGCCTTGGCAACGGCAAGTCTCGAGTAAGATGTAGATCGTCGATGGTGCAGACCAGCAAGGTCTGTGGAACTCACCCAGCAAGGGTAAGTGAGGGCAGGCCTGGAGCAACCAGGATGCCAAGTAAGGAAAAGATTGGCCTTCGTTAAGGGCTACTAGCCAACGGGCTAGCGACCGCGAAGGAGCCTCGTGACGCCGCACGTGGAGCTGGCTTACAGGACACTCGTGGAGTGGGGGCCAGTGATCTTCGGTGCAGGTGGTGCGGGAGGCTAGGGCTACTCGGAGCCCAAAGCGCGACTTCTTGGGAGACCCAGAAGATGGTGCACTTGCAAATGTGCTCGGTGTCCAGGGGTCACGGTCTCAAGTCACGCACGATAGCCACGGGCCTCAGCTTTGCTGGGGACTCAGGGTAGCCTCGGGGAAGTCTGAGAATCTACCTCTGGTGATGCGATGACTTCGGTGTCCGACGGGAGCTTCAGTAATGCAAACCGGACAGATGCTTCTTTGGTGCCTGCCAAGCAGGGGAGTCACTCCTTGACCCCAAGGGAGATTCTTCAGTCCTCTAATCTTGTCGTAGAGCGTCGAAGGTCCAGGATTCAGTTTCAGAGTTTCGTCCAGGTATAATCTAAAGTCCTAAGGACTGGGTTCCTACCTTTATTCTAAAAATAGGGGTTGGACTACTCTGTGGCCCCACCTATGGGTGGGTCAGGGCAGAGGGGTGGCTACACCCCTTTCCCTTTGTCCAGTTCGCGCCAAAGCAGGGGCTGCAAGCCCCTGATCCGGTTTGAACTGGGGTATGCACAGGGACACCAAATGTGCCCCCAGTTCAGGACTTCAAAGCACCCGAAAGTGCTCCCGCCCAGCCCCAATACACATTATCCTGTCTGGGGAGGTGGTCACACCTCCCTGGGACAGGAAACCTATTGTCCAGGCCTCCCCTGCCGGAGTTTCGTCCAGCAGCAGGAGGCCAGACTCGTGTCTGTGGCAGCAGCATCCATTTTGTGATGCCAGGGCTCTGGAAAGAAGTTACCGGACTAGTCAGAGTTAACATGTCTTTCCCTCTAGAAGGGTGGAATGCTACCCCCGCCGCCAGGATTGGCGGGGGGTAGTATTCCAAGATGTTTGACACCAAACACGACATGTTTAGGTGCAGCCATTCCAAAGTTAGCATTTTACCGCGAGGATATAATGCGCTTAAGAGTATATGGTCAGGCTGCACTACAAACAGCATCAGAGAGGGTCTCCGAACGCTGCAGAGGGGCCATGCTCATGCAGGGGCACCCTCTCACATAGGAACCACGCACTCTGCCTTTAGGATTGATAAGGCCTGCCTTAGGAGTGACTTATAGGTTTATATGTGTGTATGTATTTCGTGATATAGGTAACCTATATCACAGTAAGGGGTGCATGCACCACCTTACCCAGGCTGCAGTAGCAGACCTGTGGTGTCAGTTTGGATGGCCTTCCAGGGGTGGCATAATACATGCTGCAGCCCCTGGCAGGCCTCTGAGGTACCTATGCCCTTGGTACATAGTATACCATATACTAGGGACTTATAAGGGCACTCCAGATCCCCATCAGTGATGTGCCTAAGGCACATGGAAACCATTTTAGAGAGGAAGCAGCTAGGCTGGGGTTCTGATTAGCAGGGCCCCAGCCAGACTAATGTCGAAAAACAGTGAAGCATCAGCAAAAAGTGGGGGTACCCATGTGAAGCAGATCCTACTCTCCTACACAAGCGGGTGCACCTGTCTCCTGTGTTCGTTTGTGCCGATGTTGGTGTGTGTTCCACATTGTGTTCGATGTTGGGGTGCTCTGCTTCCTATGTGTGTGTGCTGCATTGTGTGTGAGAAGTCCCTTCAGCTCAGATTTGGCTCACCCTTCTCCCTTTCAGGCAGTGTGGTTTTCACTTCTGTGCTTGTTCAGTGGTGTGATATTGCCGACTTGTGTGGCTTGTGCTCTTGGTTGGTGTTGTTCCTCTTGGGCATGGAATGTCTGGAGTTGTGCTGTGCTTAATTGTGCATGTGTGCCATTGTGGCCATCTCCCCCCGTCCCCCTAGTCCCTGGTGGTTTCTCTCCCTGTTGTTGCTAAACCGGCGATAATTTTAACGCCGTTCTTGATAATATGCCCCTCAATATCTGTGGTTTACTGGTACTCTGTGAATGGTGGGCTATATTTGGGCTCAGGTGTGTTGCACAAGTTAGTGATTCTGCCACACCAGCCTGTTTTAGTCCACGGTGGACATGCTAGCAAGCACATTTCACTTCCTAAATCAGCCTCTCTGAAACCAATTGCAGTTGGTGGATGAAGAGAAACATGACAACATATTCCCTTTGTCACATTAGGCTTCCTCCTGCTCTAGTAAAAGTCACCATTCCCCCATCTTATGTTTCTACTAGTCTCTGAGGTAATAAGACCATATGAAGAAGGCAACCAACAAAACACCTTTGACCAGTCCATACTGCTCTGACCAGTAATTCTTGGTTTCAGAATCCATGCCAAGTTGTACTATAAAAGGAAGAATCACTTCTTCAACATTGTACTACTTTGTATTGCAAGATTTGTGTATTGCTTCTTGCTCCTGATAAAGCCCCAAAGCATTTCTGGGTTATCAGCTAAAAAGTAACCCTGTTAGTTGTGCGTGTTTGATGTTGTGTGGTCTATCTGGGAAGCTTTGGGTATCATGTGTGAGGATCAGAAATGTGCTCCAGTTATTTCATAGCAAACTTGTGTTTGTGCTTAAGCATGAAGTGAAACAGAGAGTTTTAAGAGAGATAGAGTTGTATTTTCATACATGCACCCTTTTCTTGGTGCCTGTGCTTTGTTGGTAGGTAGTGGGTCTGTGGTCTGGTCTATCTGAAAAATACTAGATGTCAAATGGGAAGATCAGAAGAATGCTCCATTAGAATAACAACAATCTTGTAAGTGTGCTATGCATGAAGTTGGCAGAAAAGAGTATGATTGCTGGAGTCAAACATGTGGTATGGTAGCTCAGTCCTCTAATCTGACATATTGGATCATGTGTGTGGGAACAGTAAGGGCTTTACTCCAATAATAACTGGAGCTACACCATGCAATAGTCTAGAATCCATTACTGTAGACATAAAACAGAGAGTCTTTAACAGCAGAATATGGTGCTATAGTACCAACAATGCCATCACCAAGCCACCCTCCCCATAACTCAGACACAATGTAGGCATATAACAAATTAAATAGGTGGCAAAATAGCCTTGAGAAGAGCTCACAACTTAACAGTCAACTAACAGGCACAATAATTTATTGGCTAGCCCATGCATATCTTAGTAAAAAGAAAGTGTTTTAATCTCACTTCAAAATTAAATACTGCACACTTCAAATATGAATAAAGTTTTTGGATTACAATCTCATCTACGAATCTTAGAGAAGCACAAAACCCTCTATGGGGCCCTCTCTCAACTCTATGAAATTTCCTAATGTCTATGACGTGGGACAATGGAAGTAGTTTCAATCAGCATAAGGACTGCTGGGCGCAAATTAGCACTGTAGGCCTGCATGATGGGCACTCTTCTTCGGCAGGTGTAGCCATCCAGTCTGGACACAGACAGGTGCTAGATCTTAGCAGGTTCAGCCCCTGGGCAGGATCACCAGTAAGTGCTCATCTCTGGGAGTTGCAGCCTCTCACAATGGATCAAGGGTTCTGCATCGGTGGCCGTGATGGCTCCTATTGTGTCTCAGCCCCAGTGTCAGGCAGTGGCACACCAGTCTCTTAGCACTTGGCATGGATGCCAGATAAAACAATGTTGTTCTTTAGTTGAATGTTCACCACAGGAACTGCTCAGGTAAACTGAGAGACCCCTAATGTCACAGGTCGATTCCTGGATTCCCTTCCTCTGGCACCGAGCTTCTTCTGGGGGTTTCTCACGCCAGGGACATTCTGGGATTTTCCTCAGGACAGTCTTCCTCCTTCAGGAGCAGGCACTCTCTTTTTCTTTTAGAGAAGGCTGTCTAAGAGGCTTATAGATACCTCTAGGTACTAGGCAGACCATCAGCTCCTCCAACAAGAAATGCAAACTTCAAGTGATGTCCCCTCACTTCTGGGAGGCTAACTATCATGCAGTCACAAGGCTCGTCACACAGCAGCTTATTGAATACTCTGCAGAGCACTCCCTTCATTGTTCATAAAGAACTTGAACAAGGTGGGGTGGCTTGGGTCCCCTGACAAGTGTCAGAGCAGATTCTGCCCAACGGGAGTCTTACCTGGTAAAGGGAACACCAGGTCAAGGTATAAAAGGTAGACTGCAGTGTTACAATGAAACCCAGGGGCAGATGCCACTAATTGTTTTTGTGAAAGAACCCAGAACTGGGTTATTAAGGTTGACACCCCTGGGCAGGACGTCAGTGTCTGAACGTTGTAGTGGTCAACACCGATTCCAATCCAGGCTACATATGGGAAACCATACTCAATTGTGGTACTCTGCAAGTAGCCCTTGCCAGCAACAGTCAGACTGCAAAAGGAGGAGGAGCCAGATTTTAAAGGAGGTGGGGTTAGAAACAGACCTTTCAGCTGATTAGAGTACTAGGGATGTTAGGGCCATTTCCTCTACCTGAAACTCCACCAGTAAAAAAATCAGAAGTTTTGGGCCCTCTCTAAATTTCTTTTAACTCTGCCCTATATAAAGGGGAGAGAAAGAGATGGCAGATTGGGGAACATTCTGGTTACACACAAGAGATGACTACTAGCTCTTCTTCTTTTAGATGGGAAATGCCAAGGGAATATAATCAGTTTATTCAGAAGAGGGGAGGATGAGCATTGAAGCTACACACCAGAGATGATCACTGCCTCTTCTTTCATTCAGGACAGTGAAGAATTTCTTGATGAAGACTAAGGAGGGAAGGATCTGGAGGTGTCAACTGATTCCCACCATATCATGAAGTCATGGACAATACCTTCTTTACTAACAAAGGAATGGTCCTATAAATAATTGAGCTTCATGTCATTGGAATAGTAAGGTATATTCCAAGTAAATCAGTGAAAGATATTTAGGCATCAAAGATGCAGAACAAAAGAAACTGAAAAAGATATTGTTTTCATAGACTTTATTACAAATATTGTAGGTAATAAGACAGTGAATAAATAGAGGCTTTTTGTTGCCTGTGTTCTTGAGACCCATGGATCAATCATTTTACAGTCACACTTTTCTACTCATTTTCCAGACAGAGGATGTAGGCCCACTGTCTAAGGTTTCAGAACTGATTTGAAGTGGCTCTCTTTCAAATGTTATTTTCTGGCTGTAGCTCAGGCACAGCTTTTGTTCAAGGTGATAGCTCTCACAGCAGGTAGCAATGATGCTGCTTCCATGCAGGAATATATAAAATGTGGGCACAATGAAGTGAGAGAGATCGGCTCCTGGCTTTCGTCAGCTTTTCTGTAGCAGACATCAGACAAAGACAAATGGGCATGCCTTGCTTCAAAACATCCTCAACTTTTACAACAGAAGCTGCTGACCTATCCCTCACTCTACCAAATGGCATTTCTCAGGAAGAACTAATCAGAAACCCTTTGTAAACGAGGATCTCAATGAATTTCCATGGGTAGACCTTTTCCATCCCCTCTAACTTTAATGTTTAGGTCTCCATCTCCAGCCACAGGCATGCAATCAATACAATTCCACTATCTGGGGACATCCAAAATGCATTCCACTGGTCCCATCACTCAATATTTCACCACACACAGAGTCCTATTCCTACATGCTTGTTATACATTCACCTGACACAAACACACAATGTCAGCAGAACAAAGGTCTGGGAATCACACATACTACTATATTGGTCTTGATACTCAGAGTCTTGTTGCTGGCCTTCCAAACACTTTGTTGCATACGTACTTCCACCATAATTCACCTAATCTGTTGCTGACACTGTAATGGTTAGCTTTGGCTGTGTCAGTGCTATCACAGCCGGCAAACAGAGCCTTTTGTTACTTAGAGAGAGTTCCGCTGTTGGCCAACTGACCCTATGTATCTGCAGCCTTCCTGACCTCCTTCTGCTCGTCAGAGCCTTCTTATGATCCCAGCACTCAATATTTCACCACACACAGAGTCCTATTCCTACATGCTTGTTATACGTTCACCTGACACAAACACACAATGTCAGCAGAACAAAGGTCTGGGAATCACACATACTACTATATTGGTCTTGATACTCAGAGTCTTGTTGCTGGCCTTCCAAACACTTTGTTGCATACGTACTTCCACCATAATTCACCTAATCTGTTGCTGACACTGTAATGGTTAGCTTTGGCTGTGTCAGTGCTATCACAGCCGGCAAACAGAGCCTTTTGTTACTTAGAGAGAGTTCCACTGTTGGCCAACTGACCCTATGTATCTGCAGCCTTCCTGACCTCCTTCTGCTCATCAGAGCCTTCTTATGATCCATTTGAATGATTGCCATAGCTCTATGACCCCCGTTGTTAGCCATTGACTATTATGGCCTCAGCCCTCTGAGATTCTCAAACACTTTCTGCCATATTTCACAGATCGCAATCCTTTTCACACATCCACCAAAATCCTTTTCACCCATCCACCTTTAGACCCCTCTGCCACGCTTCAATACATCTGCCCTTTGATCCACCCTCGGACCTCTGTGGCAGCATCAGAAAGCATTGCTGTCACTCAGAGCTCAGAAGGGTAACAGTCCCGGCTTTTAAATCACTTTTCATGCTCTGATTTTTCAGCAAATACTCACCATCAGTTCTATAGGTGTTCTGAAAATGTTGGGGTTTCTAGAGATTGGCAGCATAAGAAGCACGAATAAGAAACATTTACAAAAGAGGTATCTTAATACATGTGGCCTAGAATTACACAGATGTCCTCCTGCCCCCAGGCTTCTTCTTTAGCCTCCTGGTCCAGCTGTGTGCTCTGGTGTTGATCCTCCTCCTGATTCTGCTCTATGTCCTCCTTTTTGGGGGCTGATTTGGTCCTCATGGGCCTCTTCCTGGCCATGGACCCCTAGCTACAGTCACTATTGTACTGGTTTACTGAATCTCGTGCAACTGATTCTAGTCATTCCTGGCACATGTCTTCATGGCCCCACCCCTTTCTGGCACTTCCTGTCTTGGACCTTCATTATAAATGTCTTTCCTGGACTTCCTGGTCCTGCTCTACTGATACTCCCTACCCAGATTTTGCTTGGCTGCTGAGTCCTTCTTCACCTGATCCTCTTGTCCTGGTCTTCCTTGGTCTGTCACTCTTTCTAGCTTGGATCATCCTGATGCCCCTGGATCTACGCCCTGTCCTCTTGGTCCTCCTGGCACTGCATCCACTGGTCCTGGCCCTCCTTTTTAGGCCCTCTTAGGGAGGGCATGGTCGTCTTAGCCCTTGGTGCTCTGGCCCTGATTGCCATGGTCCCCCTGATTTTAGTAACCATGATCTTGCTACCCCTAGTTATGTTATGTTAATTTGGATTTATAGCGCGCTTAATACCGGAAGGTCTCTAAGTGCTATACGAGGAATGTCGTCAGACCCAGGCGAGTGAAATCAGTAAGCCCAAGCTTCTGTAAAGAGAAAAGTTTTCAGCTTTTTTCTGAAAGGAAGAAGACTGCTTTCTGCGCGGAGCTGACTAGGCACCTTATTCCAAAGAGTGGGTAGGATAACGGAGAAGGATCGACCTCCCTTGGTAGCATAATTGAAGCGTGGGCAATTTAGTAGGTCCATCGAGGATGATCTTAGCGAGCGGCATGGAGCGTATTTCTCAATGCCTTGCTTAATGTAGGCGGGAGCTTGTCCATAAATAGCTTTGTGCACAATACAGAGGCCCTTGAATTTGCTCCTCTGTTTTAAGGGCAACCAGTGGAGGCTTTGCAGAAGGGGGGACGCCCGTGTGTGTCTGGGAACTTTAAAGATAAGCCTTGCCGCGTCGTTCATGACTATCTGTAGTCTGCCAACTAGAGAGTCTGGCAGTCCGATGTAGAGCGAGTTGCCATAGTCGAGGCGGGACAGGATCATGGCAGTCACTACTGTTCTCATGGTCGAGAAGGAGAGAATCAGGGAGAGTTTCCTAAGAAGCCTGAGTAGGCCTACACAGGTACCAAACACAGTGGAAACTTGATTAGCCATGGAAAGCTTGGCATCTACTCTAATTCCCAAGCTTTTTACCACCGGGACTGGAGCAGGAGCAGCGCCCAACTCCTGCGGCCAATAGAGGGAATTCCATGGGTTATCGGCATCGGTCATGGCCAGAACCTCAGTTTTGTCTGGGTTAATCTTAAGTGCGTTGGCTGACATCCAGTTGACCGTGAAGCGTAGAACATCTTTCACCCGAGAATATGCTTGGGGGGTCTTCTCAATTTGCAGAATAATTTGGGTGTCGTCTGCATAATTGAAGACTTGGCACTCCATGGCTGAGAGGGTATTGATTAAAGGACTAAGATAGATGTTAAATAGGAGGGGTGACAGGGCCGACCCTTGTGGAACACCGCAAGGAACGGGCCCCTCTCTGACACCCAGTCCCCTATCTGAATTCTTTGGGAACGGTTCGTCAGAAATGAGGTGATCCATTGTATGGCAGGTCCCCGGATCCCAATTGCTCTAAGTCTTTCTAGGAGGAGGACATTTTTGACCATGTCGAACGCTGCCGACAGGTCAAGGAGGATTAGGACACAGGGCTTTTTATTGTCAGTGGTTCTTCGGAGATCGTCAAGCACCGATAGCATCACCAGTTCAGTGCTATGGTGAGCGCGAAAACCAGCCTGCCTGTCCTCCAGAATGTTGTTATCCTCCGTGAACTTAGCTAAGTTTTGCAGGACATGTTGCTCTAGGATTTTGGCAAGAAATGGGAGTTGGGAGATGGGTCTGACGTTTTTCATATTGGAAGGATCGGCATCTGTCTTTTTAAGCAAGGGAAGGATTCTGGCTTCCTTGAAATAGCTTGGTACCTTCCCAGTCTCCAGTGAGAGGTTTAGCAAAGCAAGGACTTCTTCCTCAATTTCTGGGAGGGCTAAATTAAAAATCCTAGGGGGCAGGGGTCAGCGGGTGAGCCTGATTTGATTTTTAAGGCAGAACGTTGGAGGGTATCCAAGTCGATATTATGGAAGGAATTGAGCATTTCTGCTTGCTTTCTCTGAATGCCTGTCTCAACCACGGGGATTTGCTTAAATGGGGAGTTATCGATCTCAGTCAAGATATCCTGTATTTTATTGGAAAAATACGTTAAAAATTTATTGCATTGTTCTTGGTTAGATGAAAGCGGCAGTGATTGTTTTTGACTGAGTTCTTTTAGGATTTTGAACGTTTCTTTTTGTTTGTTGGTTGCTACTAGGATCCTGTTTTCATAATAGTCCGCCTTCCTGCGGAGGAGCGCCTTTTTATAGGAAGCAATTTTAGCTCTATACTCTGTAAGTGCCTGAGGCTCATAGTGTTTGCGCCACTGACGTTCGTAGAGGCGGAGCATACGTTTCAGGGCTCTGAGTTCTTCCGTGAACCATGGAGCGCCTTTGCCTTTGTTGCCTGTATTTATTTTCCTTTCAGGGGCAATTTTATTGACGGCGGAAAGAAGCCGACTGGAGACAGTTTCAGACCATCCATCAATATCTGTTGTATCCGGCTTTTTCCGAGGGCATTCTCGGAGGGCGCTAATTAATGTAGGGGCCTCAATTTTGGACCAGCTACGGACGTATTTCCAGTCCGGAGGGGGTCGGGGATTGCATTTAGTAAGAGAGAGGGTCAGATTAATACAGTAGTGGTCAGACCATGCACATGGGGTGATGTCCTTTAGTGTAGTGAACGGGGTGGTCGACCATACCAGATCTAGGGTATGTCCACGCTCATGTGTGGAGGTAGTTACTAACTGGGTGAGGCCCAGATTGGTAAACATCTCCTCCAACTGGCGGGCCTGGGCTTCTCTGTGTTGTTGGTCCCAGTGGAAGTTAAAGTCTCCTACCACCAGGAGTTGTTGGAAGCGTGAGCGGAGGTTGGCAACACATTCAGTCATGAGGTTTAAAAAATGAGGGGCGCATTTGGGTGGACGATATACAATGGTGATGATTGTGCTGGATGAGTGGTGACAGACCTTGAGAGTAAGGGTGTCTGCATCTTCAAGGGTTTCCCCAGACACCTTTTCGATGGTCAGGTGATTTTTAAACAGTACCACCACCCCCCACCTCTTTTTCCCGCCGGCCTGTTATGCCAGAAGGCGTCATAGTTGTCGGGTAGTGCGGCCCGCAGGGTGGGGCCGGAGTCATCGTCCATCCAGGTTTCGGTCAGGGCTAGGATGTCAGGGGCCTCATCCTGTAGGAGCATAAGGATCTCAGTGGCGTGTTTCTGTAATGACCGTGTGTTTAAGACCGAGAGTTTCAGGCTATCACTTCCGCTAGTGGTCATATGACCGGGAGTGTTAGCCTGGTGAGAGCAGGGAGTTTCACCCCTCTGTAAGACCAGGAGTCCTTCTCTCCTGAGTGCACTCGCTATCTCGGGTGACAAGGGGCAGGGTCGTTTTTTAAGGGATCTAAGTTCATTGGTGGTATAGATCTGTAACAGGCCAGGGGTCCTGGCCCCTGGACCCATTTGGGCGCGGACGGGCGCAGACGGGCTTGCCTTAGGCGCGCCCGCTGCGCGCGTCTGCTGCGCGTCCGCTCCAGCATGCGTTAATATGCCCCCGTGACCCCTGGCTCCACCATACTAATCAGCCCTGCTGTGCAGCAGCTGACGTCCTCCGGGTCTCTAGACCAAGTGCGAGTGCGCAGGGAAGGAGAAACAGGACAGATCAGGAGAGGGACAGGTGAGTAGTGCTTCGGTTAAAAGCAGGAATACACACAAATACTAAAAATCAAGTTTTTAAAAGTCAAGTAAAAACCAGTCAATTACGGAGCTCGAGTACCGGCAAGAACTGCCTGTGCTGACGCGTTCTTCTGTGGCTGCGCGTCCGCTCCAGCGTGCGTTAATATGCCCCCGTGACCCCTGGCTCCACCCTACTAATCAGCCCTGCTGTGCAGCAGCTGACGTCCTCCGGGTCTCTAGACCAAGTGCGAGTGCGCAGGGAAGGAGAAACAGGACAGATCAGGAGAGGGACAGGTGAGTAGTGCTTCGGTTAAAAGCAGGAATACACACAAAGTCCTGGTTCTCCTGGTCCACCTTGGTACTCAAGATCCTGGTCCTCTTGGTTCTGTCCCCTACTCCTCCTAAATGTGTTCATGCTTATCCTGATCCTTCTAATGCACCTAATCCTCCTCAACCTGGTCCCTGGTATTGATGTTGCTAGTTGGCCTTAGTCCACCTGGTCCTCACCTAACTCTCCTGGACCTCCTCCATATGGCTGTGATACTCCAGGCACTAGTCCTCCTCCTCCTGGTTCTGCACTAACTAGTCCTCTTAGTCCTAATCCATACTTGGATCATCTTGTTCCTAGTCACCCGTCTTTGTCATCCCAGATCCTGTCATCCTGGCCCACTGCTTGTCCTGATCCTACTTGTCCTAGTATGCCATGTGGTCTTGATTCTCCTGGACCTCTGTACATTGACTTTTCTGGTCCCCATAGTTTTGGTCTCAGTAGGACTCCTTGCCATGCTCCTCCAAACATTTGTCATTCTGGCTCTGGTTGCTTTTCCATCTGCTCCTCATCCTCCAGGCCCGTTCTTCTAGTCTTTCTCACCTCAGGTCTGGTCTGCCTAGGACTAGTCTTTGTATTCCTGGTCCTCACTCTACTTGTTCTCTTTTTGATTTTGTGCCACTGGACTTGATCCTCTTACTCCTGGTCCTCTTTATTCGAATCTTAGTATGCCTAGTCCTCTTGGTCCTGGTCCTCCTTGCCTTCCCTGGTCCTTCCAGGTCCCCTGCTCCTAGTTCTTCTTGTTCCTTCCGGGTCCTTTAGACCCTCATCCACTTGACCAATCCTTCTAAACATCCTCACCTTGTTCCTTCAATTCCCTGTACACCAGCTCCTACTGGTACCCTTGATCCACCTTGCTTCTTGAATCTTGGTTTTCTTAGGCCTGACTCAGTCTTTGCCCTGCTGGTTTGGATCATCCTGTGTGCCCTGTTCCTTGTTCTCATGGTCCTTACAGTACTGCACCCACTGCTCTGGGCCCTCTTGGTCTTGGTTCTCTTTGTTTGCATCCTTCTGATCCTACTCATTTTGCTCTTGATCTTCCTGCCCATCAAGGTTCAGTCTCCTTAGTCTTCGTGGCTCTGGCTGTCCTGCTCCCTGTTCTGGCTCCTCGGACCAGCCCTACTCTGCTACCTCCAAGAACTGGTCTTTCTGATACACTTGGTACGCTAGGCCCTGATACTGAGGTCTTGGCTCCCCCTGACACTCCTAGGCTTGTACCTAGTCCTCTTGGTCCTAGTCTCTCTAGTCCTTCCTGATCTGGTCATCCCAGTATCCTTGGTACTGCCTCCTTCATTGTCCTTTGTTAGTCTGACCTCCTGGATCTACTGGCCAAAGTCCTCATGCTCTTGGTCTTCCTAGTCCTCCTACATATCTTACTAGCCCTGGTCCTCCTGCCCCTTGTGGTTCTAAACCAACTGGTCCTCCTGGCTGTGGTCAACCTAGTCCTGATCTCCTTTGTCCTAATCTTCCTTTTCCTCCTCACCCTGGTCTTCCTGGTACACCAGGTCCTGGTGCTGTTTGCCCTTATCTTGTTGTTTCCCTGGCCCCCTGGTCCTCTGTTTCTTACTCTCTTAGAGCTAATCCGTCTAGCACTGGTTCCCTATTCTCTGATCTCAGCCCATTGGTCCTTCTATTCTTGGTTTGCATAACCTGGGTCCTTTTTTGTAATTTTTCACCCAGTGGACCTGATCCTTTCCATCCTGGTCCTTATAGTTGTAGTTCACCTGGACCTTGTCCTCCTAGCCATCCTAGTACTGGTCTCCCAGGTCCTGGTTGCCCTGATCCTTCTTGTTCCTGTTCTCTAATGCTGAGAATCATAAACCTTGTCTTCTGGTCTATCTGGCACTTTCTGGTTCCCCGATTCATGGCCCCTTCTGGCCTGGTTCCCTCCTAGTCCTCTTGGCCCTTGTCACCTTTTCCTGGTTCTCCTCCCCTATACCTCTCAGCCTTGGTACCTCAAGTTCTGGTCCTCTGGGCCCAACTTGGTCCATCTGGCTTCTCATGTCCTGGCCTTCCTAGTCCTGGCCCCACTGGTTTGGGCTTTTATGGTCCTTCGGGCTCTGTTCCTTGTCCTCTTGGTCCTCCTGGTACTGCACCTTTTTGGACTGACCCTCTTGATCCTGGTTCTGTTTTCTCATATGCGCCTGAACCTGGCCATTTTGGCCCTGTTCCTCCTGGCTCCTGACTATGGTAGACCTTCTTACACTTGACCCTCCTTAACTTGGTCCAGTTACCTGATATGATCAATCTGCTCCTCATAGTGCTCCGGGTCTTCATTGCCCTCTTAACCGTGTTTCCAGACCTCCGGGTCATGATAATTTTGGTCCACCTAGTTTTCCTTGATCTGGCCCTTCTGGTGGTTTTGGGCGGGTCTCTCTGGTCTTTCTAGTCTCTGTTCTGCTTAGCCATTGTCCTCCAGGTTCTGCTGTTCATAGTCCTCCTCAATCTGGTCCTGATCCTCCTGGCCCTAGTCCTCCTGCTCCTTATTCTCATGGTCTGCAATAACTTGTGTTGGCCCACCAGTGATCATCCTAGCCTTTCCTAGTTCTTATGGTCTAGGACTTCCTGGACCCTCTTGTCACCATTGCCATATATTCCTATCCCTGATCCTCTGGATCCGGGATTCCCTGTTTCCCAGGTTCCCAGTCTGGCCCTCCTCCTTATTCTGGTCCCACTGGCCTTGGTTTCCTAGTCCTCCTCATTTTCTGTTTTGCCTGCTTTATGCTAGTTCAATTTAGAGGGCTCCCTGCAACTGCCCAGCTGACCTGCTGCAACTGGACCTGCAACGTGACCTGCCTGAGCCCTGCTGACCTTTGCTGGAGTGTGTCTCTGTTCCCCAGCAGGTGCCTTTCCAAGTCCTGGACCCTTGGCTGCCATCAGAGTGTACTCTTCTGTATGAAAAGGTGAAAAACACCTGAAGTTCTGGGCTCCTCACTACCGTGAAGGGGCTCACTCATGCTATGACTCTTCAGTGGGTGACAGCTGCCAGCGTGCAAATCCGGTGAGACCTGCTCCTTGGGCTACAGCGACAAGCCAGCGATGACTGGCAACCTGAGATCCGCACTTCACGCTACAGCAGTAACAGCCAACTGTGACCGTCAATGCGAAGCTAAAGCAATGATCACCTGTGACGCTGTACCTGCTCCTCTTGACCTCCTCCACCACAAATGGAACTCTTCACTCCAGACTCAGAAGGGCAACTATCTTGGTTCCTGTATCTGACCTGCGCTCAATCGCGGTCAGCCTAAAGTTGTCACTTTCCCCTAGTCTAGTGCAATCATATGACCACGAGTGAAGCTTTGTGCTTTTAGGTGCTATTTTTACCAAAAACCTAAAAATAGAATGTCTACGGTTCTCCTGATTGGATTTTTGTTGTTCTGGTATCATTTTATTTATTAACCTTTTCTCTATTTTTCTAAATTGGTTTGGGATTTTGTGTGTGTTGTATTTTAACTTTATTATTATTTGTGCGCTGAATAAATGTTTTACACAATTCTTCTAAGTTTGTGTAAAGCTACCAGAGGATTAAGCACAGGTCTATTTAGTGACTTTTTGTGGTTCAACCTCACAAGGATTGTGGTTGTTGCCTAAGCTGGGCTTCCACCCCTTCAACCAATAACCCAATTTCTTTGAGTGTTTCACCAGGTGAAGCAGGAGACTGTTGAATCCATAGATTCATTCTACACTCGCCTCAATGAGTTGGCCAGCACTTGCACCTTCAGAGACAAATTAGAGGAAATCTGGGCATAAATAATACAGGGGTGTGCATCAGTCAAACTGCGAGAGCAAATCCTGTAAGTGTCTGACAAGCCGTTAGCTTATATCCTCACTCTAGGCCGCTCCAAGGAACTGTCCTTGGCTCACACATCACATTTGGAAGCAGTCCTGAACAAAACTGTCAAGACAGTGCCAGTAACCTTTGTCATAAACAGTGCCAATAAGAGAAAGAACAGGAGCACTGGAGGCAAAACAGCTAGTCGGCCATGCAGGAGATGTGGCAGTGTGATGCTGCACCAAGGAGAGTGCCCAGAAATAGGGAAGAAGTGTGTGGTCTGTGTGAAGGAGAACCATTTTGCGAAAGCGTGCTGATCCTCACACACCATGCCAGGAACCTTCCAAGCCAGAAACATAAGGGCTCTGCTAACGAGTGACCCAGATCAAGAACTTCCAGACATGAATGAGTAAGTTCTACACCTAGTTCTACACCTAGTCCATAACCTGCAACCCCAGAGCCTGAGGTAAATGTCTCCACCGAAAGGCAGCATCCTGGTATGCCACATCCCAGACACTACAGTCATAGACACTTGGGCATGGTGAATTTGATGGCTCGACACATGTTTGACAAGCTGGAAGCTCCTCATGCACTGAAACTCACCCAATTGTGAGTATGCGCCTATGGCCACATCATGCTGCTGCCACTGGCTGGGGTCTTAGCGACAACAATGAAGCATCAAGGGTAGATGATGCAGACCAAAGTGTATGTCAATAAGAGTGGTCAGGGCATGTTGATAAGCTGCTAAGAATTACAGCTGGTGGAATTTGTATTCCAGGTCCACCACACTGAACCAGAACAGCTACTAGACAGTTTCCCAGAGCTGTTCAATGGGATAGGAGGCTTAAAGGGCAAACAGGTCCAATTCCATATTCCAGCCCACAAGATTGCGACATAGGGGTGACCTTCCACGTACGCCCCAAGGTAGAAGTGGAACTCACAAAACTAGAGGAGGCAGCTATTATAGTGACAGTAGAAGGAGCCACACCGTGAGTATCACCGATAGTAGTGACGAGAAAATCCAAGCAACCAAGGGAGATGGGCATCTACACAGACTTGCGGATTCCCAATGGAGCTATCAAAAGGAAAGGTATCGCACCCCCACCATGAACGACAATGTAGTGGAACTGAGTGAAACATGTTGGTTCTCCAAAATTGTGCTCTGCTCAGGGTACCACCAAATTCTGCTGGCACAAGAGTCAAGATATATTACCACCTTCTCAACACTTGTGGGACTGCTCCGTTACAAGTGGCTGAGGTTTTGCATCTCCTGCGCCCCTGAAGTGTTCCAAAACATGATACATGCTGGCCTGCAGGGGGTGCTTAATGTAAGCGATGATATTTTGATCCATGCCACGACATTGGAGGAACACTACCATCGGATGAAGAAAGCGGCAGTAGAGTGGTCTGACCTTGGATAGGGCCAAATGTGGAGTTCTGAAGAACTCTCATCTGTTTTTCTGGGTATCAGTTTTCCACAGATAGTGTAGCCCCTAACTCTACCAAGGTGAGAGACATTAAAGCAGCAATGAAGGTGCACAGTTTTATTGGCATGATAAATTACTGCAGGAGATTTATTCGGAACCTCACGACACCACTCCTCTAAGAGATCTACCAAGATAAAAGACATTAAAGCAATAAGGATGGTGCACAGTTTACATGGCATGGTAAAATACTGCAGAAGATTTATTCAGAACCTCATGTTATGTTATGTTATGTTATGTTATTTAATTTTGTAACACGCGCAGCTACTCCGAAGAGTGTCCCGGCGCGAACCAAGAGGGGTCAGCAGATTAACACTAGACAAAAAGATAAGTTTTTAGTTTTTTCTTAAAGGCCAAGGGGTCTTGGGTATTGCGAAGTGCAAAAGGAAGGGCATTCCAAGCCTGAGCAGCTTTTACTGTGAGCCGGCCACCGCCCAGCCTGTGACGAATGAAGCGGGGAACTTGTGCTCATAACACTGCTCCTCTAAGACACTTACTAAAGATGACCGACCCTTGGTCTGGGATCAAATGGAAGAATACTAAGGACGCGTTGTGAGCAAATACTATACTTGTGTATTTTAACTTGTTAAAGCCAATAGAGGTGTCGGTGAATGCTAGTCTGATTAAGACTCCTGTCCCAACAGCAGAAGTGCAGAGAATGGGCCATGGTAGTGTAGGCTAGTCGAACGCTCAACAAGGCAGAGCAACGCAATCGCAAATCCAGAGGTAGGCTTTGGCTACGTACTGGGGCTGTCATCATTTACATGTCTATGTATATGGTCAACCATTCTCTGTCCACACCGAACACAAGCCTCTGGTTCCATTAATCAATGGTTCCACTTCCAACATCCCAACCACGTTGATAAGGGGGCATTGCAGTTGCAAGAATATTCTTTTGACATTACTTACCATCCTGAGGCATAGAATCTGGTGGATTATTTGTCCCGGAATCCCTAAGAAACCACATTAGAGGATGGAGAGGATGTATGAAACAACAAAAAGTATGTGAGGCTGATAATCGAGAGCTCATGACCACTTCAGATAACCATGGAAGACATTGTGGAAGCTACAGGGCATCTCAACCATTTATTCTGGACAATGGGGCATCTAAAGGAAAATTTGTCTTTCAGAACGCAAGAGGCACAGGTTCTGATGTCTCTGTAAAATGTGTGGCAGGACAGCCTCAGAGGAGGTCTCTTTGTTGAGATCAAGCCGAAATTAAGGCAATTCAGTTACCTTGGTCTTGGATGAGTCTCAGCATGAGTGCAAAAGCTGTTTCTGTACTCAAGGCACCTGAATTCTTTCATATGCTGAGCTAGTTGTTTAGATACATTATGTTCAGTAATATTTCCCAGAGAAGGAAGAAGGGTGCTATATCAACAATGGCTTTTTTGAGAAGGCGAGTAACTACTCCACTTTCCATTCAGAAGGGATCATACCATTGGAGACAGATAGATTGGTAATATTAGTCAAAAAATGAACTAAGGCCGATGAGTCATACTGTGGGATGAAAACCAGGCAGAGATCCTTGTTAGAGCTCAATCTGATTACCCTTGACATAGATGTAACTTCTTCATGATTGGTGGGAGAGAACCTTGTACAGAATTATGATGAAGGGGGAAAGTCATCTATTGAGGAAGTACTTGATAAGTAGAGTACAAGTTCTTTTCATCCGTATCTTTGCCAGGAGAGTTATCGTGTATAGCTCTTTTTTGACATTTGTAAGCCAGTGCATCATTTTCAGTGTACGAGGTTTGCCATTTGCGTTTTAATGGCCTCAGGGACTTTCTATCTTAAAAACTGCTTTGAAAAGGATGTGAGGCAATCTGATTGGGTAGAAGGCTCTGAAAAATATGTTCTTGGTGCAATTATAGGATGCCAGGCACCAACTTACATCCTGACTACAAGTGTCAGGAGATGTTTAAGAATTCATTTCCTGATCCAAGAGAGGATGTGTGTGGATCCAAGAGGGGCAGATAGAGCCCCCAAAGAACATTTTCTTGGCAGGATTGGCAGACCCAGAAATGTTTCTGCATATCTGCAAATCCACATATTTAAGAATCCGACTCCATTCCCCAGGTCCAGTTGCAATTTTTATTCAGGAGGGGTCACATGGCCCCCCTCCTTGGGATTATTTCAGCCCTGGTGACCCCATTCCCGGGGGAAATTTTTGTGGGTACGGGCACATGTCCCCCATCCCTTGGCCAATTTCGGCACTGGGGACCCGATCCAATGGGGCCCATCATAAGAATAATAAATAAATCTGGTATTTGTAAAGTACAAACTAATCACCCCAAAGGGTCTCAAGGCGCTGGGGGCCAATTGGGGAGATTAAGTGAGCTATTGCCCAGAGTCACATGGTGCTGAGCTGGACCGGTGCCGGGATCGAACCGTGAGCCCAACGCTCTGGAGTCAGCCACTCTGGCCGCTGCGCCACACCTCTACCTAGAAAAGGTGGGTGCCCTGGTGCCCACTCAGGGCACCCATCACACTATTGTTGGGTGCCACGGGGGAATCCCATCCAGTGGGATTCAGCATTGCTACCACCCACAAGGAGCAGCTAATAATGCTGCTCCCTAAGGGCGGGAGCAATATTTAAATCTGTTTCCCTGCCTGCATCACTGTGGGCAGGAAACCAGATCTAAAGTCCTCTCCCAGCTGTCAAGAGCATCTCCCACCCACTGGGAGCAGACTTGGTGTTTGCTCCTGCTTGGCGGGAGATTTAAAAATGCTCCCACCAGGTGAGAACAAATACAGGTTTCCCTGCCTGTGCCACTTCAGGCAGAGAAACCGCTCTGTCCTAGGGTGGGCACCCCGTGACACAGCTGCTGAGCCAGCCCTGGCGGTGGCCTGTCCGGGGCCATTTATGGCTCAGGGAGCATAATCCTCCCCGGAGGTGGGCTCCGTGGGTCCTTTTCAGGCCCACCTCCCCACAAAAACCAATGTCAACCCTGGGAGTGGCCTCCCTGGGGCCTCTCGAGGTGCTGGGAGGGGGTCCGTGCAGTCCCCCCTCCCCATAAATAATAAGATTGACCTGAGGGTGAACTCCCTGGGACCTCTACTGGCTTGGGTAGGGGGCACTGGCTTGGGAAGGGGGCACACAGCCCCCTCCCCTTTCTAAACACAGCCCAGGGGGTAGGCTCCCCAGGGCTTATACTGAGTAAATGTGGCCAGACCGCCATTTTGTTTTTTCTTCGATCGTGCGAGAGGCTTGACGGATTGTGGCATTTGTTGACATTTTTTTCTTTTTTGGCCCAGGGGGGTCCCTCTGGGTCCCCATTGAACCCCCATTGAACCCCCATATATGTTTTTTATTTTAAGAACTTCAGGACTGCGGACTAAGAAATGTTGCTGAAAGCCATTACAGAACTCAAGGGCTTAATCCCCTGTCCTGAAGTTTTGCAGCAAAAAAACGACATTTGTGGCTGCCATTTTTTTTCTTTTTGGTCCCAGATGGGGTTTCTCTAGATCCCCCCATTGGGCCTAAGGGGTCAGTGTGTCCCTACCCTGCCCCCATATATCTGTTTTTTAAAAGAATTTCAGGGCTGGGACTAAGTCCCCGAGTCCTGTAATGACTGTCACTAACATTTTTCTCATGTTGCTGGCAGCCAGTCAGAACACTCGCTCCCATGGGAGACTGACTACTCAAGAGCAAATTGTCCAAGGAAAAATAAGCTCCCTGTGCCAATCAGAATGCTCTTTTTTTACATTGGCGCTCCCATGAGACTCTGAAGAGACTCTGAAGAGACTCTGAAGGACCGGTCCATCCATTTTAACCTTAATTTTTTCAAAAACTAGTGAACAAATTTACACATATCACAAAAGCACAATCTGCGAACTACAGTCTAGCTTCCTGCCAAATTTGGTGTAATTCCGTTCGCCAGTTTTTGCAGCAATGCTTCTTAAAGAAGTCTATGGAAAATCCATGGGGATTTTGCATTTTGGAACCCTCCCTTTTTATTGGTCCCCAATTGACGGATCACCCCAAAACTTTCCAAGCACAATAAACCAAGAGAGAGCACCCTTTGGAAAGTTTCATGAAGATTTGTGAAAACAGTGCCAAAGTTAAAAGTAAAACAAAAAGTGCATTTCCCATGGAAATGCTGATCTAACTATAACTACCCAGTGGCAATATATATCTATCTATATATATATATATATATATATACATAAAAATATTGCCACTTGTTGTCAGCTTACCCACATATCTGAGAGACACCAGCGACTTTCTCCTCAAGATCAAGACTGTCCCATGGTCACAGGACTGTGTCCTAATGTCATTGGACATAACATCGCTGTATACCAGCATACGCCACTGAGATGGACTATCCGCTTGCCAACACTTCCTAGCGAAGAGACCCATCACATGTTACAAGCATAATGAACTCATCCTGTTCCTTATCGAATGGTGTCTGCAACATAACTTCTTTGTGTTTGACAATAGATTGTATCAACAACTCAGGGGTGTTGCCATGGGGGCTTGCTTCTCCCCCAGCTATGCCTGCTTACATGTGGGCTGGTGGGAGGAGGGGGCCCTCATGGCGGCATACTCTGATGCTTGGACCAATAACATCAAATGTTGGCTACGGTACATAGATGATGTCTTTGTGGTTTGGAAAGGCAACATCGAGAGCGCACGTGCATTCATAACACTGATTAATTGTAATTAACTTAATCGTGAATTTAATGCCAACATGAGCACTGAGTCAGTTGATTTTTGGGATGTGAAATTATATGTTTCTGAGGGCACATTACATTCCACCCTTCATAGAAAATCCACAGCAGGCAACTCCACCCTCCACGCCTTCCATCCCAGGCACCTTATTGCAAGCATTCCCTTTGGCGAAATGCTGTGCTTGCGCAGGATTTGCAGCTCCAACGAGGATCTCATAGCCTGTCAAAGGGACGCACACAAGAGATTCAAAGCCAGGGGCTACATGGAGAGAGATATCACTGTTGCCATCGACAAAGCTAACGTCATACCCAGAGATGTGCTGTTACTAGGGAAGCCAACTGACACAACTGTCAGTGCTGATACACAGATTGAGCAGTCCACCCAGGGCTGCGTCAGCACGCGCCTGATCATCACGCACAACACTGAGGCACGTGCACTAAGGTCCATCATCAACAAACATTGGGGCATCAATTAAACTGACCCCATACTGGGACCCATGGTTACCCAACGTCCTGACATTACATACAGGAGAGCTAATTCCATGCATGACGCTATTGTGAGAAGCAGCCCTGAAATAACCACCAAAACAAACTGGCTATCTAACGTTAAAGGGTTTTTCAAGTGTAGCAGTTGCAGGGCGTGTAAATTTGGGGTTAACACCAGCCAAGTTATAGCTCAGTTCAGAAGCGCACCTATAGTTATCAAACACAGACTGACTTGTAGGACAGAATTCGCAGTCTATGTGCTTGTCTGCAATTGTGGTCTCAGGTACGTGGGCAGCACGAAATTCAGGTACACCTTCGCATCCTACAACACCTGTGGGCGATAGTCAACAGCGACCCCACATACCCTGTCGCAAGACACTTCAAAGAAGTCCACGGTAACAACTTAGACCACCTCAGGTATTTTGTTATAGACTGTGTAGCACCACTCAGACGGGGTGGGAATAGAGAGAAACTACTGAGGCAACTGGAATCTAGGTACATTCTAGAACTAACTTCCAAGACCCCTTCTGGGCTCAACATCAGTGAGGACTTGCACAATTTCCTCTGATTTCACATGACACAGTGTCTCTATGACGTCTTTGTCTCAGCTCGACATCAATTGTATATCTTGCAGTATTTCCCACTTTGGCTTGCCCTAGCTCGTTTCCATGCATTATGTAGCATGTATGCGTGACTTCTATCCTCTGTTTCTCATGTGCTTGCGTTGTATTAGAGTTAGGTTTTGAGTCGGCTGACTCTCTGTTGGTTGTCCCGTTTTTAATTTTCAATATATATTTGTGTCATTTCACTTAACATACGTGATTTTACCTCACATGCACTGACTACACTGCACCAAGTCAATACTGACCATTCACGCCCAACACTGCAGCACCTTTTCTGCTTTCCCGACCCCCCTCCCTATCGCTCTCAGCATGACAACTTTAGTCAGTGACCCGTCACTTTGTGTTTACACTCTGCATGGCACATATCAGTATGAGGGTTGTGTTATCTCACTTTTAGACTTTAACTCCTAGCATTATGCCGGTAGCAATTTCACATCTGTGGCTATGACCTTTTTGCACTAAGCAGACATTTAGTTCATCCCCAGTCTTGCACTGACCGTTTTTCAGTGGCTCTTTATTCCTGTTAGGTAGCTCTTCCTGTGCTCTGATGGATTAGCGGCAATTGGTGTCACCATGACCTGAATCCCTTCTCCTAATTCAATTTAGTTCCTGCATGGCTTTGAAGGTACAGCGTATTCTTTCCAGCATCAGAGTAGCTAGGACAGACGCAATACCAGCGTCACACTTTTTCGACACTGACCGCGCGCCTTCAGTCTCTTTTTACTCTGGGTTAGGGGTTTTTTCCCTCTAATTTTGATGCACCTAAGGCACAGGCACTACCAGTTTATTATTTTTTAAGCCTATATTTTTTAAGCATTTGTTCAGATTGTTATGAACCATTTCCATTATGTTATTGTTTTTTATTTTAAGGTCATCCACTTTGTGTGATCTCTAGTTGGAAGTCTATTGTTTATGTCTGTTGGAATCTCTGCCTCACGCTATGTGCCCAGTCATCGGCTGATGACTATGTAAATTTACTGCATGTTGTAATGTTTGTGTAACTATGTCAAAGTCACGATGGAAATAGTAGAGTCACTGCCTCATTGCTCTATATAAACCGTGTCTATTCATGCAGCACGCTATGTGATCAAGACCGCAGGCTTGCGGTCTAAACGCATCATCTTTGACATGAACATGCAATAAACTTCTTTGTTTGCATCAACTACGGAGTCTGGGCCCGTGTTTGACCCGGCGTGGTCTTGCCTTGGGATCCTGGTTTCATATACATATATATATATATATAATAAAATACAAAAAGAGTTGCCTCTAGGTGGGATGCACTCCCAGGTGGAAATTACGCCAAAGCAAGGGCACACGCTTTCCACCTAAACTTGAGAACTACCCAGAGTTCTCTGCTTCTTTTTTGCATAATTTATTCGTCACTCTATGCCTGAAAGGGTATTTTTTTTTACTTATACTGGGTGCTCCCTTGTGTCTGGACAAAGCTATACCTCTCTGAAGAGCTCTAATTAGAGGGGTTGCTTCTACTCATTTCAGGTTGGCTTGGTTGGTATTTTACCAATTCAAAGCTGTAATACTGTGCCTGGAGTGGTAAATGGCTTTTGTCATTTTACAGCTCGGCAAGGACAGCACTGTGCTAGTCCTATGCTTAAAGATTTTGCTGTAGAAATGGCAAAAGACTTTGTCCATTTCTATCTCGGCGTGGATAGCACTGTGCTAATCCTATGCTTAAAGACTTTGATAGAAAAGCAGACATTTGAGGTGAGCAGATCTAGAGTGTCGCTGGTGTTGAGAGTGCTCTATACAGGAGCTGCTTTCCACCTAAACTTGAGAACTACCCAGAGTTCTCTGCTTCTTTTTGCATAATTTATTCGTCACTCTATGCCTGAAAGGGTATTTTTTTAACTTATACTGGGTGCTCCCTTGTGTCTGGACAAAGCTATACCTCTCTGAAGAGCTCTAATTAGAGCGAAACACTGTGTCAGGGGTTGCTTTTACTCATTTCAGGTTGGCTTGGTTGGTATTTTACCAATTCAAAGCTGTAATACTGTGCCTGGAGTGGTAAATGGCTTTTGTCATTTTACAGCTCGGCAAGGACAGCACTGTGCTAGTCCTATGCTTAAAGATTTTGCTGTAGAAATGGCAAAGACTTTGTCCATTTCTATCTCGGCGTGGATAGCACTGTGCTAATCCTATGCTTAAAGACTTTGATAGAAAAGCAGACATTTGAGGTGAGCAGATCTAGAGTGTCGCTGGTGTTGAGAGTGCTCTATACAGGAGCTGCTTTCCACCTAAACTTGAGAACTACCCAGAGTTCTCTGCTTCTTTTTTGCATATATATATATTATCTACTGGCGGTCGCCAGTAGATAGTTATAGTTAAAACCTATTATCCATAGGAAATCCGCGACATTCTATTTGAAATAACGTTGGCGCCGGTTGACGAATCTTCGCGAAGTTTCCAACTTGTTGGGCGCTCCGGTCCGCTCCTATCCTGAAAGTCTCGGGGTGATACTTCAAGCGGGGGCCGAGAAAAAGGGGGTCCCAAAACGCGTTTTCCCCATTCATTTTTCCATAGGAACCTTTAGTCGCAGCTACAGCCCGAACTGCTGAACGGAATTACACCAAATTAGGCAAAGAGGTAGCCCTTGGTTCAGTGTCGTGCCTTTTGCTTAAATGGTGTAAATCCGTTCAGTAGTTCCTGAGAAAATCAAAAGTAAAGTCACATATATATCTGGGCGGAGCCTAACCACACATGTCATCGTGAGATCTGATTGGCTGTCAGCACTTCATCCTGGAATTGCTGGCAGCCATCTTGGGACCAATATAAATGATAGTACCTCATTGAAATGCATTGTAGTGAATAGAAGATTTTGAGGGTCACCAAAGGAGAACTATAAAGGGTGATAACAGGCTTTAGTTACATTAGAATTTATTTGTTGATGGTACCATACTAATTTTAGGAATTGTGGTGTATTCTAAGGTGATTTTACCATGTGAAAAACCTTCTGCTGGGATATCATGAATCATGTTTGAGAGAACACTATTTTCTCATGCTTGTCCCATGGAGGTTTGGAAGGTGCTCCAGAAGCTAAAATGAGAGCATATTTTCTGTAAATTCACATTATCTTTCTCACTCATGTGAGAATGAAGTCTGACATTCTCAGTAAAACATGTACATCCAACAAGGGCAGAGACTGTCAGTTGATTCCTTTGTGTTCTACTGCAGCTTCCCAGAGTGTTCTAAAGAACAACTAGAGTGCTAACAGCCTTACTTATGACAAAAGTATGGCACACCTGAAGCCATCTTGATTGGAATAAACTGGTAACACTTAAACAATTTAATTTAAAAAGGAACAAAATGATGGGGTTCATTTTGTCATAGAAATTATGGTTAGTGCTGTAGAAAGAAAAATTAGGACATGTTTCAAGTGTGATCTCAAATATCTTCCTGTTATATTTCAACAGGAGCAGCCTGCCAGTTGATGCCTTTGTGTTCTACTGCAGCTTCCCAGAGTGTTCTAAAAAACAACTAGAGTGCTAACAGCCTTACTTATGACAAAAGTATGGCACACCTGAAGCCATCTTGATTGGAATAAACTGGTAACACTTAAAACATTTAATTTAAAAAGGAACAAAATGATGGGGTTCATTTTGTCATAGAAATTATGGTTAGTGCTGTAGAAAGAAAAATTAGGACATATTTCAAGTGTGATCTCAAATATCTTCCTGTTATATTTCAACAGGAGCAGCCTGCCAGTTGATGCCTTTGTGTTCTACTGCAGCTTCCCAGAGTGTTCTAAAGAACAACTAGAGCGCTAACAGCCTTACTTATGACAAAAGTATGGCACACCTGAAGCCATCTTGATTGGAATAAACCGGTAACACTTAAAACATTTAATTTAAAAAGGAACAAAATGAGGGGTTCTTTTTGAAATAGAAATTATGGTTAGTGCTGCAGAAAGAAAAATTAGGGCATGTTTTAAGTGAGATCTCAAATCCTCTTCTATTTCATTAGAAAATTCTGACATGCAGACTGAAACAATCACTTTCAATACCAGCAGCAGACTACCAGTTAACTCCCTGGTGAGCAGTAGCTTTACTCCAGTGATCTAATGAGCAACTAGAGTGCTAACATTCTGAATTTATGGCAGATGTGAGACACATCTGAATGCCTTCTTGATGGAATCAAAGTAAAAAACTGAAAGCATTTCCTACTGAGGAGACTGCAGTAAATGAAGAAATTAGGAAACTTCATAACAAAGAAGTCTTCCAAGATGGCCACCAGTGAAAAAAGAGCCCAAATGTAGCACAAATATTACCCAGATGTAGCCCACATATAGCCCAATGACAAAAGTGTGCAAAACACTTTTTATTTTTAGTTTTTTGCAGTTTTATGTAGTGCAGACTGGTCAGGTATTGGAGCATTGCATCTTAAAACATGACCCCCTACACTACAAAAACACCACTGCACTACCTTAAACCCTAAAACACTACCCCCAGCACGACCCCCTACACTACACAAGCACCACTGCACTATCCTAAACCCTAAAACACTACCCCCAGCACGACCCCCTACACTACCCAAACACCACTGCACTAACCTAAAACCTAAAACACTACCACCAGCACGACCCCCTACACTACCCAAACACCACTGCACTACCCTAAAACATGACCCCCTACACTACACAAACACCACTGCACTACCCTAAACCCTAAAACACTACCCCCAGCACGACCCCTAAACTACACAAGCACCACTGCACTACCCTAAACCCTAAAACACTACCCCCAGCACGACCCCTACACTACACAAACACCACTGCACTACCCTAAACCCTAAAACACTACCCCCAGCACGACCCCTACACTACCCAAACACCACTGCACTACCCTAAAACATAACCCCTACACTACACAAACACCACTGCACTACCCTAAACCCTAAAACACTACCCCCAGCACGACCCCCTACACTACACAAGCACCACTGCACTACCCTAAACCCTAAAACACTACCCCCAGCACGACCCCCTACACTGCCCGAACACCACTGCACTGCCCTAAACCCTGAAACACCAGCCCCTGCATGACCCCTACACTGCCCGAACACCACTGCACTGCCCTAAACCCTGAAACACCACTCCTAGCACGACCCCCTACACTGCCCGAACACCACTGCACTGCCCTAAACCCTGAAACACCACCCCCTTCACGACCCCCTACACTGCCCGAACACCACTGCACTGCCCTAAACCCTGAAACACCACCCCCAGCATGACCCCCTACACTGCCCGAACACCACTGCACTGCCCTAAACCCTGAAACACTACCCCCAGCAAGACCCCCTACACTGCCCGAACACCACTGCACTGCCCTAAACCCTGAAACATCACCCCCAGCAAGACCCCCTACACTGCCCGAACACCACTGACCTAAACCCTGAAACACCACCCCCAGCACGACCCCCTACACTGCCCGAACACCACTGCACTGCCCTAAACCCTGAAACACTACCCCCAGCATGACCCCCTACACTGCCCGAACACCACTGCTCTGCCGAAAACCCTGAAACACCAGCCCCAGCACGACCCCCTACACTGCCCGAACACCACTGCACTGCCCTAAACCTTGAAACACCAGCCCCTGCATGACCCCCTACACTGCCCGAACACCACTGCACTACCCTAAACCCTGAAACATCACCCCCAGCACGACCCCCTACACTGCCCGAGCACCACTGCACTGCCCTAAACCCTGAAACACCAGCCCCAGCACGACCCCCTACACTGCCTGAGCACCACTGCACTGCCCTAAACCCTGAAACACCAGCCCCAGCACGACCCCCTACACTGCACGAACACCACTGCACTGCCCTAAACCGTGAAACACCAGCCTCAGCACGACCCCCTACACTGCCTGAACACCACTGCACTGCCCTGAACCCTGAAACACCAGCCCCAGCACAACACCCTACACTGCCCGAACACCACTGCACTGCCCTAAACCCTGAAACACCACCCCGTGCATGACCCCCTACACTGCCCGAACACCACTGCACTGCCCTAAACCCTGAAACACCACCCCCAGCACGACCCCCTACACTGCTTGAACACTACTGCACTGCCCTAAACCCAGAAACACCATCCCCAGCACGACCCCCTATACTGCACGAACACCACTGCACTGCCCTAAACCCTGAAACACTACCCCCAGCAAGACCCCCTACACTGCCCGAACACCACTGCACTGCCCTAAACCCTGTAACATCACCCCCAGCAAGACCCCCTACACTGCCCGAACACCACTGCCCTAAACCCTGAAACACCACCCCCAGCAAGACCCCCTACACTGCCCAAACACCACTGCACTGCCCTAAACCCTGAAACACCAGCCCCAGCACGACCCCCTACACTGCCCGAACACCACTGCACTGCCCTAAACCCTGAAACACCACCCCCTGCACGACCCCCTACACTGCCCGAACACCACTGTACTGCCCTAAACCCTGAAACCCCACCCCCAGCATAACCCCCTACACTGCCAGAACACCACTGCACTGCCCTAAACCCTGAAACACCACCCCCTGCACGACCCCCTACACTGCCCGAACACTACTGCACTGCCCTAAACCCTGAAACACCACCCCCAGCACGACCCCCTACACTGCACGAACACCACTGCACCACCCTAAACCCTGAAACACTACCCCCAGCAAGACCCCCTACACTGCCCGAACACCACTGCACTGCCCTAAACCCTGAAACATCACCCCCAGCAAGACCCCCTACACTGCCCGAACACCACTGCCCTAAACCCTGAAACACCACCCAGCAAGACCCCCTACACTGCCCGAACACCACTGCACTGCCCTAAACCCTGAAACACCACCCCCAGCAAGACCCCCTACACTACACAAGCACCACTGCACTACCCTAAACCCTAAAACACTACCCCCAGCACGACCCCCTACACTGCCCGAACACCACTGCACTGCCCTAAACCCTGAAACACCAGCCCCTGCACGACCCCCTACACTTCCCGAACACCACTGCTCTGCCCAAAACCCTGAAACACCAGCCCCAGCACGACCCCCTACACTGCCCGAACACCACTGCACTGCCCTAAACCCTGAAACACCAGCCCCAGCACGACCCCCTACACTGCCCGAACACCACTGCCCTAAACCCTGAAACACCACCCCCAGCACGACCCCCTACACTTCCCAAACACCACTGCACTGCCCTAAACCCTGAAACACCAGCCCCAGCACAACCCCGTGCACTGCCCGCACACCACTGCACTGCCCTAAACCCTGAAACACCAGCCCCAGCACGACCGCCTGCACTGCCCGAAAACTACTGCACTGCCCTAAACCCTGAAACACCACCCCCAGCAAGACTACCTACACTGGCCGAACACCACTGCACTGCCCTAAACCCTGAAACACCACCCCCTGCATGACCCCCTACACTGCCCAAACACTACTGCACTGCCCTAAACCCTGAAACACCACCCTCAGCACGACACCCTACACTGCCCGAATACCACTGCACTGCCCTAAACCCTGAAACACCACCCCAGCACGACCCCGTACACGGCCCGAACACCACTGCACTAAACCCTGAAACACCACCCCCTGCACGACCCCCTACACTGCCGGAACACCACTGCACTGCCCTAAACCCTGAAACACCACCCCCAGCACGACGCCCTACACTGCCCGAACACCACTGCATTGCCCTAGACTCTGAAACACCAGCCCCAGCAAGACCCCATACACTGCCCGAACACCACTGCCCGGCCCTAAACCCTGAAACACCAGCCCCAGCATGAGCCCCTACACTGCCCGAACACCACTGCACTGCCCTAAACCCTGAAACACCAGCACCAGCACGAACCCCTACACTGCCCGAACTCCACTGCACTGCCCTAAACCCTGAAACACCAGCCCCAGCACGACCCCCTACACTGCCCGAACACCACTGCACTGCCCTAAACTCTGAAACACCAGCCCCAGCACCACCCCCTACAATGCCCGAACACCACTGTACTGCCCTAAACCCTGAAACACCACCCCCTGCACCGCCCCCTACACTGCCCGAACACCACTGCACTGCCCTAAACCCTGAAACACCACCCCCTGCACGACCCCCTACACTGCCCGAACACCACTGCACTGCCCTAAACCCTGAAACACCACCCCCTACACTGCCCAAACACCACTGCACTGCCCTAAACCCTGAAACACCACCCCTGCACCGCCCCTACACTGCTCGAACACCACTGCACTGCCCCAATTCCTGAAACACCACCCCCAGCATGACCCCCTACACTGCCCGAACACCACTGCCCTAAACCCTGAAACACCACCCCTGCACGACCCCCTACACTGCCCGAACACCACTGCACTGCCCTAAACCCTGAAACACCACCCCCTGCACGACCCCCTACACTGCCCGAACACCACTGCACTGCCCTAAACCCTGAAACACCACCCCCAGCACGACCCCCTACACTGCCCGAACACCACTGCACTGCCCTAAACCCTAAAACACCACCCCCAGCATGACCCCCTACACTGCCCGAACACCACTGCACTGCCCTAAACCCTAGAACACTGCCCCCAGCATGACCCCCTGCACTACCTGAACACCACTGCACTACCCTAAACCCTAAAATACTCCCCCAGCACGACCCCCTACACTACCCGAACACGACTGCACTGCCCTAAACCCTAAAACACTCCCCCCAGCATGACCCCCTACACTACCCGAACACCACTGCACTGCCCTAAACCCTAAAACACTCCCCCAGCATGACCCCCTACACTACCTAAACACCACTGCACTGCCCTAAACCCTAAAACACTACCCCCGCATGACCCCTACACTACCCAAATACCAATGCACTACCCTAATCCCTAAAACACTACCCCCGCACAACCCCTACACTACGCAAAGACCACTGCACTACCCTAAACTCTAAAACAATACCCCCGCACTACTCCCTACACTACCCAAAGACCACTGCACTACCCTAAACCCTAAAACACGACCTCCTACACTACACAAACACCACTGCACTACCCTAAACCCTAAAATACTACCCCCAGCACGAACCCCTACACTACCCAAACACCACTGCACTACCCTAAACCATAAAACACTACCCCCAGCAGTACCCCCTACGCTACCCAAACACCACTGCACTACCCTAAACCCTAAAACACTACCCCCAGCAGTACCCCCTACACTACCCAAACACCATTGCACTACCCTAAACCCTAAAACACTACCCCCAGCAGTATACCCTACACTACCCAAACACCACTGCACTACCCTAAACCCTAAAACACTAACCCCAGCACGACCCCCTACACTACCCAAACACCACTGTACTACCCTAAACCCTAAAACACTCCCCCAGCATGACTCCCTACACTACCCAAACACCACTGCACTACCCTAAACCCTAAATCTACCCCCAGCATGACCCCCTACACTACACAAACACCACTGCACTACCCTAAACCTAAAACACTACCCCCAGCACGACCCTCTTCACTACCTAAACACAACTGCACAATTTGTTACAGGCGTTGCAACGCAGGCCTGTGGTGCTTACTGGAAGTACCTGGTGGGCTAGTTGGGCCCCAGGGACTCTCAGGATTCAAGGTGACCTAATCCCCCAACTTAAAACGCGCCACGGGCGCGTTTGCACAGTGGTGAAGGGAGGGGGCGGGGCCTCAGGTGACATGTGCGCAAACACGCCCTGTGGTGCGTTTTAAGTTGGGGAGTTAATTCCCTTTGAATCCTGGGGCCAACTAGCCCACCAGGTACCTTCAGTAAGCACAACAGAGTTGCGTTGCAGAGAGGTGAAAAAGGTGCGTGGCCTCGGAACGCCTCTCTGCAACTCAGCTCTGTGGTCCTAACTGTAGGTACCTGGGGGGCTAGTTGGGCCTAGAGACCCTCAGGATTCAAGGGAACTTAATCCCGCAACTTAAAACGTGCCACGAGGCGCGTTTGCACACATGTCACCTCAGGCCCCCTCCCTTCACCACTGTGCAAACCCGCACTGGCTCTGGTTAGTCAGAGTCAGTTACCACCAGTACCCGTCTGAAAAAGTTGTGGGCACAGGATGATTTTGCAACAAGGCCTCTTTCTGCTCCTCTGTTGGTTCTTTCTGCACATCTTTTGCTTCTTTCTGTGCGTTTTTTCTTCTTTCTTCACATGTCCTACCTCTGTTGGCATAGTTAGAAACTAGCATTTAAAAAACCTTTGAAATTCACTTAAAAAATCATAGGTTTCAGGCACGTTATAGTTAGAAATTAGCATTTAAAAAACCTCTGAAATTCACTGAAAAAACCATAGGTTTCAGGCACGTTATAGTTAGAAATTGTCATTTAAAAAACCTTTGAAATTCACTGAAAAAACCATAGGTTTCAGACACGTTATAGTTAGAAATTAGCATTTAAAAAACCTTTGAAATTCACTGAAAAAACCATAGGTTTTAGGGACAGTTATAGTTAGTTGGACATTGCACTCGTACAAAACCCGTGAAATTCCCCTGTTATAGTTAGTTCAGCTAACTATAACTCGCGCCCCGCAATGCACTGCTGATGACGTCACATATTACATCACTCATGACATGGTCAGTGACATCACTGATGACATCACTGATGACATCTCAAATGACATCACTGATGACATCATCCATGTGATAATTTCATGCATCTTCTCACACCCTAATATAACTTTTGATACACCCACTCTAAATTACAGACTGCCATTCTCAAAACCATAGACACTCCAACACCAAAAACTACATACCCACTCACTGATTCTTAGGTCTACACACACATCCACTCACTCACCTGTACAGTCACTCATACTTACAGTCACTCAGTACAGGACTATCATATGCACTCATACACCTATATAAACACTCACACACCGCCACTCATCCATAGAGGTACTCACACACCTAGTCAGTCATGCAAAAAATTAATCACACACCCATTTACTCACCTATACAGTTATACACACACCAGCTCACTTACTCATACAAATACTAGCACATTCTTACGCTCTTATACAATAACTGATACAAGCACACACGCATCCATACAGCCACTCTCACAATAACACACTCTCACTTATAGCCATTTAAATACTCTAACACACATATATACTGCCTTTTACATATGTAGTTACTCGCACATGTACCACTAAGATATACATTCACTCACTAACACACCCATACACACACTCACCCACCCAAGCAGTCCATCACAGATGCACTCTTGAAATCATGCACCCAGTGAATCACCCACTCACACATCTATGTATAGAGTCAAACACACCCCACCCACACAAACACTCAGGCAGCCATACAGATACTCAGAGAACCAATCAATAACCCATATAGACACTCATGTAGCTATTCGCAAATCCATGCATCCACTTACACACCAACAAACAGACGGATACAGACATTCACACAGTTTAGTCACTAACCCATGCATTCAGTAAGATACGTTTAATCACTCACTTGTAGAGTCAGTCACTCACGTACTAAATCATCCATTCAGACACTTATACACCCACTCATTCTTCAATACGCCTTTCCCTATATATATTAAACATATTTAAACTTTACAGAAACACACAGTCACTGGATGATGTCATCAGTGATGTCATCAGTGATGTCACTGACCATGTCATGAGTGATGTAATATGTGACGTCATCAGCAGTGCATTGCGGGGCGCGAGTTATAGTTAGCTGAACTAACTATAACAGGGGAATTTCACGGGTTTTGTACGAGTGCAATGTCCAACTAACTATAACTGTCCCTAAAACCTATGGTTTTTTCAGTGAATATATATATATAAATATATATATATATATATATATATATTCAATGAAAAAAGCAAAGTTTAAAACATTAGAAAGATTTTACTGGCAGCCATTATAGGACTGGGGACATAATCTCCTGTCCAGAAGGTTAAACAAAACTGATATAAAGGGGAAGGGATACCCTGCCAAACTAGGCCCAATGGTGGGACCCAGAAGCACCCCCCAGGTGCCAAAATGAAAAATGATCCCGCTGGATCACAGGGAAAAAACCCCAAATGGTGGCCCCCATTTTATAATATATACATGGGGAAAGTGCATCAGTAGGGCCCCACTCCCCAGCCCATTTAGGGCCCCAGCGACCCCACTCGTTGGGGCCCTGTATCCTCTGAGGCACAGAATATTTATTAGGGGGAGGGGGTGCACAGCCCCACTACCTGAGCCTTTTTTGGCCCCAGAGATTCCACCCCTCAGGGCCTAATTTATATATTAAGGGGAGTGGGGCATGCACCCCCTAGCCTTTTTCAACCCATGGGACCCCATCCCCTGGGCCCAATGTATTTATTAAGGGAAGGGGGGCTCACAGCCCCCCTCCCCAAGCCTTAAAAATGCCCTGGGCACCCCATCTCCCAAGGCTGTCATATTAATCAAAATCAATCAAGGATTTGTAAAGCACGGCAAATTACCCATGAGGGTCTCCAAGATGCTGGAGTTGCTAGCTGCTTCGTGGTGATCTGTTCATTAAAGCAGCCAGTTCTTGAGTCCTTTCCTGAATTGCTGGAACAATGAGATGGTCCTGAGGTGAAGGGGAAGGTCATTTCAAGCTTTGGCCCCTAAGGGTGAGGAACGTCCCCCGCCTTTGCTTCGGCGGATCTGGGGGGGTGTCTGCGAGGAAAAGTGAGGCAGATCGTAGGTGTCTTGTCGGTTGGTGGAAGGTCATGCGTTTGTTGATGTAAGTTGGTCCTCCATTGTGCAGGGCTTTGTATGTGTGGGCCAACATCTTAAATTGCCATCTCTAATGGATCGGGAGCCAGTGTAGCTTCTTAAGGTGGAATGTGATGTGGGTTCGTCTGGGGAGGTCGAGGATGAGTCTGGCCGCTCAGTTTTGTATTGTAAATAGTCTTTTCAGGAGGCATGTGGGGATTCCTACATAGAGTGTGTTCCCATAGTCCAGCCTGCAGGTGACGAGGGCCTGCATGACGGTCTTCCCGGTGTTGACTGGAAGCCACCTGAAGATCTTGCGGAGCATGCATAGGGTGTGGAAGCACGTGGATAAGGCTGTGTTTACCTATCTTTTCATAGATATCTTGCTGTCCAAGATGATGCAGGTGTGGTCTGTCGGCGCAGGGGAGGGGCTGAGTTAAGCAGGCCGCCATGCATCATTGTATGGAGATCCCAAAGATGAGGACTTCCGTCCTGTCTGTGTTGAGCTTGAGACAGTTGTCCTTCATCCAGTTGGCGACTTTTATTATACATCTTTGGAAGTTGGCTCTGGTGGTGGAGGGACTTCTGACAGCTAGAGTATGTTGGCTTCTGTGGTGGAGGGGACTTCTGACAGCTAGAGGATGAGCTGGGTGTCATTGGCATAGAAGATGATGTTGAGTACGGGTTGAGGAGGGATGGGCTGAGGGACGATTCTGGGGGACGCTGCAGATTATCTTCTTGGGTTCCGAGGTGAACGGTGGGAGAAGGATTCTGTGGGTTCTATCAGTGAGGTATTAGGTGAACCATTTGAGGTCATTTCCCTGGATTCTGATGTGGTGAAGTCTTTTGATCAAGATATGATGGTCCAAGAGGGCCTTGATGTTATCGGTGGCTGCGATTGGGGCTGTCCCGTGCTGTGGTTGGTTCTGAACCTTGATTGAGAGTGGTCCAGGAGGTTGTTGTGCTCCAGGTGTTCAGTGAGTTGCTGGTTGATTGCCTCCTCGAGAACCTTCACTGGAAAGGAGATCAGGGAGATGAGCCGGTAGTTCTTCGGTTCTGTTGGGTCGGCGGATGGTTTCTTCAGGAGGGGCCTCACTTCAGCATGTTTCCAGTACTCATGGAAGGAGGCAGAGGTGATAGATGTGTTCAAAACTTTCTTGAGCTCATCGCCAATTGTCTTGCTCCCGAGGTTGAAGACGTGGCGGGGCAGCGGTCGGTGGGTGCTCCCGAGTGCACGGAGTTCATGATGGAGATTGTGGCTTGAGTCATGAGAGGGTCCCTATGGGTGAGCAGGTGTTCGAAGTTTGTATTTGTGGGTGTAAGCAGGCTGATGCTGTTGGTGGCAGTAGGTTGGGGTTTGAAGTTTTTGTAGATGACTGAGATCTTGCTGTGGAAGAAGTCCACCAGGGTGTCACACAGTTTTTGGGAGAGGGTGATGCAGTTCCCGGGTGCTGCGAGGTTTGAGAACTCCTTTACGATGGTGAAGAGCTCCTTGCTGTAGTTGGTGCTGGCTTCTATGCGGTCTGCTCAGGTGTTCTTTTTTGTTGTTTTCAGGAGGCGGTGGTACTGGTTAAGTGCTGTCTTGACGGTGGTATGGTCTACTGTCTCTTTGCTGGTGTGCGACTTCCTTTCTAGTTGTCGGCAGTTACGTTTGGTGAATTTCAGCTCCACCGGGAACGAACTGGCTCTTCTGGCAGGTCCTTTGGATTGGCTGGCTAGGTTGGGGTGATTGTGTTTGTGCATTCAGTGATCCACTGGGAGAAGTTCTTCGCATCCTGTTCTGTGTTGGATGTTGTGTCCAGGAGGTGGTAGTTGAGAGCCTTGTTCCACTGGCCTTGTGATATTTTGTTCCAGTTTCTGTATGTGGAGCTAGTGGGCATGGTGCCAGTGTTGGTAGGTCCTGAGATGGTGAAGAGGATGCTGTAGTGGTTGGTCCAGGTGAGCTGTGAGACGTGGTTGTACTTGACTCTGTCTCTGGATGTGAAACAAAAGGGAGGGAGGCCACGCGACTTCCTCCCTAAGCCTTTATCGGCCCCGGTGACCCCATCCCCCGGGGCTGACTCACTTACTGTGTCCCAGGGAGCCCACCCCGGGACACAGTAGTTTTCCTGCCTGCACTACAGCGGGCAGGGAAAAAGGTGTTTGCTCCTGTCTGGCGGGAACATTTTCAAATCTCCCGCCAAACAGGATCAAACACTAAGGGCCTGATTACAATCTTGGTGGACGGGTTACTCCATCACAACAGTGACAGATATCCTGTCTGCCAAAATATAAATCCTATAGGATATAATGGGATAAAAATGCTCCCGCCGGCTTGGAGCAAACTTGTGTTCTGTGTTGTGTGCTTTGATGCGGGCGGGGAAACAGAAAACATATTGCTCATTTATAAAAGTAGAGCCCATCTTGAAGAATATAATTGACAAAAGTCCTGTAGTGTAGCTCCTATTTCCCTAATAGGCTCTGCGCATTGGAATAATATACCCTATAGGTTTGACATAGGACTGAGGTCGGTATGTCCCTATCGAGTATATTAAACTTAATTACTTGTGCCAGCTAGCTCAGAGGCCACTAGAAACTCCTTGACGACAAGAAGGGAGTAGTTTCTGGCAGCCGCAAAACATGACCACTTTGTTTCCCTTTAGAATCAGAACGTGTCCCAGAGTTGTGGAAACAATAGATAACTATTTCACTCAGCTCAATCGTGCATGCTTAGTTTTCCTCAAAGTTACACAGAAAGAACAGACGAGCGTTTCAATAAAAGATTTATTGAACAGTCTTGTTTCTGGTGTAAGTAAAATGTGCTGTTATGATCACAAGACAGTATGCAAGATAAATAATGTACAGTGTGAGCAGTAGAAATAAATAATACTGCGATAGCATTATCTTTTAGTATATATGCATTTACATAAATGACACAGACTAAAAATGCGAGTACTCATACGATGCGTTTCTAACCTGGTTCTACCCCAATGTACCTAACCTAACCTAGGTGTAGGGAGAGGTATGAAGTAGGTGAAGTATTCCTTACTATGGTATACTAAGAGTATGTTAAGTCTAGTATGCCTAGTATGCCAAGAGTCCCTCTAGGTTCTTGTCAGCTCCATACCTGAAGAATGAGAGAGGTAGGAATCTCTTTGCCAGACTCGAACTCCAACACCCCGCGAGGGAAGTCAGATCACTGGAAGCTGGACTCTCTGCGTGCAGGGATGACAGCGTCTTCTCAGTGCGTCAGGCCGGGAAACGGGTTCCTCTGAAGTCGAGGTCTCCTCTGATTTACAGGGGCTAGGGAAGGTATATTTATACATGAGAAGTACCTAAGAATGTTAGTATTGACGTGAGTCGGACAGCGGAAGACGTCATGAATGAACCCCTAAGGAGTAATGGTTCATGCATAATATATGAGTCCTTGAAGAAATCGATAGTCCTGGGCTAGGGAAACTCCCGCAGCCTAAGGGTCTGTTCTTCATGAACTCGTTGTGACGTTAGGGTGGACGGATGTCGGAGACCATGCCTGTATTTGGAGTGCACGGTTTAATGCCGAAATAAGGACTGGGATTTTATGCCTATATAAGGGCAGGGCGAATTGTGCCTATATAAGGACATGATACTGGAAAGCCCGTTTATGGACACCCTAAGAGGAATACAACACCCACTCCACTTTCATGTGTACGATAATACTAAAATGCTAAACATTTAAAATGCTAAACATTAAATGGAGTACCGCATATTTAAAAAATATTTCTTAAAAGCATTAAAAAAATAGTAAAAAATGCAAAAGGTACTGTACATCTGAAGCAAATGCTTTTCATTTCAGGCATAAAGTTCGAAAATAAATGCAATTGGAATGAAATAAGCAGTAATATTTACATGTGACAGAAAATGATCGATAAGTTGTTCAAAAATCAAAGTCATTTCATGTCATGAAAATTAATGAACTGTTCTAGACACACAAGATGACTAAGTGTCCGTGGAAGTACCGCGAAGTCTGTACTATAAGGCTAGTTCTACTTTAAGCAGATTGAAGTGCCATTTTAGTTCGAAAAATGGGAAAAAGTTCAATTTTGGTAGAGTTCCAAGTTTTTTGAAAATGAAGGCCAAATTGTTACTGCATCTCTGGAACACTGTATGCTGAATCAGAGTCAGTTTACGGGTCTGGTGTAAACATGAGATCATCTATTTCTATAGACAAAACATCATCCACTGAAGTTGGTGTCAGTTGGAACACCTCGTGTAGTAGATTAATTGCACAGAGATGAGAAGCATCGCTTCCAGCATAGGTTGCCACAGCAATGTTCGCGTCCGTTGTTACCTGTGTGCCTGTAGATCTTTCTCGTACCTCAGCAGCAGCCAGAAGCGTCTGTGAGATCTCAATGAATGCTGACATCAGGATTGGTAGCCTCTGGGGACAACACAGAGCATGGGCCATTATCGGGACCAGCAAAGTATCGACATCCGTTGGCGTTGCTGATGGAAATGTTAGACAGGTGTCCAACACGCATTCTTCACCGCATAGCAGGCATCGTAGAACAGGTAAGATGCAATCTTGCCAGATTGGTCTGAATGACAGGAACCACGTGGTATTCAGGTCCCGTAGACGAGTCATGCCCAATAGCTGTACTATTCGCTCACGGCACTTTCGTTCAAGGAGAGCTTTCTCCATTTCGCTCGGAGTGATGTCTGTGAATAGGCTGGCCATAGCGCAATAGCAGGAAGAGAAATAGAATTCCGGTAACAAGTGCTAGAATTAATGGTATGCCACCAAACACCGAATGTGCAAAGTTCGGGATGATTCCGAGTATTGCCTGGAAAGGTGCTAACAGACCGGAGCAGATGCTCTTAAATACATGTACAATTCCGGTTATATCAGACATGTTAAAGATACGTCCTATCATTTCCACGAAATGTATAGGGCAGTTTGTACGTATTAAAGTCTGTATCTCAGCCGAAGTCCTTGCTACTTGTAGATCATAGGTTTCTTTGGCCGAGGTCAAAGGCACTGTTTGCTGTAAAAGCATGGCTTTCATTCTGCTCAAAGTATCAAATCTTATAAAAGAGACGTTCAGCAAAGGCCATAGAGGCGACTCCCTGACTGTGTCTATTGGGGCAAACAATACTTGCATACAGCAAGTGACCCTGGAGTTGACCGTTACTAGATATGGGATGCCTGGCAACATGCCGCAGCAACTCTGATCATTCAACATGAGGTAACTTCCATTAGAAAGTTGTCCAAACGTTGGATTAATCACAGCAGCTGGTGTACCCTGCTGATGGCAAGACAAATTTGCCACAGAACCATTACAAGCCCCGTGTAAAGAAATGTCCTGACATATAAGTGAACCGCTCAGTGCACGTTTACAGTGTGTACCGCTCAAAACACTTCACGATCCCCACTCCAACATCTATATGTATACGGTAAATCCCAAGATGTCTTAATGTATTCCTTACCCAACCTTTCATATTTGCCTGCTTGCATTTGTCTGAGGCAATACTGAAACTGAAAAGTAGTCACAGGTAATGTTATTTTGCCATGAATAAGCCATTCTGTAGCTGGTTTTTCTGCCACTGTGAATGGTAACTTTTCCAGTTTTTCAATGCTCAGCACTGTATACTTTGCTCCTCTTTGTGCCAATTCGATCTGTTTATCTGTTAAATTGTATTCTGCAAACAGAGCTGACGTGTTGATAAAACACAAAGGCACATAGCCCGCTCGCAAAGATTGCAGCGTCCAGCTTAATAACACAATAGAACGTAATTGAGACTGACCTTGTTGTAACATCGCCAAATCTTGTTCTAGTATGTCGATAGCAGAGGATACAATGCCATCCAATGAATAAATTCTGGAGGACAAAGTTGTTAACCCATTGTCGACCACAGAGAGGGTTTTCTCTAAATTAATACGATCAAGTTCACGTATTCGTTCTGCGGCCTCCATCTGTGACACTCCATGCTTCATTATAGGCAGCATAAATGCCGGCATATATGAAACGTTTTTGACGCGGTTTTCTTGGTCCAAGCAAGAATTCCCTAAGGTCTGCGTCTTCTTTAAGTAAGGATAAGTGTTGTTTCACATCCTGCAGTGTAGACTTATGCAGCCAATCGAGGCATAATTTTCATACACTGTATGTTGTTACTACCCCCGGATGCTGTCTTTGGATGTATCTTGGGTCTGGCCAATTAATAGTAAAGCCCTGAGTTTTATTCAGGAATCTTTCCTGACAGTTATTCGTGTCTGTGGGCCAGATCAACCATTTTTTCCAATCAGGATTAGATCTGTTGAGTTGTAATATATTGTCAACTGTCACCACTGCCTGTGTATCGTTATCACTTGCAGGTGTTGGTACAGAAGGTGTTTTCATCTCTTTGATCTTGGCTAATCCAAGACAAGATGTTTGTTGGATGGTTTCATTCAAGAACATTATTTGTTCAGGGATGATACAGGCTCTAAATAAAGCTTCTATCCCCTGCACTTGCCAATCTTTAGTACCCCAGACGGTTTTTGTATCTATTGTGTCTTTCCATAAGTCGAAACCCTGTCTAGACAGTTGGGCAATAAATGCTGCAGAGTAAATCTGTTTTGTATTAGTTAACATAATTTCCAGTCCTGTCTTGTTTACATTTCTAATGTAAAATGCGTCTGGGTCAGATGTATTGTAACCTGAAAAATATGGAAACTTACTAGCAAATGTTTTTGAACTACCTTTCGGAGGTGTAGGACAATGTTCCCATTGGTTAAACATAAACACATTTCTTGGATATGCAGATTTATGCAAATAATGATGACCATAGTGGTTATAACAATACAGTTGTTCATAGGCTGATGAACCCTCTAAAAATTCATTTTTAGAAAATGCAGCAGATTTTTCTAAGTCAAACATTATGTCATTAACCGTCTCAAAGTCCCAATCATCTGAATAGGTACTGGATGTAATTAGATCGCTTAGTGAAATTTTAAACAAATGTGGAATGTTCAATTGTTCCGTCGGGCCGAAGATATCAAAATCTGTTTTGTCCCACACTATACCATCCTGTATAGGAACGGCTGTGATGTTCACTGATGACAAGTCTCTTGCTTCACGATGGGAAGATTTATGAGGTTTCAAAAGTACGTTCACGCCTTTTCTTTCAGTATTCACATGGATGTATCTGCCACTTATAAGCACGCTCACAGTTGTAACCAAAGCTAGCCAGAGCAGGAAAACAAATAGTCCAGATATAATCCAGAGTTCAATCCATGGAGAAACCAAATAAGTCTTTTTCATAAAGTGAAGAAAGTCTTGTACTTGCTGCTTGAATGTTAATGATGCTGGCGTCGTTTCAGGTTCACACGGATCTTCTGAGAACGTATCAAAGTTAATGAAATAGCCAGAAGCAGTTCTGTCAATTGTTGGAATTGCATCAGGATTTGTAGAAATCACTGGAACCAGTTCATCACTTGCTACAGTGGTGTAGACAGGTGTATTTGGATGAACTGTTACTTGGTGTTCAAGAGGGATGAGTTCCATAGCGTTATTGCTTAGTCCTCCATCTGTTACAGCTGAATTCTCGATTGTTATCAGTCTTTCAGTCTGAACCTCTTGGATAGTAGCGAGAGGAGTGCGTCTGCTACTAGGTCGGAGTCCACGAGGCCTACTGTTTAGTATTGGCCACATACTGTGGTTTGATGAGGTCGATGGACACAAATCTTTTCTCCTTTCTTCCAGCAAGGGGCGGCAGAAGTACTGTTCTTGTTCCTTGAACTGCTAGGACAGGTACTGGTTGTCTGTAAGAAGGTCCAAATTCCTTCTTGTCCGCAATTTTTTCTCTGACTAGATCCCCAACTTTTGGAATCCAGACAGGCCTTGCTGGGACCGCCGGTTTTTCCCCAGTGGTGGTTGGCTGCAGGAATACGTTGCTTTGTTTCGTTCTTAATGCATTCAGATCCTGTAAAACAGCCAAACGACCTTTGATATCAAACGGTTTATTTTCCACCACTGTGCCTACGTGTTCAAGATCTGGTACCCACATTCTTGTCCCAAATAGGACCTCATATGGAGTGACCCCCTTAGAGAACTTCTTGGCAGATTGTTCAATGAGCGTTGGACCCCATTAAGGTGTTTGACCCACCCATCACCCGAACCTAATACCCTAGCTGTTATAGACTGCTTTATGTCCCGGTTTTTCCTTTCCACAACCGAATTTCCCTCAGGATGGAATGGAGAGGAGTACCGCAATGCAACGCCCAGACTGGCCATGGCTTCTTTGTAAGCCCAAGAGCTAAAAGCAGGACCCTGGTCAGAATGTAGCGTGCCTATTGCGTATGTGCCGATAAAGACTTGCAAATCTTTTATAACAGTTCGAGCGTCAGCCGAGCGTTGAGGCCATATCCATAGGAACCTCGATTCAGTATTTGTGGGATTGCACTTGTCCAGTAGGACTCAGGCGCGTAGATAGTCTAATGCTGTCTAACAGTGGTGTCTGTACTGGGTTGCCGCATTCGCAGCATGGTGTCTGGTGTCTCTCTCGCTGTAATTTACAGTCTAGGCAGTTGTTGATGAATATGTGAATTTCTGTATTCATTCCAGGCCACCAGTACATCTCTTTTAACGTCAAAATTGTTTTAGAGATCCCTTGATGTGACAGACCCTCCCCAAATGTGTTTCATAAATCAAGGCTGCTCTACGTTCCATGATTGGAATTACCCTATCCCCCACTCCAGGGATTCGAGCAAAGGAACGTTGTTCGCATCAATTACATAAGAGTACTTGAGTGGAAATTTTTGGGGTAACGCTGCACTGCTGCCCTTGCTTGAAGCATTGACAGCCAACATTATCTCACCGTCTATTTTTGTTTTTGAACGAGTGATCGCAGCTACGGAAGCCGTCTGAACAGCCCCCTTTACAGCTTCATCAGCCAATGAATTCCCTGCAACGTGAACGCCATCACGTTGATGACTCAGTGTGTGGATCACATGAGCCTTTGGTAGTTCATTTTTCAACTGAACTACTTGTTCCCAAAGCATTTTATGCTTTATTGTGCCACCTTTCGCATCTTTGAAACCATTTTCAAGCCAGTTTTGTATATATTCATTATACGACTGAAGACAGTAAAAGGAATCGCACACTATTAGTGTGGGGAATTCTTGATCTGTACTTTCAAGTGCCAGTTTGAATGCTTGTAGTTCAGCTCGCTGAGCTGTACAATCTCCTAGAGATTGAGTTTTTGTGACCATGGGTCTGAAGATGCCATTTCGCATGCGACCTTTAACGATCGCACATGCTGCACTGTAAGCTTGCTTACTCCCTGTTGCGGGCTGTGCTGATCCGTCAGTGTAAATTATGAATTCGTACTGATCAAGAGGCAGAATCTCAGTGGGCAGAGGACATTCTTGTTCATATTGCAGGAATGCTTGTGTTTTTAAATCTGGATCAAAAACATATTCAACATCTGTTGCAGCAAGAGAATTAACCCATTGTATCCATCTTGGATGTAATGCTTTAGCATTTGGAATGCTTGCTTTTGTGACCGCTTCTAAAGCTGGTACCGGGTTTACGACAATAATGCGTTTCCCTTGGGCTAAGGCTCTTTCTTTTGCTACAGCGGTTTGAACTGCTGTCAGAATTTTTTCAGTTGAACTGAAGCGCATTTCCGCTTGTGTGTACAAATGAGATTTGTATGCGATTGGTATTTTCTCACCCTCATTGAAGGTTAAGTAGGTGAATCCGCATTGACCCGAAATTATTCGGATCACCAAATTTCGTTGACTTACACGTGTTTGTAAGTGATTTGTTGCTAACATGTTAGCCTGGAGTGAACGCAAGATTTCTGTATGTTCATTTGTCCAATTTTTGATTGAAAAATCAGGTTTGATTAATGTGTAGAGAGGTTTAACCCTTTCTGCGTAATTTAGAATGTATGTTCTTCCAAAATTTAGAAAACCCAGGATGGATTGTAAGTTTTTTAGCGTTTTTGGAGGTTGGAGCAGCGCACATTTCTCTAGAAAGTTAGCTGCCAAGCTCTTGCCTTCACTTGAAAGCTCATATCCTAAAAATAGGACATTGAGATGGGCAATTCTGGACTTTTTAAAGTTGAACTTGTAGCCCTCAGAGGCGAAACCCAGTATAATGGTGCTCACCCTGTTCAAGTGTTTTTCCAGGTCATCGTCTGTCAGATAGATGTCATCGACATAGGACAATGCCTCATTGTCATAAATTTGTAGTAACTCCGTTACCCTCGCTGAGAATAAACCTGGGCTGTTCTTGAACCCTTGTGGGAGTCGACAAAAGTGACGCTGGGTCCCCATTATGGAGAATGCTGTTAAGTACCTGCTTTCAGGTGCTATGTTTTGACAAAAGAAACCATTTGAGATGTCTAATGTTGTTTTATATTTGTTACGCACAATGTTATTCATTAATGCTGTGCTGTGTGCATTTTGCACTGCAAAAGTTTTAGAACAATTGTTTAGGTGTCTGTAATCCAAAACTAGACGATATGTATTGTCTGGTTTGGAGACAGGAAACAAAGGATTGTTCATTGAGGAGGTGCATGTTTCAATCACCCCTTGATATTCAAGTTGATCTAAGATCTCCCTGACTTGTTTTTTAGCTTCTTGCTTTATAGGATACTGCCTTTGTGCAGTTGGTTCATGTTTTAGATGTATTTTATGGTGAGGTGAATCCTCATCCCATCATACATGATTTTTATATAATGCTGGGGCCTGGGCCACTGCCCATTTCCTGGCATATGTATATTTTAGATTGTCTTGTGGATTGTTACCTGCTTTGTTATGTTGGCCTAGGCCTGGCTGCCATGCTGCTTTTCTTTGCGCACGTTACACTGAGCCGAGTCTCCTCGCCCTTTGCTCGTGCCAAGTTCTTCTGCACTGTCTGCATTTTCTGTTGTTCACCTTTTGGGCTCAGTCTGCACAAACATGTACAAGGTCACATAACAATGTATTTTGGTTCTTCCTGATATGGCCAGTCTCGCGCACCCAGACATAACATTAGGTGCAATTGCCATGAAGAATTTGGTGTGCTTTTAATACTGTGGTTTACTAGCGCTTAAGGCACTTGGAGAACTCCCTTTCAGTGAGAAGAGCTATGATGTCCTGCTGATGTAATTCTGCATCTAGAGACTGAGGTATGGGGGTTCGCTAGTCAAAGCCCAGAGGTCTTCTATTATTATAATAAACTATCTTACTGCAAGGGGAGGGTGGTAATGTTATTTATACGTTTATCCACTGAGCTCTGAGATGCTTTCCCCGTTTGTATTCTATGGAATTGTAACCATGCTGCTTATATTATTCATATGCATTATGCTATTAGTACTGACACGTGTACTGTACATTAGAGCACGTAAGTTGGAATAAACATTTTAACCTATCCAGTGTCTCTTCCTACGCACCTTGTGGACAAGTACGAGTGAGTGACGAAAGAGTGTTCTTGCTTCTGCGAGTCCTGAGATAAAGATACCGTGTTCTGGGTTGTCTAATCATTGGTACTTGGGTGCTAATGGGATGCTAAGCTAGTTGGGTTGGGGTTTTTGGGTGCTACGGTATATGGTGGCAAACCACTGTATTCCGGGGTCCCATTTTCCTGTGCATAGCTCTGTGTATGTGCAGAAACCTTATGACAAGATGAATTGGAATATGGTTGGAGAAGGCAGGCATAATAATGTCCTCGCCATGTGGGCACTCCCTGACAAATTGTGGTGGCCAGTCCTTTTCTGCTAGAAGTATGTCATAGCCCCTTGATAGTTTTTCCCAAAAAAGTGCTTTCACCTGTTTAGGTTTGTCTCCCTCCATCCGGAGTGTTATTTCATATAACTTTTGTGGAGTACTAACCCTGGTGTCTACAGTCTCAACTGTAATGTACTCATTCAAGTCCACTATCTCCAGAAGTTCCTTCAGGTTCTGGCGAGCTGTTGTGACTTCTGCTGCACTGTCCAGCATTGTCTGAGCCCATTCTCCGTTCTTGAGTTGTGTTCTCAGTATTCTCGGCATGTCTGACCTTCAGACCTGCTACTTTCTTTTTGGAGAATTGAGGTTTTGCTTTAGTTTTTGGAGCGTGTTTTCGTCTTTCGATTTCACGCGTTCTTCTCTATGTTCTGATCGTCCTCTCCTTTCCGAAGTCTGTGATGAGATCTGAAAGGGACGAGAGGAACGTGTATCAGTATCTTGATACCTGTCAGGCTTTCTCAAATTATCCCTATTCCTGAGGTTATACCTCCTTTCAGAGGGCTCCTTTTGAGGAGACCTACCTCGGGATTGAGAACGTTTTTCTGAATTATTTTTATTAGTTTCCCACTTCTTTTAGAAGATCTAGGAGTTTGTTTAATAGAGTCCTTCTCAGGACTTTCAGATAGCTTCGGCTTCACTGGTCTTCCACCCAAACTATCTCTGCCTAATTCTGCATAAGATTGTTCTATTATTCTGGGTAGCTCAGTTTGATGTTCTGTAACATCGAATTCCCTTAATTTTTGGCGGATCGCCACTGCTGCTGCCTCTCCTTTAATATTAGATAATATTATTGTTGAGACCTGGTCGAAATTTTTCAGTAATTTCATACCTAAATTTAGAGCAGGCTCTGCCCTGTATTCATTTTGAATTTGTTTCAGGACATCAGGTATTACCGCAATTGATGGAATGCCATGTGTTTTAGTATAGATGGCAGCAAAGACTGAGCCCCAAGTGGTGCAGTCTTCCAGTTGTGGTGTGATCCCCATTGGTAAACTGATTGTCAGTATTCTGTGTTTCTCATACGGGCTAGTATTTGGAAATACTGCTTCGATTTGAGTAATTTTTTGAGCTATCCAAAATGGAATTTGCTCACGTTTAGTGGGCATTTTACCCATGACTGCGTATAGAGTCTGTGGTGTAATTTTTAGTGTATTCCCCTGGTGAGGAGTTTGATTTGGGAGTGTTAATGGTGGTTGGACTGTGAAAGTCCTCATGACATATTGGACCAATTGTCTGTAGATTTTTATTAACTCTGTGAGTTGAGTAGTAATTCCTCGTCTGACATTTCTTCAATGTCAGGATGAGGTGTGTAGCCGGCTAGAATCGGCCATGTTGCTCCTGGTCTACCTAGTGGACCGAGCCTGGTAATGTTTCTGTGATGTTTTAGGGCGCCTTTAAACCAGAGCTGATGCTCCTGGTATGTTAATGGAATTTCAATATCCTCGAAAGGAATGTATTCCTCTGGTGGATCATCTTCTTTGTAGAAGTGAAACATGTGTGTTACTGGATTGGATTCAGGAAATATTACCCATGAATAGACTACCTCTGTCTGAAAGGATTCGTGTGCCTCTATCACGAAAACTGCTCTACCTCCTCTTGGTGGTAGGCCGTGTTTTATGAGTTTTAGAGTGATGGCTCTTCTTAAGTTTGGAGTGATGTCTATAACACCCTCCTCGGTTTCAATAAAACCTGTAAAGTTAAAAACTGCTGCTTGGGCTGGATCAGCCGCAGCTCCACCGTTTCCGGCGTCATTGTCGGAGTCAGGCATTTTGTTGTTTGAAAAATGTAGAACAAGTTTCAAGGAAACAAAGATAAGGTGCACAATATTTTTGGAACACTGTATCCTTCAACGTTGAGCAAACCAAACAGCTAATATATAGGGTACTGCCCTATGTAGCCGTGCTGGATACTTAACCCTGCCCACTCCAGACGTCTTTTGGAGTATATGGGTAGGGGTCTCTGAGAGAAAAAGCACGGCTGAGTTACTCAGTATCTAACGTTGAATTACCGCCTTACCAAACCGTTGGGAGCCATGTAGTGTAGCTCCTATTTCCCTAATAGGCTCTGCGCATTGGAATAATATACCCTATAGGTTTGACATAGGACTGAGGTCGGTATGTCCCTATCGAGTATATTAAACCTAATTACTTGTGCCGGCTAGCTCAGAGGCCACTAGAAACTCCTTGACGACAAGAAGGGAGTAGTTTCTGGCAGCCGCAAAACATGACCACTTTGTTTCCCTTTAGAATCAGAACGTGTCCCAGAGTCGTGGAAACAATAGATAACTATTTCACTCAGCTCAATCGTGCATGCTTAGTTTTCCTCAAAGTTACACAGAAAGAACAGACGAGCGTTTCAATAAAAGATTTATTGAACAGTCTTGTTTCTGGTGTAAGTAAAATGTGCTGTTATGATCACAAGACAGTATGCGAGATAAATAATGTACAGTGTGAGCAGTAGAAATAAATAATACTGCGATAGCATTATCTTTTAGTATATATGCATTTACATAAATGACACAGACTAAAAATGCGAGTACTCATACGATGCGTTTCTAACCTGGTTCTACCCCAATGTACCTAACCTAACCTAGGTGTAGGGAGAGGTATGAAGTAGGTGAAGTATTCCTTACTATGGTATACTAAGAGTATGTTAAGTCTAGTATGCCTAGTATGCCAAGAGTCCCTCTAGGTTCTTGTCAGCTCCATACCTGAAGAATGAGAGAGGTAGGAATCTCTTTGCCAGACTCGAACTCCAACACCCCGCGAGGGAAGTCAGATCACTGGAAGCTGGACTCTCTGCCTGCAGGGATGACAGCGTCTTCTCAGTGCGTCAGGCCGGGAAACGGGTTCCTCTGAAGTCGAGGTCTCCTCTGATTTACAGGGGCTAGAGAAAGGTATATTTATACCTGAGAAGTACCTAAGAATGTTAGTATTGACGTGAGTCGGACAGCGGAAGACGTCATGAATGAACCCCTAAGGAGTAATGGTTCATGCATAATATATGAGTCCTTGAAGAAATCGATAGTCCTGGGCTAGGGAAACTCCCGCAGCCTAAGGGTCTGTTCTTCATGAACTCGTTGTGACGTTAGGGTGGACGGATGTCGGAGACCATGCCTGTATTTGGAGTGCACGGTTTAATGCCGAAATAAGGACTGGGATTTTATGCCTATATAAGGGCAGGGCGAATTGTGCCTATATAAGGACATGATACTGGAAAGCCCGTTTATGGACACCCTAAGAGGAATACAACAGTCCATTTAGGGGATTTGTGTGAAAATTGCTCCAAAAAGTGCAAACCACCTATTGTAGGTCATTTTCACTGTAGATTGTGACCTAGGCAAGATTTGAGGCAAACCGCGATGGAGTAGGGGCCTGATACACCAAGTATATTGGCCCTGCTAAGGCTGAAAAATAAGGAAGTTCCTAAATTCCAATCTGAAAAGGGGCTTCTGAGGAAAAACTCTATTCCACAGGGGAGAAACATAAAACATGAAACATTAAATTTAATTCCATGCCATGGACTGCCAATGGTATACTTTTCGTGATCGGTCCCCTTGAAGCTCTGGAACAAAAGTTTAGAATATATTATATTTCTTGCTTAAAATGCAAGGAAACATACATTTTCATAGACCATTGTATTTGAGAGTAGTGAATAAATTAATGTGTTATGTTGGATAGCAGCAATGAGCTGGCATAAATTATGCTTGGTAGCTGAATCATTTTATTCTTGATGTAGTTAATGTAAATTAATCTAATTGCATAGAAGGTTTGAGTATACCTTTGACAAGGGCAAAACACCAATCTGCTTCGAAAATCCAAATGTAAAGAAAGGTACAATCAGCACAAACTCAAATGACTGATTGACTATCAACCAAGCCATGAAACAACAGGGTTAGTTCTGTCAACATGGAGCAAAGGAAAAAACATGCTGTCATGGAGCATAGCTAATATTCCATAAAAGCTAGTCGACCTAGGGAGCCTCAATAGTAATCAGCAACATTATACTATGAGCCGATAACTGGTACAAGTACAAAAACAATAGAATAATGGAACAATGGAATAAGTTATAGAGTAGGGAGTGACCATAACACCCTACATTTGGACATTAAAATTAAGCATGGCAGACAGAATAACTGAACACGCAAGCTATAAAGCAGATGGGAACTAGATTCAAACTTAAGGGTCTGATGGTACCAGGGCATGGACTTAGAAATGGAAGAATGGAGTAGCGAGCTAGAAAATGCTAACAGCATTTAGACAAATAAACATAATAACCCTCCATGGAATGTTGGCTGCCAAAGTATGAGAACCTGCTAATTCCCATAAAGCATCTAGTTACGAAAAATCCATTTAAGAATACAACTAGATGCACAAAGAAAGCAGACGGTGCTGACTGGTTCAATGAAGACTGCAAGGGAATATAAGAATATTAGTTCCCACAAAGAAAATTAAGGCCACTAGAAAGAGCTACGTATCCCTAATTAAGTAAAACAAAGAAAAAACAATGCAGAGAAATGGGCATGCCCTAGACAATGCAACAATGAAGAACCCTAAAACCTTCTGAAGACAAATTTGGGGAATGGCTAGGCACCAGATTAAAAACACTGGAAGCAAACATAAACAGAAAACTGGAAAACCTTCTTTACTGGAGTATATCTCTTGAGGAAACTACAAAACAAGACTTACCGATTACGCTCCCCAAAAAACGGAACTATAAACGAAGACCAAGAAATGCAAAGAAAATATGCTGAAATCTTCCTGAAAGTGTCGAAGGCAATTAGAGATCTGACCAGAAGAAAAACACCCAGCCGAAATATGATTCCCCTCTGAAGTTTTCAAATACAAACCAGAATGGTGGGTCCAAATCTTATCACTAGTCTTCACCAAGATTTAAGCACTCCAGGCCTGCCCTCCCTCATAGCTGAAAAGTATAATCATACCACTACCACATACTGTTTAATTTTTTATGGCGGATTTACATTCAAATCTTAAAAATGTTAACGCTCATTAACCTAACCTAGCTGGACACAATATAAAATACCTACAGTATGCAGATGAAACCATACTTTTAAGCCACACTCCCATAGGTTTACGAAGACTAATAGATTCCTTTAATAACTATATATTAGCCAATGGCTTACAGATGAACACTAAAAAAACAAAAATAATGACGATTGGTTCGACTAAGTTAGATATGAGAGTTTGGAACATCAATAGTTTAAAGATTGAAACTGTAAAATTTTATAAATATTTAGGTATCACATTTGATGACAAAAAGTCTTTCAAACAGCACTTTCTTAATTTAAAGGCAAAAGATATGGCGATGTCTTTTGCTTTTAGAAAGCTGAGAGATACGTTGGAATGTCCGAACTATGAGCACCTACTTGAAGTAATTAAAGCTAAGTTGATTCCCTCTCTGGACTATGGGTCAGTAATCTTTCAAGGGAAAGACTCAAAAATTCTTGATAATCTACAGATAAAAGTTTTTAAGTCAATATTTAGAGTTCCAAAGAATATCGGGCATGCCAACATTAGATTGGAATTTGGCTTAAAAGACAGTCTTTAACAAGACAATCTGCATTTTTAAAATCTCTATACTCCTTTTTTGTTCAGACACAGGCACATTGGCAAATTCCTGCTGGCAGGAAATAATGGGGTATGAGCATGCTGAGGGTTGGAGATCCTATCTAACGGAGAGCCTAAACAATTTTAAGTCTCCGCCGTTCGAAGATGTAGCTAGAAATAAAGCCGAATTCAAGCAGACACTAAATCAATTGGCTAACTTCCTAACGACTTTATTGGATAAGGACGAATGTGCGGAAAAAAAGTCATGCATGGTCAGTTATCAATACATTTATTAAATTGGAGCCACAATCTTATCTTATTTCCCATTTAAAACCATCTATAAGAGACACATTTTTGCTGGTACGACTTGGGAGATATCCCACCAAGGAAGGAACCCCCCCCATGGGTACAAAAATGGTCCTCAAACAGTTGTAGGTTATGCGGTTTTCATAATGAATCATTACTGCATATATTATCTATTTGTCCTCAACTGCTAGAAGAGAGGAAAGCCCCATTAAAACATATCTTTAAAGAAAATGGGGTGAGGACATGTCACAAAGCAATTATAATTTGCCTCTCTGGGAAATCGGCTTCTTGAACCTCACAGTTTGTAAAGTTTATTCTCATTGCAGTAAAAAAGCTAACTGCTGAGTGTGCCACCAGAGGTTAGGGGCTTGTGATCAATAATTGGCTCGCTCAACGATGCTGCCTTAAAGATGCTGCTGTCAACTATACCTTAATCTGACAATTGTTTAGATTTTTACGAATGTGAGAAAGGATTCTTTTAAATGATTTGCACAGCGGCACTTTAACTATGGTATTTATATATGGTACTTTACTTTCTGATATCAAAAGGGGGCAGTGCATGCAATTCCATGAAGACTTTGTGAAAGGCTCCTTTAAGAAAAGGAATTGTATAACGATCATTATCTACGGCACTTTAACTATGGTATTTATATAGGGCACTTTATTTTCTGATATCAAAAGGAGGCAGTGTATGCAATTCCTTGAAGACTTTGTGAAAGGCTCCTTTAAGAATAGGAAATGTACAACCATCATTATCTACGGCATTTTAACCATGATTTTTTTATCTGTATATTTCACAACATGGTGTAGTAGAGGCATTTTGACAAAACTTTTTAGATTTTTTAATTATTAGATTCATATATAATGTAGCATAATTATTTGTGATTTGTGAGAAACATTTGATTTCTAATATTAGAATTAGAATGTCAACCCGAGAGGGTTGACACTTTCGTAATGTTTATAAATGGGCACTTTAGCATTAGCACTTTAAACTAGGATTTGGAGGAAAAATATTCAAAATGCTGCTAAAATATGGTGTGATTACTGTACTGAAACATGGTGTATCTTCGATATTACTTTTTAAGTTATAATGTCTTGTTGTGTCCACGCACAATCTAATGTTTTTTTAAATACCTGCTATTTGTAATGATTTTAATTAATCAACAATAAAGACTTTCATCACTATACAAAAAATATCCAAAGAATGATTGAACCTCTAATAGACTAATTAACCTGATTGACACAGACACCAAATTCTGCAGCAAACAAGTCCTACTCACGATGGAAGGAAGGATAGCTGACCGTACCATTCTCAATACAATCCAAGGCCGGTTCAGACAAGGACTCACCACCGTAGATCAGGCCATCCTTTTCCACCACAGTATCCACAAATACAGCACAGCACATTTTTTTAACTGTTTGTTGCATTTTTGGACTTTTCATCAGCCGTCAACCTGGTGCCAAAGAACAGATTATGGAGTAATGATAGAGTTGAAACGTAATATTGTCATCTTACTCGTGTTTTACCTAATACTATGTTAGCATTTATATGGCTAATACATTATATTTGCATATTGTGTGTAGACGTACTCAGTAAATACAGATGTTGCGTTAGTTAGGTTGACATTGGTGTCGCCATTTTAGTTCTCAAAGTCGCCCTTTTCTATTGCTATCGAAACTGTTACTTGCTCATTTACGAGAAATGGTCCTTGGTAAGTTTAGTTTATCCAATGCTGAAACTTGCTCATTAACGCATGCCTTTCCTGTTACATAGAGGCCTTCTCCCACCTGTCTAGAAGGGAGGATAGGCCAGACGACCTTGGATAGTAGATATCTTGTACCAGGCTGCGGATTCGAAACTTATGTTCTGTGCCCCCATTGTATTACGACATCTACCAGTATTTTTCCATAATAGGCGGGTCTTTGTGGGCTCCGCAATCTACATAATGTAACTTTATGCTTGTTAGAGTCAGTCCCTCGTCAGCCATCAGAGGAGGCTGGTCAGACTGGACTCCACTGTAGTGTATCATGTGAATAAACTAGTTTGCTTGCATTCTCTACTGCGTCATCGACTCTTCATTACTGGAAGGCAAGAGGAGGTCGAGAGTGACCCGGGTGACCCTAGTTGGGCCACTTCCTTCAGTTGGTGCCCGAACAGGGACTCCACCAGGTGACCCATCTCGCCCGTAATCGCGTTGAGGGGGCCGGGGTTGCTTCTGGTCGGATGGGCGGATCGGGGATCCCCATATGATAGAGCTTGGTTCTCGCGGCTGCCCCGCCTGTCTGATCGGGCGGCTCCTCGTCTAGTGGTCATCTCGGCTGGGGTCCTGAAAAGGCAAAACCCTTGGATCTGACCGTTTTGGTTCAAACAGTCGGCAGTGGAGAATAATCTTATCTGACCTGTGTGCACCGGGTGAGTTTTGGTAAGTGCGGCGCCGTCTTGATTAACTTGGTGGGTCTGCGAACCCTTGTGATACGGAGCGTTTTGAACGTTCTGCCAGGCCACTTGCTGAATTTGGTTAAATATTGAAAAGGCCTGGAGCTAAAGCCTATCTTGTCTTGGTGCAGTCTGTAGACTGACTTGGAGAGCTCTTTGGTTTGTGTGTTCTTGTTGTGTGTGTGTTGATTTAGGTGGAGAGTGAATGTGTCTGATGCTAGCATGCCTTGCTGGAGTAAAGTGTTGTGCTTGGGGTGCCGCTGTTGTTCCACTGAGCATCGGCTGGAGGAAAGGCAGCCTGCGCCTCCGGAAGGCACTCCGAGTTTTGAGATGTACACTGTGGCACAAGGATTCGAGGGACAATACTGAGCTTCAGTGGCCACTGGAAGGTACCTTTGATAAACAAAAACTGAATTATTTACAGGACAAATTATTTGCTAGAAGGAGTAGGCAGTCGATGTTTGATACTTTGCATGTATGGCAGAAGGAAGCTAAGCAGAGGCGTATACGTGCCGAGAAGGAGTCTAGGAAGAAGGCAATGCAAACAGTGGTTCAGAAAGCTGTGGCTTATGATAAGGAGCAGACCGAAAAGGGTATTGAGTGTGCAGATAGGAAGTTTCGATTGCAATGTAATAAGTCTTATGTTGTTCGAGAGGATGAGGATCCTTTTGTGGAGGATCTGTTGGACACTCGTCCCCCACCTCCCTATGCCCCACAGAGAATATATCCTGTTGTTCCATCGCCTCAGTCCTCCGTTGCCTCACCGCCCCCTTCTAGTCTTTCTGCAGATTTAACAGCTTTGGCTCCAGTACTATCTGTCTCCCCTCCAGTTTCACAACATGCGAGTGTGGTGACTGCAGGCTCCCCCACAGTGTCTGCTGCTCCCCCTCATGTTTCTCCTCCTTCTCTTACACCCACCACACAGTCATTGCTGACATTGTCACCTGCGTCTGTACCTCTTGTGTCTTTCCCAGGCATTTCATCCGTGGTGTTGGGTAGTGTTGGGACTCCAGTGCGAGGGTCAGATGGAGGGTATTGGGCGGCGGCACGAGAGCGAATGGGGTGGGCATTGATTCGGTCTGATGTGGGAGAAGAGGAGAAAAGGATGGTTGCAAATCAGGCAGCACAATGGGCTCGGAGTCCGATTTATAGTGTGGAAGATATATGGAGTGTGATGAAAGATTTTGACCCGTTTGTACAACAGCATGCCCTTCAGCATATGTCCGCTACGTTGATTAGTTTGTGGGAACAGTGTATTGGAGGCACAGCTCCTCAAGTTATTTATGATATTCGAGATCGTATATACTCAGTTGGTATGGCCCCTGCAGAAGTTTTTGGTAATGTTGGGACGCTTTTCGGTTATCGAGAAAGATTGCATAATCGTACTCCAACTACAGTGTCCCAATTTCCAATGAGAGCGGTGCACCCTGTTTTTTATCCTGAGATTCCAGAACAGCGTAATCAGAATGGAGATGTGGTTCAGCAGCGGGTAGAGGCTCATTTTTGGGAACAATGGGTCTATACCCCATGGAAGAGGAATGAGGTGCTTGCTCTCAAAAGTCAGTTACCGGACCCTAGGAAAAATCCTACCGCATACTATAAAGAATTAACGGAGGCTGCCTCCTCGTCAGTTATGACCTTAGCAGATATTGAGATGTTTTTTGGGCTTTTGGTGCCAGTAGACATTTGGCGACAAGTACATACACAGGATCATGCGGCGGAGGTGGGTGGTACTTGGAATGAGATTCGGGCATGGGATGGGGAGAGAAAGGCTGGTGAAAAGCCCAAAGCTGAAATTTTGGCCTTGCCAAGCCGCATTATCACCCATATGCATTCTCTATCCCACCTAGACAGGTGGATTGGGACAAGGTAACGGCATGTCGTCAGAAGAAAGAGGAGAGTGTGTCAGATTTTTTACTCATTTTGAAGGGGTGTTTATCGATTTCAGTGGGCAGGATTTGTCAGTTGAAGGCGGTGTTCGTTTGTTTGTTAATAGGTTTGTTACTTCCTGAAATCGGCTGCAAGCTTCTGAGAGTACTTGGACTTCCGCCCCTTCAGTGATACTGAGTATGGCTCAATATTATGAGCATCGAGAAAATGAGGAAAAGGATAAAGTGGAGAAAAAGAGTAAGGATTTGAAGACGAAAGTGTTACTACAGCAGGTTGCAAGGGGGTCTGGAAGGGGTCGAGGCACTGGTCCATTTCAAAGGTCACAGGGTGCGGGAAGAGGTGGTGCGCCCTTGGGCTAAATCAGTGTGCGTATTGTAAATAGGAGGGACATTGGAGAAGTGAGTTTCCGGAACTGTTACAGAAACTTGCAGTACCCAGAGGACGGGGTCCAGGTGGAAGGGGCCGTGGACAGGTTGATCGGAATGAGGACCAAGTTGGTACATCTTCAGGAGGTCGTTCAGATCAGAATTATTTCGATGACCCCCGAGGGAGGCAGTACTATCATGACAATTAGGATATGGATGAAGTTACAGGGATGTCCTATAGCTAGGACAGCAAGGGACAGGGTGAGAGACCAGTCCAAATTCCTGTAGATCAGCGTGGTCCTTATGTCACGGCAGATTTGCATGGATCCGCACAGAAATGTTTGGTGGATAAAGGTGCAATGAATAGCTCTGTTTCTCATTCCCTGGTCCCCGGGGCAGCCCTGTCTGGCCGTAATAATGTCTCGGTAGGCTTTTCAGGCGTACCGGTTCTATGCCCCATATCCCGACCTCTTGCTTTTACAGTTGGTCCTTTTACTGTGGACTCCCCATTTTTGTTGACGGAAAATTGTGGGGAAAGTTTATTAGGACTGGATTTGCTAAAGAAGTTACATGCCACCATTTATTGTACCCCGGATGGTGTTTATCTGACTTTTGGACCTAATGTGGCTAGTGCAAAGCAGTGTTTGGTGAAAAATGCATCGCTTCCGGTTGAATTTAAGGATGTGCCGTCCTCATTGTGGGCCACAGGGGATACGACTGTGGGGTTGTTACAGATACCACCAGTTTCGATAAAGGTCAAAGATAACGTTGTGCTTCCTCGTATTCCTCAATACAAAATATCACAGGCTGGGGAACAGGCTTTGATGCAGATTATACAGGACCTGATCAAATCGGGGGTGGTGGAGGAGACAGTAGCGAACGTGTGCAATAGCCCCATTCTCCCTATTCTTAAGAAGACACCTGTGGATTCCCCTGATGCACATCCTGATTTCTATCATTTTGTGATTGATTTGCGAGAAATAAACAAAATAGTTGTTCCTCAGTTTCCGGTAGTCCCTGATATTACCGTCCTTTTGGCAATGATTCCTTCCACGGCTAAATTCTATTCCGTTATTGATTTGAAAAATGCTTTTTTTAGCATTCCAGTCCATCCAGACAGCCGATATTTAATTGGTTTCGCATTAGCTGGTAGACGTTTTCGATTCTGTAGGGTTCCTCAGGGGTATACTGAAAGTCCTAGTATTTATAGCCAAGCTTTGAAAAGTCAATTGGACTCTCTCTCTCTTCCCGCAGGTAATGTATTATTGCAGTATGTGGATGACATTTTGATAGCCTCCGATACCGAAGAGGGTTGTCGAGATGCCACGGTCAAATTGTTAAAGCATTTGGCAAACACAGGACATAAAGTGTCCCTTTCAAAATTCCAATATTGTCAACAGCAGGTCACCTATTTAGGTCACCTGCTGTCAAAGGAGGGTCAGAGGCTAACTCCTGAGTGAATTGATGCCATTGTTAAGATGTCTGTCCCTGTAACTCAGAGGGACGTGCGTGCTTTCATAGGCATCACCTCGTATTGTCGGCACTGGATACCTGCTTATTCTTTATTAACACAGCCTCTGCTTCGCTTGATAACTAAAGATGTGCATAAACCTTTGCCTTGGACGCATGAATGTCAGCATGCTTTTGAACATTTAAAAGTTGCGCTTTGTTCTGCACCTGTGCTTGGCACGCCTGATTATAAGAAGCCCTTCGTGTTGTACGTACACAAAGCGGCTGGATGTGCACTCTCTGTGTTAACACAAGCCTTTGGAGGTAAGCAGAGGCCGTGTACTTATTTTTCTGCTACGCTTGACCCTGTCACCAGAGCCCCCCCGAGCTGTTTAAGAGCCGCCGCGGCTACGGTGGTCTCTATCCAACAATCGGCAGGGCTCGTTCTAAATCATGATCTCACAGTAATGGTATTGCATGCTGTGGATGTACTTTTGAATAAAACAAAGACGCAGCACCTTACCAGGGCTCGTCTGACCGGGTACGAATTAACATTGTTTGCACCTCATATTACTATCAAAAGATGTGCCAGGCTGAATCCAGCCACGTTACTACCCCCCCCTTTGGAAGAAGAGGACAAGGACGTCCATGATTGTCTGTTTCGGACAGACGAGGAGACGAAGGGACAGGTAGACTTGACTGATGTTCTCTTATCTGACCCTCAAGGGGAACTATATGTCGATGGCTCGTGTTTTAAATTGTCAGATGGCACCACTACAGCGGCATATGCTATTACCACGCTGCGCACTGTACTTGAGACGTCACGTGTTCCTCATCAATCAGCGCAAGCTGCGGAGCTGATAGCTCTTTTGCGAGCATGTGAATTAAGTAAAGGACTGGCTGTCAATATTTATACTGACAGCCAGTATGCCTTCAGGGTGGCCCATAATTTTGGACGCCTCTGGGCAGAGAGAGGATTCTTGACTTCACATGGGACCAAAATTCGACATGGTCCGTTGATAGAGAGACTCCTGACAGCTTTGACTCTTCCCAAACGATTGGCAATAGTTAAATGTAGTGCTCATAAAGCAATTACGGATGATGCGGGGAGGGGAAATGCCTTTGCAGATCAGATAGCGAAAGAGACAGCAAGGTCGAGAACGACGAAAATGTTTGTGGCAATTCCTGCTAGATGGGTACCAGATGTTGGTATGTTTGAGAAATCACTGGAGAGTGTTAGAGATATATAGAGTGAGGCAACAGCAGAGGAGTTGGCAGTGTGGCAGGAGAGTACAGGGCGTCTAGATGATGAAGAATGCTGGACTGATATGTCCGAGAAACAGAGATGGATGCTACCAGATGCATATGTACTTCCCGTAGTTATCATGGCACATGGTCCAGCTCATATTAGTGCCAAAGGTATTTGTAAACTGTTAGAACCTGTGTGGTAAAATGACAATATTTCAAAAGTTGCTGGTCATCTAGTGAAGCACTGTATGATTTGTCTAAAACACAATCCTGGGAAGGGTACCCCTACACCTTCTGGTAATTTTGCACCCCCTTCTTTCCCTTTTGAGGTGCTCCAGATGGACTACATAGAGCTACAGCAAGTTAATAATTTGGAATATGTGTTAGTGGTAGTTTGTGCATTTAGTAAATGGATTGAGGCTTACCCAACAAAGGAAAACACTGCCATGACAATGGCAAAGGCTCTTCTTAAGGAGTTTTTCCCGGGCTACGGCTTGCCCCATTTGATTTGGAGTGACAATGGAAGTCACTTCAATGCAAGGGTGATCCAACTGGTATGCGATGGTTTGCACATCAAGCAAAAATTCCATGCAGCCACTCACCCTCAGTCAGCAGGTTTAGTTGAGAAGTACAACGGTACTCTCAAACTAAAATTGGCAAAAATTAAGGAAAGTACTGGGTTACAATAGCCAGATGCCTTACCTCTTGCCCTATTGTCCACCAGAATGACAGCCCATTCTAGAACAGGATTATCACCCTATGAGGTGATCTTTGGTCGTCCATCAAATGTGTGGGGTGTCCCTAGACCGAAGACGTTTTCTGAAATAGATTATCCTTTATTGGTTGATTACTTGTATGAACTCACTAAAAGCTTGCGTTCTATTCACCAACTGATACACGAGGTGTTACCTTCAGCACCCGAGGGGCCTGGGCACACCATTCAGCCTGGTGATTATATATTGGTAAAGAGAATCCAGAGACGAGACAGTTTGGAGCCTAGATGGAAGGGACCCTATCTGGTCCTCATCACAATGAGGACGGCGGTAAGAGTGGAAGGTCGGAAGCACTGGATTCATGCTTCCCACTGCAGACTGGTGCCGCTACCCCTTCCTTATGACACCTGGGTGCGTGATGGCATTGGAGACCATGAGACCGAGAAAGTCCCAAGATGTCTTCCGTTCTCCGATGCCCAACTAGTTTGGACGCAAACAGAGAAAGAAAACGATGCCGTTTTGAATGCGGCAGTTCCCCCAGAAATTAGGGATGCTCAGGTTTCCACTTCATCTGATCTGCAGAAACCTGAGTCTCAGCCTTCAGCACCCCCTGAATTTCAGATTCTTCTCCAAGATGAGACAGTGCCTGGAGTAGAACGGTACAATTTGCGTCCTCGACGGAAGGGTAGTGCACCGAAAGAGAAGTGAGTGTAGACAGGGATGGACTTTATTGGATAAGATTAGTACCAATGCCCTTTGTTTCTGCATTTTTCCCATTAGACTAGGGATTGGAAGATTCGGTGCATTGCTTGTGACGCAGGACAGGATAAGCTGAGGGTATTTCCCAAGGAGGGAAAGTGCCCTATCCTGAGAACATTGAACATTTGCAGATGGGCTACAACAGTGTGGCTCCACCTCGGCGTGCTCAATAGCACCACTGAGGATTGGACAATAGAAGCCTGCCAGGGAGGCTTGGAACGGACCCTGATTCTTTAATTCCTTTTTTTTTTGTGTTTTTCCTTTTGTTTTTTTGTGTCCTTTCCATCATTGGCTCCATCATATGACGTTTCTTTCTCTGGTGATTTGATTTGTAAAATTGTGGTAAACATGTATCTGTTTGGTCGCCCTCTTGCAGAAGATGAACAGTTTCTTGTTGCCCCGCGCCCAGAGCAGGTTGGTTTTGAATGGTTGCTCAGGAAGAAAATATTTTGGGTTGTAGTTGCATTGTTTTTTTGTTTTTTTATTAGATTTTTATATAGCGCGAACTAGACCCGAGACATCGGGTATCAGAGCGCTTTACATGAGCACCAGTTTCGTTACAGATGACAACATTCATATTTGTTAGGCACGGGGAGATTAAGTGATTTGCCCAGAATCACAGGATGCTGAGCGTCGTTGCCGAGACTCGAACCCGGTTCCCCAGCTTCGAGGTCGACCGCTCTAGCTGTAAGGCTACATCCTCTCCCCTGTTGTTTCTATTAGTGGGAGGGGGGTTGTTCTGGATATTGGAGTGCTCTGAAACATCATCATATGCCCTATATCAAGTTGTTTCCTCAGATCGTAATAAAAGAGCCCTGCTTAGTAATGTCTTTTTAGACACGCATCGAAAATTCTTCGGGGATAACACAGCTTGTTATCCCACTGATTCTGTTACAAGTTTATGGACCGCCTACCCCTTGTCATTGGTGAACTACACATATGTTCGTCCTCCCCAATTTGCAGAGGTAAGAGGTGAATTCGGCCTGGGATATCCTGGACCTTGCCTATATTACAGAAAGCCGAGAGGACCAGGGTACCCTGGATGTATGCCCGAAATGTATTGTGGTGATCTGTACCTTGGTAAAAGAAATATCACCCTGACAAGTTGGCACTATCAAGATCTGACTGTTACCCAAGAGGCAGGTATTTATCCTGCGTGTTGCCCTGAAATAAACAGTACTGACACTTATTTGTATCTAAATTGTTCTGGAGAAGTAGTGTATAAAAATGTAATGCGTTTAGGAAAAAAGGAGGATCCTAGTATGAAGGGAATGAATACTAGATATGCTCCATTAAATTATCAAGGTCCACTTTATGCACATCCAGGTTTTTACTTTTTATCAAATGGTACGTATTCTAATATGTACAATGGTACAGAGGACGTGGCTTTGGGAATGGTGCTACCTCTTGGGGTACTTTGTAGGTATAGTAGACCAAATATAAGATGGGTAAAAAGAACATTGACGAAGGAATTCTGTGAGGGAGTCACCGATTTGGAAGTTAATATTTATAGTAATGGTATCACCTTTGGATACATCCTTTCCTCTATTATTACGTTTGGTGGTACCGCCATGGCCAGGGGTGAACGAGCTAGAGTATTTTGGGTGTAAGTTGCAAATTTTATCTAACTCTACAGTAGCTGCTTTACGGGACATCAACACTCAGTTGGAAAGTATGCGCATATACTCCGAACCAACGAGATATGCAGTCGATTTTATTTTAGCCAAAAATGGTGGTGCATGCGCAATAATAGGAGAGCAGTGTGTGGTCGGTATCACAAATATGGAAAAGAATATTACACAGCATATTTTAGACATTTTGGAAAATGTTAAAGGGATGTAGAGCGGAAACTGGAGCTGGTCTTTGTTCGGTGGTTGGGGTTGGACTTTAGAAAAGGTGATATACTTCATTGTCCTTTTAATATGCTGCTGTGTTTAATATGTGCTGTTAATATTCAGTGTCTTCCCTTATGTTGTTCATATTATACTACTTATCTCACTCCAAAAAGAATCTCGATTCATGATACAAATGCAACCATAATGCTTCAGAAAGAGCTTGATACCATCATGCAGCTGGATGAGGGAGTTTTTGGTTCAACTACTTCCCTTGCAGGTTCTGTTATTGATGCTACTTATACTGCTAATGTTTAGTGCTATATAAGTTTCTTTACATTGGCTATGTCTATATACATATTCGTATCTGATATGCTATCATTTGTATAGCTATATTTTCCTTTCCTCTGTTGGAATTGTAAAGACACTTACCCGATAGCAAGAATAAAGGTTATCAGTATTAACATAAAATGCTAAAAGGAGGGTCTGATAGAGTTGAAACGTAATATTGTCATCTTACTCGTGTTTTACCTAATACTATGTTAGCATTTATATGGCTAATACATTATATGTGCATATTGTGTGTAGACATACTCAGTAAATATAGATGTTGCGTTAGTTAGGTTGACATCGGTGTTGCCATTTTAGTTCTCGAATACGCCATTTTCTATTGCTATCGAAACTGTTACTTGCTCATTTACGAGAAATGGTCCTTGGTAAGTTTCGTTTCTCCAATGCTGAAACTTGCTCATTAACGCATGCCTTTCCTGTTACAAAGAGGCCTTCTCCCACCTGTCTAGAAGGGAGGATAGGCCAGACGATCTTGGATAGTAGATAGCTTGTACCAGGCTGCGGAATCGAAACATATGTTCTGTGCCCCCATTGTATTACGACAGCTACCAGTATTTTTCCATAATAGGCGGGTCTTTGTGGGCTCTGCAACCTACATAATGTAACTTTATGCTTGTTAGAGTCAGTCCCTCGTCAGCCATCATAGGAGGCTGGTCAGACTGGACTCCACTGCAGTGTATCATGTGAATAAACTAGTTTGCTTGCATTCTCTACTGCATCATCGACTCTTCATTACTGGAAGGCAAGAGGAGGTCGAGAGTGACCTGGGTGACCATAGTTGGGCCACTTCCTTCAGTAAGATGGTTAACAAAGCTCTGGAACCTGCCTTCCTCTCCCTGGTAGAAGTGTTGTACATGAGAACAATCTCCCAAGTAAGGGTAGACCCAAACAAATGCTCAGCAGTCAATCCCCTACATCCGGTGGAGAAAACCAAGGCTGTCTCGCTCCGGTTTTCACTCTGCACAAATGACATCTACAAAGAGGTTCTGCTAGCTACCCTCAATGCACCTCTCATTGAGGGCTTCCAGGTGCCAATGCTACTTTATGCAGGTGACTCGGTTATCATAGCCTGCTCACATTAATGGTTTCAGGCTCAGCTGATTGCCATCAAACAATATTGGCCCAAAAATTGTTTACCTAGAATATAATGATCTTAAAAAACCAAAGGTCAAGCAGAGCATTTTTCTTTGTCGGCATTAAACTCGAGCAGGTTGTCAAATTCACTTACCTAGGTGTTACTCTGAACAGCTATATGAAAGAGATGGCTACTTTAACTTAGCCATCAGGAAATCAGAGGATTCACTGAACACCATATTCCGGCTGGGTCATGCATGTGGAAACCAATTCTTATTCTCCCAACAGTTAAACAAAGTGGTGCAGGCAATGGCGGGAAACCGAATTGGAGATGAACTCTGGGGCCTAGATAATAGCATGGTGTGGGGTCTGAATAATTTGTTGACCGGGTGATGTCCAGCATTGTGATGAGACGGTGTGGTCATCACCGCGTCATCTCGAGGATGAAGTGAGATTCAGTTGGAGGAGATTGAATGCGGCAGAGCTGTACGTGGCTCTCGGAGTGGTTAAGGTCCTTAGTGCCAATATCGGCAACACACCCAACCCGCAAACACAGCAATACCATAATAAAGAACACACAAGACACATTGGTTGTTGGAGAAAACATTGCTGCAGGTTTATTTTGCATAAGTAATATGCCAACATGGTGGGTCAACTTACTGGCGATCCAAGGGCAGGCAGCCCCTATGCTGCCTGCCCACCTGATGAGACAAATTGTACCGTGGCATAACCAATCGATGCTAACCATTTTGGGGGATTACCCCTTACATCCTGTGGACCACCAGTCCACCCATTTACTCACGCCCCTTGAGGGGGCGGAGCGTATCCAGGCAAGCCCCCGGTTGCTCAGGTTTACAACCGCCCGAAGGACTATCAGGGCGCTGTCGTTCCTCCAGGGTCCTGCCATAAGGACTTCCTGGGGCTATTTGGCATTTGCACCCTTCTTCTGGTCCTGAGGGTACCCCTATGTACCAATCAGCCTCTGGATCGCCCTGTAACTCCGCCTGCAACACAAAATAACAAGTTAACAGCCTTCCTGCCCTAGCCACCCTTCCAGCCGACACGCTGGGTAAGCGGTAGGGAGGGAGACGGCGTGATGCCTCGGCGCGAAAAGGGATCGCCAGCTGGGCGGGGGAGGTTGATATACCTGCCCCCCCACCCACTGGCGCGCTGGAAATGACGCAGTAGCGCCGGACCCCCGGGGGGGTCCAAACACTAGAACGTTTGTTGTGTGGCACTTCCTGGGGCTATTTGGCATTTGCACCATTCTTCTGGTCCTGAAGAGGGTACCCCTATGTACCATTCAGCCTCTGGATTGCCCTGTAACTCCGCCACAGCTCTGGGTGTGGCACCCGTCATACCCAGGGCCCCCGCCCCACCAAGGCAGGCATTCTTACTTACACCCTGCTGATTCTAGGGCATCACCCAGGTCCAACAAAACAGGTCCATGCCCATACTAGACAAATGGACCCCCATCCATATCAAAACATCCTGTGGTCTTGACATGCCAGAGCTGAGTCTGATAAAGCCAGGAACCCCTCTGTTCCGTGAATTTTGCGCATGGCGCTGTTTACCCTCCTGCGAGAAATTTCAACGGCCTCTCCAGACCCGGACAATCCCCATATACCTTTGACATGGTTACCAGTCCTTTTGGCTGGACAATTCACATCTACCTCTGCAGGTGTTTCCCGGCCCTATCGGGGAAACCTTGCGATGTAGCACTAAAGAGACCATGCCTAATTCACAGAGCCCTTCAGATTTTATATGATTTTGAATTAGAGTTGAACCAAGCCCTCATGCTTGGTGTGCTTGCCCATGGCGTATTTTACCCTTCTGTAGGCAAGTTCGATGGCCTCCACTTAACTTGAGAACTATCGTTCTCTATTTTAACCACAGCTTTATTTACCCCCATTGGCATGTTCAATGGCTTCCCCGGGGTTGCGGCAACTGATCTCTACTTTTACCACTTTTTAGGAAAAAATCCCTATGGTGCCCTTTGCGCCAATAAGGGCCTTCTTGTTAGGTGTTGCCGCGTCATGTGTTTACCAATTACCGCCCAGTCCCTGGAATAAGGCTTTGCTGGTAATCATGGTGAACTTCGCCCCCAAGGCCATCGGTATAAATGTTAACAGTTATTAATTGTGGCCGCACAATGCCCTTCTCTCTGCCCGCTGACCTCCGTTGTATGGGAGTACAGCGCTGGCCAGAGATATTACCATACAAATTAAAACTACTGCTCTCCTTTTGACCAGGCTTCTGCGTGTTATACTCCCTTGTTTACTGTGTACCATTATGTGCAGTTCCATATGGGGTTTGACTAAGACCTTGGTTACCCCCTTGCTTGGCAAGTCCACATTTGGAGGTTCACTGATGACCATGTGCGGTACCAAGAGAAATACAGGGTGGAGTCTTGTGACAGATGCTATGTCGCCATGCTGGTGACCCCACCCGAGTAGTAGCCCATGGACCGCTTAGGCCAACGGTATATCAGAGTGCCCAAAAGGTTTGCCAATGCTTTTGGATATGAGGACATGGGGTAAAACATATGAGCAGATGTACCTGCACCTTCTTAAATGTGAATGCAAGACGTACACTGGTAGTTGTCCGAATGTGTGCTCCAACCCAGCTTTTTCAACACTGTTGAGGTAACAGCACCCCTTTAGGAATGACAAACTCACGCCCCACCTGACTGAATAGCGCTTTTTCGTGTGTGGCCCATAACCCTACTTTTGCTAAAGGTATACCAGTGTGCCGAACAGATGCCATTGCTATTGGATTGTGATAACCTGTAGTGAATAATATGAACCAATTTACCTGCACCTTCACTGAAAATGCACATATGTTCTGGTCGTTGTCAGCAAACCCATCTGTCTCAACACTATTGAGGCCATCGCACACTTTTTAGATGACAACTAACGCAACCCACCTGGCTGAGAGGCAGCAGGTTGTATTGGCTTAATTGCAGGGACCCTTAGCCCACACTCATCCTTACAGTATTCTACTTCATGTCAGCCTTGCCTGCAAGCCCGTCACATCTGACTGCGATTTTTAGCTCCTGAGTCGCCCTGCTGATGTTCCCACCTTAGCGTGAGTAGCCCAGTGCAAAACTGCTGCTCTTGTATACCAGGATGCAGACCAGCGATAGAAAAGCTTCTGGACTTGCCTGACTCAAAGACTACTGGCAGCAACATGCCGCCCTGCAGCTTGGTGAAGAGGATGTTTGCCAAACGTACCCTGATCCGTGTTTTCAGCATTTTATCCTTATGGAGGCTCCGGTTCGTGAGAAGTGTGTCAATGTCCTGGCCAGGCATACCCAACAGCCTGTTCAACCTTGGAGACTATCCTACTATGATGTGTCAAGGTTCAACTATCCGATGAGCTAGAAATATGTGACCTTAAGCAAGGGAGTCCTCGTGTGCTTGTAGAGAATCCCTCCTTTCTCCCAGTAATTTTGCCTGTTCAGTTTATCTGCGGTGTTTGCCCCCCAGACTTCCCAGGCTGCTTACTGCTAACCATGTGAGCAGCTGCTGGCGTTACTGATGGTAATCTCCCAATTGCCACTTGGACTTATACACCGCCGCCTTAATGTGCTACGTTGTAAGCGATGAATTACCTAACTTATGTCTCTTCATCGTGGGAAGATACAATAAACCGCATTGGTCATGAGAACCTTCATAAGCCCAAAATATTAACATAGACATACCTCTAAGTGAGAATGGCCCTACCCAGCCATAAGCCCAGGGATACACATGCATCAAACCCACAGATACACCTTTGAGGTATGTTAGCCTGCCCCAACCTCTGGTTCTCCCTGCTCCTAAAGTGGGAGCCTGTTGCCTGGAGGTACAAGCCCTCCGCCCCTGAACTCTCACTGATATCAGCTGGCTGAAGCTGCGACTTAATGCATTACATTTGTTTGCCCGGGCCTGTTGAAAGTCAAATGTGTTCCTTTATTCGGAGTCTGGGTGAACTTGAGGTGGGGGGGGACTAATACCTGCCTTCGAAGAACCAGACTTATTGTTTTAACCAATTTATGGTACACATGCTGCCGAAACTGGCCCTTCAGATCTCTGACTCTCTCCCAATGAAGCATGAACCTGTGGCTCTTTGCCTCAGAAACCTGTATGTATGTGCCAATCATGACGCATATTTGAGCGCGCCGTCACCCTGAAAGGTCTGTTGGCTCTGAATAACAGATGTCTGTTGATACTTGACTTATTGGTAGTCATATTATCGACCTCAGGGGGCAGAAAGGCTGGGTGAACCTGCTGGGAGCTGCGCCTGAACTGGTGGCTGTTAATGTTACTCACGCCTGCATATACTATGCTCAGAACAGGGAACACTTGCTCTATAGTCCCCTGGATTCTTGCCTGGCATTCCTTTATGCCCAGATATACAAAGCGATACTGGCTCTACTTGGTCATAATGACCCGAAAGACACATCAAACCTGCAGAGACAAGATGAGGTATGCTAACCTGCCCCCAATTCTGCGGAAACAACATCATGTGCGAGCTTGCGACAAACCTCTGGAAAAGCTTGCCAACCAACAAACCCTCTCCAGAACCAGGGGGTCATGCAGCCACTCCTAGGACTGCTACTAACCAGGTTAAGATTATGAATGGTATTGAAGGACCCATCTCTCGGTGCATGCATGCAACACTTTCCACTGCATCACCCTAGTCAGTATAACCAATGTAGGGTAGCATGTGAAGCTAAGCCCACGCAGAAATTGCCTGCCTGTGCGAGCAGACCAGCATTCATCGCTCCTCAATCCATCCAAACTGTCGATGATAACCCTAGGCTGTTGTGCGGTTCGCCCCACCCAGCTTAAACCAGCTGGACATGACCCAGTTTCAAGTCAGCGGATAATTAGTCAAGGGCATGTCAGCGGTAGATTAATCCTCCCTTCAGATTGAAAACAAGGTATTGATTAACAAACATGCTCATCTATTGCAGGAGTCGTCCCCATTTGACTGGCCCAAGGTGCACCTTAAGGGGTAGTTATCTTGCACCGTTATCCAATGTGCCACCTGCATGCTTAATAGTACTTATTAAAGCCACCTGCTGTGCTACTGGTTCGGCCCGAAACCAGACGCTCCCTTGGCATTGGATTAAAAATTATAAGCTGACATCTGAGCTAGGTATTGATTGCCGCATAGTCCTGCCTCTTCAGATATTGTACCCGTCAATTAACTCATCCCGTAACATTGGACCTATAGCAGCCAGGAGCACTGATCCTGCCACTGTTTGGCAGTTGTGCAAGGCAAACGAGCAACACTCTGGCTACCTCGCAAGAATATAGACAATGCTTTTGTTCTGAACTGATGAGACTGTGCAAGCTCTATCCTGAGTTTCTTTGACATACATCACAGTCTCAAAAAACCCCACCACATTACAATGTAATCGAAGTGTTACTCCAGAGCGCGCATGCTGCACAAGCTATCCGCGCGCTTCACTTGAGCACCAGTTGCGATACAGACTGACCCATTCATTTGTCATGCACGGGGAGATTGAGCGATTTGCCCAGAATCACAGGATGTTGGGCGTTCCTGCTGCGACTCGAACCTGGTTCCCCAGCGAGACACTAACCCAGCCCAACCCTGCTTGGCTTCCACCCAGCCAGTGCAGCCCAGATGATGCGCCCCCCCCCCAAGAAGCAAGACTCGCCGTCCGGCTGGGCGCCCTGATATAGCCCACACCAACAGGCTGCTCCTGTCACCCCACCCTAGCTGGCGCCAGGCGCCACTGCTCCGCCGATGCTGCCCCACTGCCTTACTGTGGTAACAGGCAGAAAGAAACCAGCTGCAATGCGACCAGCCCGATGCAGTTGTGAATAGGATTAATGCAAGCTACCACAACGTAGCCGGAATACAATCTAATAATCACCATTATAATCAAGAAGGACCAACCAGGGCAACTACGAAGTAATGTTCCCAGCAGGCGTACTTTTAAATTAGCATTGTGAGTGGTCATATAACTGATTTAACCAAATGTGTGCATATGCTAAAGAGGCTGTGATGCATGTGTCATGCCTTAGGCTACTCAAGCACACTTACGCACAGTAAACTGTACTAAAACCAACACTGTGAGACCCTGTAGTTAATTAGAAACCCTTTGGTGGATGTCATCAATAACCATGTACGTACCTCCCGATATTGCTGATGTGAGGGCCATCTAAAAACTTGCCAACCAGACACAGGGAATATGATAGGGTTTTGTGATCATATTGTCCATAAAGACAGCTTAAATCTGCACAGGCAATAGGCAGCTGACGCAGTCAATCATATTTTGTGATTTCATGTAACTGAACATGTCGCAACCATAGTTTCATTTAATTTTAGTCTACCTGTAGAACGATGGAGGAGTGAGGCATTCGCCCCCATGCGCCCAGCAAAACGATAGGCAGTCGAGAGGCGTCCGCAATCCCTAAAACGACCCAGGCATGACCAATAGGGCCAGCCCACCTCAAAAACCACTCAGCACCGCCCTAATGTGCCCCGGACTTACCATAACATCGGGACCACCGCCGGGCTCGGGCGCAACATTGCAAGTATTGGGTCTCTCAACACATGCTCACACCTTTCCAGGCAGGCGCCTACACCGCATCACGAAAGGCTGTGGGCCATCCCCAATGACGCTCGCAGTGGGCCGGACAGGCCCCACAGCCCCTAGCCTAGATCGACTCAAACTCAGCACTGTCTGAGTCAGCATCTCGCCGCCAACTGCGGGTGGGGCAAGCCCCATGAATCCCTCAGATCATTTTCAAAGGCCTCAACGTTCCACCAACGCACAACAAAGACGCGATCTGTAGCCTCCCAGCTCCGTGGGCCTCAAGGGGATGTTATGTGTAAGAAACAGAGCAATTAGCTCATCAAAACACCCCGACCTAATTGTTGAAAAGGATGGAACAGCAACCCATCCGATCGATGCAGTGAATAAACAGAACCAATCATCCATATTCAGCCAAGCAAGCAACCATGCCACCATCACCCTAAGATACCCTCGCAATGCATATTCCGTTCAAAGCGAGCAATATTCAGCCCCTTGTCAAAAGATTGCCTTGCCCCACGTCAGGACACCATCAAACTGAAATGTAACATGGGAACAGCCGCGCCAGCAAGCCATGACTATTGACTTTGACAATGGATGACAGTTGCATACGGTGAACACGCAACAACAATGGCTTCATTTTAAGAATTGGTGGTGTACACCCGGCAGCAGGCTCTCACACACTGCTGGCGCGTGTGAAACATAAGTGAACGGCATGACCCCCAGTAAAGTACAGGGGTCCACAGAGACTCCGACCTCCATACGATGCCCGGTTTTCCCTGGTCAACGGAAATAATCGCTGTACACCGTTGCTCAAAGTGACACCCCAGGATATGTAGAACAAAATGTGAATTTTTGGCGCGATAAAGAGGAGGAACACGCACAAATGATTTCTTCCATCTGAGCTGGGTGCCACCCTTTATGAAAAGGGTTGATGTTCATAATTCTACATCAATTTTATTTTTCGTCAGGATTGGAACTGAAAATCTGTGTGTTCTAAGAGAGAATGGCTGCATGAGAACATGATGCCCTGACTGCTCTAAATCTTTTCAGTGCTGCCCGGAATGGGTGTAAAAGGCTACTGAACATAGTAGGTAAATCGTAATAAAAAGTAATCCCGCAAGTCTCTTCCGCTCTATAAGAGCGCAGCGTTTCATTTCTCAGACTTGGCAGGGCCAGCTTCATACAGAGTCTGGGATGAGGGCACAAGGTCGTAAAGTGGAATCTGGAGGAGTACAGCGGACTTATCAAAGACAATATTAACGTCCTTCGAGCAGGGGTTACAATTTATTTTCTATAAGAACCGCCTCACTGGTCCAGATTTGATTTTTTTTGCCTCTTTCACTTCAAGCAATACAGCAGTTTTCCTAATCCTTCTGCAGTGGTCAAGCAAGACGTGCATGGTTGTAAGGGATAAAGTGGACTATGCCACACATTATAAACACACAGCAAGTCACCACTGCACCTCTCAAGCATATAGAGCTTGGTGCTGCTTGGGCCTACTCACGGGCCGTGCCTGCCTCCCACCTCTGCAGCCAGCTCTCACCTAAGAGCCCCCACGCCAGCCGGTCTGATGCCCCCTCACAGATTCATCAACTACACTGCAGCACCGAACCAACGAACAAACTATACAACATGCAATCCAGTCACCTAACGCACTGGAGCTAACCACACCAAGCCGTGACTGAAGCAGGCAAGATACCAAGTGATCTGCCCAGGGTTCCAGGAGCTGTCATCGCGGCTCGAACCGTGAAACGACAAGGCTGCGGCCGCCCAACACGCTGTTTAACTGTTCCCCTGCTGCAAACATGCGGCACTTAAAACCCCCCTATCGCACCACAAGACTGAATGCCGGTACTACCGACTGGGCTCCCGCGACCGCACCCCCCTACCGGGCCCGATCACAGCGGGATACTTAGCCCGGCAGCCTCATGCCACTGCCCCTTGAGGTCACGTCCGGGCGGATCCCCTCCACTACACAAGCCGAGACGGCCTGAGCCCCAGCCCTGGGAGAGTGCTCCAGAATAGGGTCCCGAACTCCAGCCCCAGCTCTACCTGGAACCGGACTCCCCAATCCGAAGGAGAACAATGGAAACTGCCAGACTTTCCCTGCTAAACCTCTTGCAGGAGTCGTTGACGAGAGTAGTTCCGCCCGCTCCTATGCCCGGCCTAGCTCATATGCCTGGCCCACATCCCTCCTTAAAATACCAGTTGGTGTCTGGGCCCCCGACCGAGCTGCAAGACACCGAACAAACGTCCACTGTCTCTCCCAGCTCCCAGCTGTTTGTGCAAGCTGTGACGTACCCTCCGGCCCCCAGTGTCTGCCCCAACACATGAGGGAAACAATGCAGATGCAAACCAAAGGCACGAGAGGCATGAACAATCAGGCCAACAGGGCACTGCCAGGGGCAAGACATAATGCCCCCTAGGGCCCAGACTCAGTTCAGTCTACCCCGCAAGTCAAAATCCCTCAATTAAAATACGTGGACACTGAGAACGGCATCCTGACTACCTCACCCGAGCGAAATTGGACCCAACGCTTCTCTGCTCTACACGACGCCTGCAGTACCTCCGATCCAGGAACATGACACAGCTGGACAGCGTGTCCAGCGGGGGCGGCGTGATGCCTCGGCGCGAAAAGGGATCGCCAGCTGGGCGGGGGAGGTAAATATACCTGCCCCCCCGCCCACTGGCACGCCGGAAATGACGCAGTAGCGCTGGACCCCCTGGGGGTCCAAACACTAGAACGTTCGTTGTGTGCCCTCATGTGGCACTAAGGTGGCCGCCCTCCTATGGGGGCCCCCTGCGTGGGCTGCGGGCAGCCTCATATTCTTGCGCAACTTAATAAAGGCACTTTCCTATATTACCTTGCCTCTGGATTCTGTTATTAGATTTTTACATTTGGCGACGAGCGACGCTCAGGGACATACAGCATGAAGGCACTACATTGGAGCTGTGTAATAGGGCCTTAACATGACCGATTGTCAAACCACCCATCCGGAGCACAAAGGAGAAGGAAAGGTCAGACGTTACAAGCCTCGCCTCTTTCTCTAACCTCGCTGTGGTTTGTGTTTCCTGGCAACGCTGACGCTCGCTTGAGATGTGCTGTTGCAGTGAGAGCTGGGGGAAGTCGTCACAAGCCTCGCCTCTTTCATGAGCCTCGCTGTGGTCCGTGTATCCTGTGTAATCTAGCAACGCCGACGCCCCTATGAGTATGTTTTCATGTCTCAGGGGGGCCTGTGTGACATGCTAATAGAGGCCCCAGCGTCTATGTGCGACTGAGCTGTTTGTGGCTGCGCCCTGCATGCATCTTGGTGGTTGAAACGTGAAAGTGTATCCTGTGTAATCTAGCAACGCCGACGCCCCTATGAGTATGTTTTCATGTCTCAGGGGGGCCTGTGTGACATGCTAATAGAGGCCCCAGCATCTATGTTCGACAGAGCTGTTTGTGGCTGTGCCCTGCATGCATTTTGGTGGTTGAAACGTGAAAGTTGCCTGATTCGCCCCAGTAAAGTGCCTGCGCTGTGCTTCAGTTTCACAGGCCGATTCTTTTGAGCCGATTACATGCCCGTAGGATACCTGCGCAGCGCTGCTTCTTGTTTTTAGTGACTAAGGCGGGCAGCTTCTTGTATTGCTGAGTTCAGTGGTGCTTTGCTACCTCTTTCTTGACTGCAGTGCTGCCTCTTCTTACCTTCAACATTTCTGCTTCTTGTATTGTCTGAGTTCAGTGACGATTTGCTGCCTCTTTCTTGACTGCAGTGCTGCCTCTTCTTACGGTCACAATTTCTTGGATGTTGCAGCATTGCGTTGACATCTATGTTTTGCTTCCTCCTTCTTAGTATTGGTTGAGGTGGACAGCTGTGCATGGAGGGGATTTTATGCATATTTTATCTCAAATCTGACCATCTGTACTGTGAGGTGCGCCCTTTTGGCTGTCTACAAGATCTCGGTATTTTTTCGGATACCAGTGTGTTACTTAATTCACCCAAAGTATACATTATACGTTGCAGTTGTTTGAGATCAACTTCTTCAGTGTGCCATGCAGAATGTTACTGTGCCTCCATTCATCTGGTGATTCACCAATACCATGGTCGAAGTGGAAGAAAGTGTTCAGTCATTATGCAAGGGTTTGTGGCACTTCACTCATTGCTGAATGTATGATGTCACTGTTGATGTGCTGTCTTGGAACGAAGGGTCAGGAAGCATTTGAGCACCTCCCTGATCTCTCGGATGGTGACTCTGCTAACCTTAATGAATGAGGAAATGTGTCTAAAAAAATTGGACCTACATTATCTACCCAAATTGAGCACTGTGCTTGAGGACTATCAATTTGGTAAGAGAATGCAGCGTCAGGGGAAGTCGATAGAGCAATGTATAACAGAATGGCATAGGTTGGCTTTGACCTGTACACTTGGGGGTACCAGTGAAGAGTGACCAAGTGACCAATTTATGTTGGGGCATTCATTAGAGAAAGCTAAGGAGAATATGTGGCAGAAGGACAATCCTCTGTTATATGAAGTAATTACCATTGCAAAAACGCATGAGCATTCAAAAGTATGTGTGGAGGTAATTTGTGGTAGTACTGTTAGTACTGACAAAGCTGAAAATGTAGCGTTTAGTTGGTACAGGACAAGTCTATCGAGGGCATACCTACGCAATAAAAGTCAGGTCCCAAATTTACAAAAACATTTTCTGGTAAATGTTTCCGTTGCTGGAATTTAGGCCACTTCGCCAATTACAAGGACTGTCCTGGTTGGAAGGTTGTCTGCAACAATTGTGGAAGGAAGGGTCATTTCTCAAAATGTTGCAAGTCCACAAACAAACGTAAAAATGTGCGAGAAATTCAGTACGATGATTATGAGGGTGAGGAAAATAGTGGATTATGTGGTGAGGTCACAAAACTACAAGCCAACTGAGGTTCCTCTGATGGTCCCTTTAATATGATTCAAGTGAATGGTGAGTCTGGTAGGATATTGTTCGATTCAGGCACCAAAATAACACTAATTCCAAAGACATTCCATGAACAAAAATTTTAATCTAAAGTGAAGTTGTTGAGACCCGATGTTAAACCTAAGGGTTATGGTGGGGAGCCCATCAAATTGTTAGGTTATTTCTGGGGAACTATTGAGTTCAAAGTTTGCATATTACCTGATAAAATATATGTAAAATATAAATAAACTAGTGATTCCCTCATTAGTTGGTTTCACCAGCGTGACTTGGGTGTTTATCTGGACCCCAATGAGGAGCCTTCAGTCAGGATTAAGGATATTTCCATAGGAGGGAGTATCTCAGAGTGTGGTGATAGTTGGGGGAGCGAGTTTCCTGAAGTATTCAGGAAGATTCTAGGCTGTCTCAAGAACTTCATGCGTTTGAGCAGGCTCAAATCCAATCCCCAACCTAAATTTACCTAAGTGAGGTCTGTGCCATTGTTGGTGAAGGAGAGCATGAAGAAGGAATTAGACAAGCTGATTGACAGTGGGATTATCCAAGAAGTGGAAGCTTCAGAGTGGGTAACACCAGTTGTAATGGCACGCAAGGCCAATGGGGAGGCCAGGCTCTGTGTGGACCTTAGGGAACTCAACAAGTCAGTGGTGGTGGATCATTATCCACTTCCCAGTATCAATGAGATGTTGTATTCCCTGAATGGTGCTAAGTACATTTTTATCCTCACTCAATCAGCCTACCACCAGACACAGTTGCACCCCTCTTCCCAAGAGCTCATCACCTTTGTCACATCCTTCAGAGCCTTCAAATTTCTTAGGATGCTGTTCGATTTGATTTCTGTGGCTTCTGTTTTTCAGAGGGCTATGGAAAAGATTTTGAAATGTGTTGAGGGGGTGAAAATGTATCAAGACGATGTGCTGGTGTATGGGGTTGATGTTGATGTTGATGGGCATGATAGAAGGTTGCGGGAAGTCGTGGGGATATTACAGCTGTGTGGGATAATGTTAAAAGCTGAGAAATGCAGATTTAATGTATCTGAAATTGAGTACCTCGGTCACACGATCTCAGGAACCGGCATTCGTCCCAAGAGTGGGTGGGTGAACAGCATTAAAAATCTGCCATCTCCTCGGAGTAAGGAGGAATTGGTGAAGTTTCTAGGGATCATTGAATTTTACAACAAGTTTGTGCCCGGATTTGCACAGAGGCCAGTGTGTTTGAGGTCTTTATTAGGTAAGGGCAAAGACTTTGTCTGGTGTAGGTCATGTTGGAAGGAATTTGTGGATGTAAAAGCCAGCCTGGAAGATGCATCGGATTTGGGTAGCCTTGATATCGAAGATGAAACTTTGTTAATGATGGATGCTAGCTCAAAAGGCTTGGGGGCAATTTTATTACAATGGTCAGGCAGGGAGAGCAGAACTATCTTGTTTCTCTTCTAGAGGTTTGAGAGGAGCTGAGCTCAATTACTTCATTGTGGAGAAAGAGGCTTTAGGTGCATATTGGGCAGTAAAAAAGCTCAGGAAGGTTCTCTGGCGCTGCAGGTTTGAGATCAAAACTGATCACAAGCCCCTTAAGGAAGTCTTTTCCAAGAAAGGGATTGATTTGGGTTCTCATCGCATACGTAAATGGGTGGTAGCGCTTCAAGAATTTGAGTTTGAAGTGTCTTATGTTCCTGACATTTGTAATGCACAAGCTGACTGTATTTTCAAGGTTGTGTCATGGTCTAGAGGAGGATAATTCAGAGGTGGAAGACTATTTTGCTGGAGAAGATTTCAATGAAGAGGTGAAGGTGTGTTTGGGAACTGATTGTATTGTCCAGGAGGCTGAATAGAAGGAAGAGCTTCAGAAAGATGAAGTATTGAAAAAGGTTGCGGGTATGGCATTGGGTGATTGGTGTACAAAAACAGGTGTGATGATGAACTTGTTGGTTATTGGCAAGTAAAAAGTGAGTTGGTGGCAGTTAATGAGTTGTTGATGAGAGGCAGCAAGTTTGTACCACCGGGCAGTTTAAGGAAAAGATTGGTGGACCATGCCAGTCACATGGCAATATCTAAATCCAAGGAGATGGTTGGATGTGATAAGAGGGCAGTGAGGAACTGTGTGGAATGTGCACGAAGTGACAGAGTACTTAAATGCAGGACACAAACCTTGGTTTTGAGAGAAGAGGCCTCCGGGCCATGGGTGGATGTAGCGGTTGGTATTGTAGGACCTGTTAAATTGAAATCATGTGAAAGATATGTTATCATTTGTATTGACATGTACTCACGGTGGCCAGAGATCACGATTGTAAATTCTGTTGAGTCTAGGGAGGTTATAATTTTTCTTGAAGAACTTTTGAGAGGGAAAGTGTTCCTTCCTCCATTCTCACTGACAGTGGTGTGCAACTAACATCGGAGGTGGTGAAGACATTTTTGAAGGATAGAGGCATAAAGCACAAGAAGGTGAAACTGTAACACCCTGAGTTGAATGTTGTTGTTGAATGCTTTATTAAGGTCCATTTGGAGAGCTTACAACAGTCCCTGGTGTGTGGGGTGGAGTGGGAGAGATGAGAAAGAAAGAAAGTGCGTGAATACTGCCTTACTATGCACTACACCACCGATGTTTCTCCATTCCAATTGTTCAAATGAATAGTTCCCAGTTGCGAGACAGTTCCTGGCTGAGTGAATTAAAGAAGAAAAGAAGTGGATGACCAGGTGGGAAATGTTGATGGGTGGAGAGAGAGTGAAAGAATGAAGAAGGCGAGAGGTAAAGCACTCTGTGATGTGCAGAAAGTGGTTAAAGAAACTTCTGTGCAAGTAGGGATTGAATAAAAATCAAGTCTTCAAGGAAGGATTGTAAAGCTTCAAGATTTACCCAACCTTTCAACGTGGTAAAGTTGCGGTGAAAACAAGTGACCACAGGATCTGAAATCTCAACAAGGTGGCCAAATACTATCCTGTGGAGCGAGAAGTGGGTAGCCATTTAAGGGGGGACTCATTTGAGAGTCGAGCAGTAGCCACCCCTATAAGCGAGGATCCATTGGTGAGTCAAGGGATGAGACCACAACGAAGTAGGAGACCAGTCCCTATTTAAAGCTGTGAGTTATTTACCTCTCCTGCTTGTTTCTCTCATTGTTCAAGGGGGTGATGCTATGTACTTGTATATGTTTTATTATGTAAATGTTACTATTGTTAGCTTGGGGTATATTGGGTGAGGGAGGTGATGTGGTGTTCTGAATAGTTTGGTGATCGGGTGATGTGGAACATTGTGATGAGACAGCGTTCTCATCACAAGTCATCTGGAGAACGAAGTGACATTTAGTTGGAGGAGATTGAATGCGGTGGTGCTGTTTGTGGCTCTTGGTGTGATGGAGGCCCTTATTCTTGTGCAAATTAAAAAAACACTTTCCTACATTACCTTGCCTCTGGATTCTGTATTTGGATTGTTTACAAATGACCAAAATCAGACTCCTTTGGAGAAAGTTCTGGGAGGCACTGCTCATGCTGAGGTCAGGTCTCCCCAATATCGCACTGTAATCAGACATTAGTTACAGCTCCATCCAAGATAGATGCAGACCGTCACCGTTATAATATAAGCTAAAATGCTGCAAGTCTACCAGAAAATAACTGGTCAACAAAGCCTGGAAGGAGCATTTCAGCATGACACCCAATCCAAATATATATTTACCTAGAAAAAGGAAGCACCACTGCTTGGTCTCAAAATAGAAACCGTAGAGCAAAGCATGAGGGCAAAACCACCTAAAATGTGTATTCATGTTGATAAAAACAATTTGATAACCTGTAGCAAGAGAAGAAACTAAGGACCCGATTTATTTGTTGGCTAAAAGGGTGCTCTGTCTCAATGGAGACAAATTTAAAAATGGGCTGACTATAGTTTTGCAACGGCAGAGACTACTCCGTCTCTGCTGTGGCCAAAATTCTCTGAAAGCCCGACTGAGTAAGGGCAGTTGGAGAATTTGCTACGTGTCTACCCTCCCAATTTATATGCTGTTCTTTACTGCCTGCCATCGCAGATAAAATCCTGGCAGTAAGAGGCAGTAAAAACATAAAAATGTCTCTCTCACCATGGATGATAACTCCCATGGCATGGGGGCATTGTTTTTTTAATTTTTAAAAACAAAATCCACCTTTGGGGTTTCGTTTTTGAAAATAAAAATACTTTGTAACTTTGCCGTATAGCTCCATCATGTTTGATGGAGCTATATGTCAAAGTTACAATGCCTACACAGGAACCGCCTTAATGGTGGTTCCTGTGAATGCTAGAAATAGCCGTCAGCCTGACGGACATTTCTAAATTTGGCAGTCGGGACCTCGACCAGGGCTATGGAGTAAAAATACTCAGTCGACAAAAATCAAAATCAGGCAGCCAGAGCATAAAAGGTTGGCACAAATACACCAAAAGAACAATTAGTCAAACAGGTCCTCAACATGCTCTAACTTGTGAGAAAGGAGGCCACCTTCAACCCTTCCAAATACCAGACAAAAGTCCAAATCTTGATTCAAAGTTCAGTGTGGGCACCAGAGAGGAAAGCTCATCGAGTCATAAGAAGATTGTCTAACAGTTTATTCTTTATGTTCTTGAAATCAAGGATCTTCTCTAGCCACCAACATGTTTCATAAGTCTCATCCTCCTTAAACTTCCTCAGGGCTGGAAGGACAATATCACTGCTGCATGGTATATGAAGATCGAGTTGCATGAGCTTTAAATTGCTCTGAATGTATTATGCACCCGGTCATTGAGTGGACGAAACAAATCAAACGTCTTGAAAATATCTTTGCATACGATCACCGCATCTTCGAGTAGCAAATACTTTGTCACCTTGGTGGAGGGCGACCTGACCACCAATTTCTAAATTGGGCCCTAAATGCCTTATATTAACTATGCACAAACTGAGAATCATGATGCTTCATTGTGTCCCCAGCCCTATCCGATGAGGATGAAAAAACCCTTTGAACAAAATCTGGACCCTTCAGAAAATTTGTTCTGTGGATAGACATAAGACTAGTTCGACTTCATCCTGAAATGCTGAGATCTGAAAAAAGAAAATCTTGCAAGTAGTAGCCTATCTTGTAGAATTTCTCCATATTACATCTGGAGCTTGTCTTATATTTAGATTTAACTTAGCACATTGGAAAATCATCTAAATGATTACATTCGGGGGCGTGGCCAGGCTACCGACCAAGATGGCCACGTAGCTCTGTAGCTCCGCCAAATCACCCGTCATCCTGAATCCATCCTGCTGTTAACGGCGATATCCTCCTGACTCGACGCTTGTTTCGATTCCAGGGCGACTCGCCAACGCTGTTGCTGCCGCTCCGACCTCGATTGGTCCGCTGGAAGCGGAGCTAAAGCGTGAGGCGTGAAATTCTGTGGCCCGGCTGAGCGCGCTCCACCCTGCCTGCGAAGGAGAGCTGTGGGCCCCATCCTGAGGATGAGGCGGTGAGACCGGCAAAGGTGGGAGACTTGGCGCGTGAAATATCCAATGCACTCTCGATATCCTGCAGCCTGGTAGCAGAGCAGTCCGTTGGAGCGGAAGAGGGCGCCGGTGACTGACGTCGATCGGCGGTGAGCGCCGGCCCAGAAGCCCGTAAAAGTGAGAAGCAGGCCGGTGGGATCTGACCAAGACAGCTGCCCCGGGAGATGACCCAGCGACTGTACAGGTAACCTGCTCGCTGCACCCCCGGAGGCCCCGTGGCGACAGTGGCCGCGGGTGAGCCTGGGGGCCGGTCACCCGGCCGGGCGGCTTGCAGGGGTGCGGGCGCCTGGGTTGGATCTCGGTGTGGCAGCCATTTTACATTTGGAAGCTGCGTTGTCCACTGGCGGGGGAGGCGATCGCCCATCATTAATATAGACCCGTGGTTTGGGGCGCAACCTAGGCCCTTACAGAGAGACAACTGCGAGGAGTGATTAAGCTGTGCTGCTGCTGCGGGCCTATAGCTCCTTTAATTTACCGTCATACCGACTTATCATTGAAAGGTGCCGGCGGCCTGCACGAGTGCTATGTGAATGGGGCTACAGATAACGGGAGCCGTTCCTCTGCATTCATAAGGTCACACAGCGGACCGAACAAACCTCCTACATCCAGCAGTTGGTCCTTGAAATAAAGATAGTCAGCGACGTAGCTAGAAACCCAGTGTCATTTAGTGCATGTCATGGTGCGTAAGGACCCTAAGCAGAGGATATTACAGTTCGATAAATCCAGCGGTCCCACAGCAGTAACTGGATCTAATATGGTGGAGGGAGGTCTAGAAGCAGCTAATATGGCGAGTGCACCATCCAGCTCTGAAACAATCATGGCAGAATTGCGGGCAGGATTTCGGTCACTAGATGGCCGATTTGACGCACTGGAAAAGAGATTGGACATCTTAGGGGCCCGATTGGACGTCCATGATCGCCACTTGGACACTGCGGAGGGCAGAATCTCAGACCTAGAGGATGGTGCTGCACAATCTGTTAAGCGGCTAGACCGGATGGAGAAAATACTGAAGTCGGTGGCGATGAAAAATGAAGATTTGGAGGCGAGGAGTAGACGTAATAATGTGCGAATTTTGGGGGTGGCGGAATCAACCAACACTGGCAGAATGGATCTTTTTGTTGAAACGCTGCTCACTGATCTATTCAGAAAGGAGGCGTTCACCACCTCCTTCCTGGTTGAGAGAGCACACCGCTCGCTTGGTCCCTGACCCAACCCGGGAGCCCCACCTAGGCCAATTATTGCCCGTCTCTTGAACTTTCGTGACAGGGATACAGCGCTACGTCTGGCTCGAGAGGCCGGTTCTTTGTCCTTGCAGGGGTCCACTATAACACTGTTTCCAGACTTGACTGCAATGATCCAAGAGGCAAGACGAAAGTTCATATGAGTTAAAGCGACGCTCCGAAATCTTGTCCTCAAGTATGGCATGATTTAGCCAACCCCTTTGAGAGTAGATGTGGATGGCAAGATCTGTGTGTTTGACACTCCAACAGCAGCCCAGGAATTTTGCCGAGACTTAAAAAGAACTGGTGGTGCCCCTGGGAGCTCTCCTCCACAAAGTGGCTCGGCGGCCAGTGTCGAACTGTTTACCTCAGACTGGCGGTTTTTGAGATTTTGATTGTGTTAGAGCTGTTAATAAATAGTTACATGGGTATTAGCGGGGGACGCGGGGTCAGGTGGTTTGGCGAGGCGTTGCCTCCTCCCCAGGTGTGTATCACCGTTATTTGGGTATAAGGTTTAAAATGCATATTTTTGTTCTTGATTCTTCACTAACTACGAGTGGATATGTTGCATTTTTTCTATCGAGCAAAGGGATATGTCCCTGCGATGGGGTTTGCAGGGATGGGTGGGGGAGGGGGAAAGGGAAGTTCGTTATTGCATTGCAACACTGCTAATTTCTTTCGTTATCCTCAGTAAAGAGTACATAGATCTACAGACTGTATGTTCAGGTACGTTGAAGTACGATTCTAGCAATGGCACGTGATCACTTGGCAACTTATTCCGATTTGAAGCTCCTCACCTGGAATGTGCGTGGGTTAAATAACACTAGGAAAGGGAAGCAGGTGCTGCACTATTTGCAGAGACATCAGGTCGACGTGGCGTTCCTCCAAGAAACGCATCTGTCCAAATCCACAACAACGCCTTATGCGGCTTCCAGGGGCCCCCCCAGATATTTTGCTAACTATAGCTCATATTCTAGAGGCACTGCGGTGCTTATCCATAAGAGGCTCCCATTCCAATTCTCAGAGTCGCACATAGACAGTGAGGGACGCTATGTACTGGTAAAGGGGCATCTAATGGGGCACAAGATAGTCTTTGTCTGCATATATGCTCCGAATGTAGATGACCCAGACTTTTTTTCTGCCCTACATGCACAAATCATGCAGCTAGATGTAGACTATATCTGTATGGGTGGGGATTTTAACTTAGTGCTGTATCCGATGAGGGATGGTAATTCGGTGGTGGCAGATGCGAGACCTCGAGCGAGCCGCCCCCTGGTGGGATTATGTGGAGACCTAGGCCTGCTAGATGTCTGGAGTCATTGTAGGCCTGGCGAAGTGGCATACACACATTACTCGGCTCCTCATCAGACTTGGACTCGGTTAGACTACTGGTTTATAACCCCAGCGTTGGCTGCGTGGTATAGCGCTATTCAACACTTGCCAAGAACGCTGTCGGACCACTCGCCGGTGGTTCTAACACTTAGGGGTCGATTCCGATGTCGGCCGGAAGCGCACCTAACAGTATTCGTCCTGAAAAAATACGAGCCGAACGCGTGTTTTCCGACCGACTCGAACACTCTCCCGAACGAACAAGTACGATGCGTATAACAGCCCAGATTCCGACCGAGCCGTACTTACCCATTCCAGCTCCTGTTCCCCGCCCGAGCCGGATCCGTAAACGCCGAATCGAGTCGCATGGAACCAAATACACAGCACCTTCCGGCCGGACTAGTACGATGCGTCTCCCGTACGCGCCGAACACGTCGCTACGTCCGGCACGTTCGAGCATCCGGGAGAGCTGCACATAAGCTCCGATTCGCGCCACAAGACGATCCACGGCGACGAGACGAACAAGCCAGCGACGAGTACGAGTCGAAGACACGAGAAACCCGAACGAGACGAACCAACCATGAATCCCTTCGCGCAGGTCCTACCAATACTCTACATCTATTACCGGGACCGGTACGGATGCGTACGGCGCAGACGGTAAGTCAGACACCCACAACACAAACAAACGACACATACCCGAAATATGTCACACACACATAGGGATGCACAAATGACGTACACAAGCAACAGCAGAACCATAGGGGTGGGATGGCCAACACCAATGCCATACACACCCATAGGGGGATGGATGCCTACCAGCAACACCACCCTACAACTACCCCTACTCATGGGTGGCTAGATGCCTGCCACCACCACCCCCCCCACTCATGGGGGCTGGATGGCTGCCACTACTGCCATCGCCACCCATAGGGGGATGGATGCCTACCACTAACACCACCCCAACTCATGGGGGGCTGGATGGCTGCCACTACTACCATCCCCACTCATGGGGGGCTGGATGCCTGTCACTACTGCCATCCCCACTCATGGGGGGCTGGATGGCTGCCACTACTCCCATCCCCACCCATAGGGGGATGGATGCCTACCACTAACACCACCACCACTCATGGGGGGCTGGATGGCTGCCACTACTACCATCCCCACTCATGGGGGGCTGGATTCCTGTCACTACTGCCATCCCTACTCATGGGGGGATGGATGCCTGCCACTACTGCTATCCCCACCCATAGGGGGATGGATGCCTACCACTAACACCACCCCCACTCATGGGGGGCTGGATGGCTGCCACTACTACCATCCCCACTCATGGGGGGCTGGATGCCTGTCACAACTGCCATCCCCACTCATGGGGGGATGGATGCCTGCCACTACTGCCATCCCCACCCATAGGGGGATGGATGCCTACCACTAACACCACCCCCACTCATGGGTGGCTAGATGCCTGCCACCACCACCCCCCCCCACTCATGGGGGGCTGGATGGCTGCCACTACTGCCATCGCCACCCATAGGGGGATGGATGCCTACCACTAACACCACCCCAACTCATGGGGGGCTGGATGGCTGCCACTACTACCACCCCCACTCATGGGGGGCTGGATGCCTGTCACTACTGCCATCCCCACTCATGGGGGGCTGGATGGCTGCCACTACTCCCATCCCCACCCATAGGGGGATGGATGTCTACCACTAACACCACCACCACTCATGGGGGGCTGGATGGCTGCCACTACTACCATCCCCACTCATGGGGGCTGGATGCCTGTCACTACTGCCATCCCTACTCATGGGGGATGGATGCCTGCCACTACTGCCATCCCCACCCATAGGGGGATGGATGCCTACCACTAACACCACCCCCACTCATGGGGGGCTGGATGGCTGCCACTACTACCATCCCCACTCATGGGGGCTGGATGCCTGTCACTACTGCCATCCCCACTCATGGGGGATGGATGCCTGCCACTACTGCCATCCCCACCCATAGGGGGATGGATGCCTACCACTAACACCACCCCCACTCATGGGGGGCTGGATGCCTGTCACTACTGCCATCCCCACTCATGGGGGATGGATGCCTACTACTACTACCATCCCCACTCATGGGGGCTGGATGCCTACCACTACTGCCATCCCCACCCATAGGGGGATGGATGCCTACCACCAACACCACCCTACAACTACCCCTACTCATGGGTGGCTAGATGCCTGCCACCACCACCACCCCCACTCATGGGGGGCTGGATGGCTGCCACTACTACCATCCCCACTCATGGGGGGCTGGATGCCTACCACTACTACCATCCCCACTCGTGGGGGCTGGATGCCTACCACTACTGCCATCCCCACCCATAGGGGGATGGATGCCTACCACCAACACCACCCTACAACTACCCCTACTCATGGGTGGCTAGATGCCTGCCACCACCACCACCCCCACTCATGGGGGCTGGATGGCTGCCACTACTACCATCCCCACTCATGGGGGCTGGATGCCTACCACTACTACCATCCCCACTCATGGGGGGCTGGATGCCTACCACTACTACCATCCCCACTCATGGGGGCTGGATGCCTACCACTACTACCATCCCCACTCATGGGGGCTGGATGCCTACCACTACTGCCATCCCAACCCATAGGTGGATGGATGCCTACCACCAACACCACCCTACAACTACCCCTACTCATGGGTGGCTAGATGCCTGCCACCACCCCCACCCCCACTCATGGGGGGCTGGATGGCTGCCACAACTACCATCCCCACTCATGGGTGGCTGGATGCCTACCACTACTACCATCCCCACTCATGGGGGGCTGGGTGCCTACCACTACTACCATCCCCACTCATGGGGGGCTGGATGCCTACCACTACTGCCATCCCCACCCATAGGGGGATGGATGCCTACCACCAACACCACCCTACAACTACCCCTACTCATGGGTGGCTAGATGCCTGCCACCACCACCACCCCCACTCATGGGGGGCTGGATGCCTGCCACTACTACCATCCCCACTCATAGGGGGATGGATGCCTAACACTAACACCACCCCCACTCAGGCTGGGCTGGATGCCTGTCACTACTACCATCCCCACTCATGGGGGGCAGGATGCCTGTCACTACAACCACCCCTACTCATAGGACGGGTAATGCATGACATAACTAGCATACTCCCACATAAGGACTGTCTGTAAATTACATCCCACCCCCAACACCATGACAAGCGTGTGTGGTCTGTGTCAAATGCATACAACACTGAACATGACATTGAACATACAATGTGACCCCCTAACACATGTGTCACACATAATTGTGTGTGTAGCCTACACAATGCAAGTAGACCATGACCACTGTGGCAATGTGGCCCAAAGCCCCATCACCACAGTGCCCAAAAGGTAAGTGTGTGCACCATAGCTGAAGCACATTTTGAACAGTGTGGCAATGGGGCCCTAAGCACCATCACCACAGTGCCCAAAAGGTAAGTGTGTGCTCCATAGCTTAAGCACATTTTGAACAGTGTGGCAATGGGGCCCAAAGCCCCATCACCACAGTGCCCAAAAGGAAAGTGTGTGCTCCATAGCTGAAGCACATTTGAACAGTGTGGCAATGGGGCCCAAAGCCCCATCACCACAGTGCCCAAAGGTAAGTGTGTGCTCCATAGCTGAAGCACATTTTGAACAGTGTGGCAATGGGGCCCAAAGCCCCATCACCACAGTGCCCAAAAGGTAAGTGTGTGCTCCATAGCTGAAGCACATTTTGAACAGTGTGGCAATGAGGCCCTAAGCCCCATCACCACAGTGCCCAAAGGGTAAGTGTGTGCTCCATAGCTGAAGCACATTTTGAACAGTGTGGCAATGGGGCCCAAAGCCCCATCACCACAGTGCCCAAAAGGTAAGTGTGTGCTCCATAGCTGAAGCACATTTTGAACAGTGTGGCAATGGGGCCCTAAGCACTATCACCACAGTGCCCAGAAGGCAAGTGTGTGCTCCATAGCTGAAGCACATTTTGAACAGTGTGGCAATGGGGCCCTAAGCCCCATCACCACAGTGCCCAAAAGGTAAGTGTAGTCCTGGTAAAAGCTGCTAAACCAAAAATGCAGGGATTATTCCTGGCCACACAACACCAAACACTACAGTGGCATTGTAGTGCTTGTGTCCCATAGCAACATAGATTGTGTGAGGCAAGCAGTGCAGTGCCAATGACACATCGTTCTAGCCATGTGCACACAAACATCAGCCATGGGGGCCCACATTGTCTACATTCACAAATAACACAATGACAGAAGTGAGCATCATAATGCAGACCCACATATCTGCAGCAATGGACACACAAATGTAGATATCCTGTGGCGACTGTAGATGTCATGTGAACAAATACCATACCATGGCAGCAATGGGACATACTAACCATGATCAATGTGCTGACTGATGACCTAGCAGTCCCAGGCCCAGCAGGGGAAAGCCAACAAACAACATACAGCCAATGGCAAACTAAAGATATGCCAATGCAGTGGTGCAAATGCACAAACACAAACAGGCAGACTCACACTACATATCATACACAACAGGTGAGGGGGGTTGTGTGCCAGTGTCCCCAGGCAAACACACAACACATGAGGAGGCCAGATTCACTAATACACAGATGTCAACACAGTCCCATACAAAACTAACTCAGGGATTGGATTCCCCTATGTGGGCAAACAGGCATTGTGAGATGAGAGGGAGCCCAAATTACACATGTCACACAAGCTTGTAGGAACAGCAACAAACACAGCAAGAGACAGAACCACCACAGCACTCCCCCAGGGACCCCACATTGTGGTGACACTAGCCTGCATGACAATCACACTGTGATGGCAAAGGTAGATGTCATCCACACTGTGAACCACAGCCATGTGTCCTGAGCAGCAAACTACCATCACACCTATACAAGCACAAAGCACTCAGCATGGCCTGCCAGCCAACGACAATATGGAGGTAGTGCCCCAGCCGTGCAACAACTCACATTTGCACACACTCAACGCCACACACCTTGAACTCCACCAATGTGCAGCAGTGAAGCTCACATGGACTGCTGACATTGCACATGCACCCATTACAATCCCAGGGGTGGTGGGGGGAAATAAGGTGCAGAAACCCATCACACATGGCCAGTCAACAATACTTGTGAATGTCTGACACACTGCACAGTATGCCGTACATGGCCATGACGTGAAATCCACCACAAACAATGGGATCCTGGCCATAGTCACACACCAATGAAGAAGCCAAGCTGACCCACAAAGGACACACATAGACAACTTCCAACATTGCAGCTCTGACCCTGAGGAGTGGCAGCAGTCACACACACAACGTGTCACAATCACTGAAAGCATACACAAACAGAAAATCACATTACTCGTGTAATCAACAAGTGCCAAGAGGAATCTTGACTGTGTCCCATCTGCGTTTGCCCACATCCCCAGCCCTGACAACAAAGACAACTAGGGATGACAACCTCATTAACATTAGTTTGCCATGCACCCACATCCCGGAGAAACCAGGTCCAAGATGCTGGATGAACACAGAACAACTCAGCAAGCATCACAAACAGGAACATCCGTAGGGACACAGCCTGTGTAGGAAAAGGAGAAGGGTACACGCACAGACATGCCTACACAACACACAACACAGGCACAGCCTATATCACGGAATCACGCACTGCCATGAGGGCACTCCACTCCTGTGGAAGGTCAGCTGTGCCAAACCTTGTCTGTGCACGACTCAAACATGTCAGCAGAACACTCGGTCAGTGAGTCAACAACTACAACACACTGAAGGCTCTGCTCATATCAGCCTGGGCACGGGAGTGTCACGTCAGTCATCTGCATACACCCAAGACACGTGTCAAGCAACTTGCACTGTGTACACAGATGAGTCCTCCAAATTTGATGTGCTAAACTGCATGTCCATTGGAGACGGGCACACAGTCAGGGTACTAGGAACATTGGATAGTGGTAAGCCCACCAGATGTGCATCATTGTAGGACAAAGATGGTAATCTACAAAAGCTAAACGTACATCCCTGTGTCAAATGCTGAACATTACACCCTCAGACTGCAGCAAAGGATGCTATAGATCAAGACTAGATTAGGACACATATCCCATGGACCACATGGAGCCCATCACAGCAAAACTTAATTTACCTGATCTGAACACTATTACAACAGCAAATGCATGATTCTACACATCTACATCATGGACCTCCAAAGATTAACCACAAGTAAACAAAAAGAGGCTTTATTCAGCAAGTGTGCAACTCAAATCAAAAGTCCAAAATAAAGTAAGGCCAATGGCCAGTCCAAATATACAGTCCCAACAGGGTGATGTGTGACAACTTGTCAACAATTGCTTGCCTGCACAGGTACGGACAGGGGACATCCCCCTTGGAGGGGCATACGAGGGGCAGGCCAGGCACCGCAGGGACAGGATCAGGGGATGCCAGAAGGAGGCAGTGAAGGGGAGGTGGGTGCAGGAGTGTCACCGGCAACTGCAGTGGAGGTGTCTGACTCAGGGGGCTGGCACCACCGCAGGGCTCAAGTCTGATGGTGTTGGTGCTGCAACCACTGCAGTGGGCTGGTCAGATGTAGTGGACTAGGTCCCCAATGCAGTGCCCGAGTCAGATGGGGTGGTTGTGGACTCCACTGCAGTGCATGACTCCAAGGTAGTGGAAGGGGGGCAGAAGAGCTGGGCAGGACAGAGGGGGGACACGGTCTCCACACCAGTGGCACAAACAGGCAGAGCGTCTGGTTTGGGGGTAGAAGAGCAAGTGGCAGGGGGAGGGCCTAAGCAGTCTGGGGATGCGGTATCGGTGTGTGGGGGAACCTGGGGCAGGGTGTGGCGGTGGAACCTGTGGAGTGGTGGCCTGGGGGATGGAGGTGAGAGACTGGGTGGTTGACTTGCAGGGCGGTGGCGGGGTCTTGCTCTTCCAGGACCGGGGGACTTGCGGGTGGGGGGCTCACTCTGCCTGCACCTGGGGAGGGTGTCCGGGGGCGAGGGCACTCCCCTCTGTGTGGGTGGACTTCCTCTTCCCCCGGTATGCTGGATCAGCAGGATTGGAGGGGAAGAGGCCGAGGTCACACAGGAAGATCTGCTGTGTAGGTGTGGTAGCAGGTGAGGCAAGAGAAGTGGTCTTGGAGGGAGAGGATTTGGAGGACTGCGGAGTTAATGTGGATGCCTGTGTGTGTGTGTGTTCCCCGTCCCCTGTGTCTGTGGTATCAGTCCCCTGAGGATGCTTGTGTGCACGTCTTGCCTTTCTCTTGGGTGTGTCTGTGCTGCTCGTGTCTGTGTGTTTGGGTGACTGTGCAGGTGTGCATGTGCTTTGGACAGGTAATGGGGCAGGAAGTGTGGATGGGGCAGAGGTGGGAGGGGTGAGGGACTGTTAGAGGAGGGACACTGCTGCCGCCAGGGAGCAGTCCATGGACTTATTGCTCCTCTGTAGGGCAGACATACCCGTCGAGATGCCCTCCATGAACGACACCAGCTGTGTCAACAGAGTGGTGTGTGCATGGAGGACACTCAGCATTGCTGTCTGCCCTACATGGAGCTGCCGAAGGAGGTACACAGACTCCTCACTCAGGGCAGCAGGGGACACAGGGGCAGGGGCTGCGGTGCCTGGCACGAAGGAGACACGCTCCCGAGTACGGGAGCCTCCACGGACCTCAGGAATGGGAGCCAATGGGAGGGCGGTGGTGGTGGTGGTGGTGGCGGGGCCAGACAGACTAGCTGGCCTTTGGTGGCTGCTGACACCCGCCTCCACAAGGGAGTCATCCTCCGAGCTGCTGTGGTCCTCAGCTGAGGTGGATGGTGCTGAGGACTCCTCGGTGTGGCTCCCCTCGCTCTCCGTGCCACTGGGTCCCTCTGACCACTCGTCCGATGCTGACCCAGTCTGGCTCCGCTGCTCCTCCTGGTCCGTGGAGCTGTCCCCTCCTGTGGCTGTGGATGTATCTGCAAACAATTAGGGAAACAGACAAACATCAGTCACCTGCACTGACCACACACACCACAGTAAGTACAGCACATTACAGAGCAAGCCCTGGCATCCTTAGTTGAACATTGCCTAAAGTCCTACAAAGATTCGGGGAAGCCAATTGTCAGTCTGATGGTCAACCATGGGACTCACACCCCTCCTGCCCTTGCACCCATCTGTCTGGTGCCTGTCTGATGGTAAGACCCCAGTGTGGACACATGCACCACCTACACAGTTGTTGGACATTGCAGGGAACACGGTGAAGTATGTGAACATGTACACATCACATCTCTTGCCACTGAGTCAGTGCAGGTGTCCGGATTAAGGGATGGCCAGAGTCTAAATAGAAATGCATGTGATGCATACCAGCACCAGACACCATGATGCACACATGTCCGGATAGTCAATACCACAATGGGGTGCATGTTGCACATGTCACTCCCCTGCAGGATCAGTCTCAGGAAGTTGAATGCCATGACACAGGAATGCGTGCAAAGTCATACATTACTGTCTCAAGTCACATGGCCATGGCAGCCAGCCAACAACAGTCTGCACTGTGTCACAATCCGAGGGCATGGGGAATGCAAGGTATGTGACTGACAAGTGCACATGTCCATCCCCCAAATACCACATCATCTGTACTACTATTTGTCCACGTCATACCAACTGGACATATGGGGGACATGAAACACAACTCTCTGAACATGAGCACCTCACAGTGTGCTGTGAATGACAATACAGCTGCCTGAAAGTCATAGTCGCAAACACCTGTGTGCACAGTCTAGTGATCAGACACCTATAAGTCACAGAAGTATCGTCTATCATGGTCACATCTCAGATGGCATGCTGAGCCCTAACCGATAAACATACCAGTAGTCCTGACAACGAAGACACAGCACAATGAGACAGAGGCAGACACCTGAGGGTACATTACACTGATCACAACATGCCAGATGATACACGGGAGTGGGAGTACAGAGTGCATTGCATGACCTGGAGGTGGCACCCCTGTCCAGCTCCACCTGTAAGAGGGATGAGTCCTGGACAGTAGGCAGGTGGCTAAGCATGTGTGACACACTGGATACACATACTCCTGAGGCCCAAACATTGTTCCCACCAGCAGCATGGGTGTGTGCCAAATTCCCCAGGGACATGTGGTGAGTCAGAGCAGCAAGCGGACCACATATCAAAGTTACACCCAGATTACATGTCAGAACTTAGGCATTGTGTAAGCAATTGACCCACCCATGAATCGCACAACATAGTCACGGGAACAAATGCTGTCCCCCAGCTTGAGCAAAGCTAAATGCAATGACACAGTCCCCAAATGACACAATTTCCTGACTATAAGGGCCACACATATGCGTATCAGAGGAGAAGTGGGCATGTCACAAATGAGGGACATGGGTCCTGGACCACATGACTGATGTACTGTGGAAGTTTAACCAGGCCAGAGGAGGGCACATAGCATGTCAGACAAAGTGCACAGTGCAGTCATGGACTCACCCCCTCCTTGCTGCTGTCTGTCCTTCAGCTGCCCATCCAGGTCAGGGAAGACCACCGCCAGGATCCGGAGCATGTGGGGGTCAGGGTCCGGTGTCCGCCCCTCCTGCGAGGAGGCGACAGCTTCAGCTGGACCCTTGCGATCCTCCGGGTCCAGCCACGAAGGTCCTGCCACCTCTTCTGGCAGTTGCAGATCCTGCGCCTGTAGACCCCCACGGATCTTACTTTCCGGGCGATGGTCAGCATATTTCCTGCTTCTGGTGGGCATCAACCTGTGAGGATGACAAAGTGAAAAGGCCATTACTACACATGCAACATATACGTGCATCACACAGTTGGATATACATGTCTCAATCACAGGGGCATATGATGTACACAGGCAGTGCAACAATGGCTATGAACAGTTTGCCAGCAGTCACTACATGGTATCATTGCATGGGAAGTAAACCTAGTTGGAATGCACTGTTACTGCACTGTACCAGTTCAGTGGATGTAACTACACACTTTGGAGTGTGACAACTACTCAGTGGGCATGCTAGCCAGTGGTGTGCACACTGAAAGTCCTGCTAGTCAGACAACATGCACAATTAGTGAGGCAGTGGACAGCACACTCACCTGCTCCCCTGGTTTCCCATACAGCTTGCTGTACTGTGGAAGGAGGCTGTCCAGCAGGGCCTGGTTCTCCTCAAGGCTGAAGGCTGTGGCTCTCTCCACAGTACGTGCCATTGCAGGAGCCAGAGGATGCATAAACAGCAGCAGTGTTGGTGGCAGATGTCGTCCTGGAGCATGTAGTGCAGGCAAGTGAGCTCTCAGGGGAACAGCCAGCATTATATGTGTGCTGCAGAGGCAGATACTGTCCCATGTGTCCAAAGTGATAGGTCCAAGTCGTTTGCATCTTCTGAATCTGACCAATCCATGGAATAGCAGCACTAATACACGCCCACAGCATCCTTCAAATCTTCAACTTCATGACACCCATGATTTTGCAACATTGTTGTGGCTGGCCAACTGAATTCACTGCATCAGACTCGTTGGAGCTTCGAAAACGCGTCCGTTGCCATGCCAGGCCCCAGCCAATGTGTGCACACCGATCGGTCCATTGCTGTACAACGCGTACTCGGGATACAACGCGTACCCGCTCACATACAATGCAATGGGCCGGCCGGGCACACCGATCGGTCCATTGCTGTACAACGCGTACCAGGGATACAACGCGTACCCGCTCACATACAATGCAATGGGCCGGCCGGGCACACCGATCGGTCCATTGCTGTACAACGCGTACCAGGGATACAACGCCTACCCGCTCACATACAATGCAATGGGCCGGCCGGGCACACCGATCGGTCCATTGCTTTACAACGCGTACCCGCTCACATACAATGCAATGGGCCGGCCGGGCACACCGATTGGTCCATTGCTCTACAACGCGTACCCGCTCACATACAATGCAATGGGCCAGCCGGGCACACCGATCGGTCCATTGCTTTACAACGCGTACCCGCTCACATACAATGCAATGGGCCGGCCGGGCACACCGATCGGTCCATTGCTCTACAACGCGTACCCGCTCACATACAATGCAATGGGCCGGCCGGGCACACCGATCGGTCCATTGCTCTACAACGCGTACCAGGGATACAATGCGTACCCGCTCACATACAATGCAATGGGCCGGCCGGGCACACCGATCGGTCCATTGCTGTACAACGCGTACCAGGGATGCAACGCGTACCCGCTCGCATACAATGCAATGGGCCGGCCGGGCACACCGATCGGTCCATTGCTGTACAACGCGTACCAGGGATACAACGCGTACCCGCTCACATACAATGCAATGGGCCGGCCGGGCACACCGATCGGTCCATTGCTGTTCAACGCGTACCCGGGATACAACGCGTACCCGCTCACATACAATGCAATGGGCCGGCCGGGCACACCGATCGGTCCATTGCTCTACAATGCGTCCCTGGACAGGTCACACGCATATGTCACCATGCTGGTCACTGGTGAACCTATGCCAGCCACATTTACTTTCCAGGGACTCAGGGGCACACCTACAACACCACACCCAGTCCACACTGTATATAAGGCATGTGTGGCAGCATAACCTTATCTGTGTATGGGGGTGAACATGTGGTTTTTGGGGTGGCACTTGGGGGCAGACACACCCAGGCTGTGCACGTGTTCATAGGGACAGGGTCCTTTGTGTGTTGTGCACCTGACCACTGTGGTGTGCAACTTTTCATTTCTGAGCATGTGTCATGGTCACATTTCCAGGTTGTGTATGTGTATGACATGTCACATACCCCCAGGCTCACATGTGGGAAGGCATGTACGTCACAGGGTGGCCCATTCCAACAATAGTGATTTCCCTCCACAGTCTGTGTGCATGTTGTATATCACATGTCTCTGACTCCATGTGCACAATGGGAGAAAGTCTCCACATCCACGTGGTTTGTGCATGAACTTTGATGGTGTGTGTGTGTGTGTCACAGACGTCCATGTCTGTCCTGCAGAGGCTACAGGGGCCACTACCTGTGGGTGTCATGTTTGTTTTTCTGACGTGTACATGATACGCCATGTCATGCCAGTGTCCATGTGGCAAGACAGGGTCCCTGGGAATCTACCTGTCAATGAGCTGTGATGCCTCTGGAGCATCTGTCCAGACATGTCACTGTGGTATGTGTGTGGAACGTGAGAGCAGTTAATGGGTACTGTGACACAGCCTAATGGTTTCCCATAGCACACCCTGGAACCTGTTGTCAACACTTGTTGAACAGAGATGTTAGATGATGTCCATGTAGGTGCCATATATGTCCAAACGGAACGACACACACATCAAGTACTTGTGTTTGTTAATGATGTATCATGTGAAATTGAGTATGGTGAACGGCACATAGGTGGGGTGACTGACAATCTTGCTTTCTTCACCTATGCACTGCAGGGCTCCTGCTGTCCATCGACCATTCCCAGATCTGGCAACGATGGTGGAACGTGACAGCATCCGACGGTACCGCTTCACCAGGCAGCTGATTGAGGATTTGGCAGTGCGGTTGGACCCACATTTGCAGCCTGGCCGGCCGTATCCTACAGCGCTGACCCCCAAGGTGAAGGTGATGGCAGCCCTACACTTCTTTGCCACCGGTACCTTTGAACACACTGTGGCAACTACTGGTGGGATGTCACAGACTATGTTCAGCCGTGTGCTACGCAATGTTTTGGGGGCAATGTTGAGATACCTGAACCAGTACATCTATTTCCCAACACGTCAACGACTCACTGACGTCAAGAGTGACTTCTATGCCCTGGGGAGGATGCCACATGTCATTGGCTCCATTGATGGGACACATGTGGCTTTGATACCACCACAGGCACATGAGCAGGCATACCGGAACCGTAAACATTACCATTCGATCAATGCTCTGGTGGTATGTCTTGCAGATATGACCATCACACATGTGTGTGCCCGTTTCCCCGGTTCGGCACACAATGCCTACGTGATGAGGAGTAGTCGCATCCCGAGGATGATGTCACAGATGCCGAACCAGCGTGCCTGGCTTGTTGGTGTGTACTGACTTTGTACCATTGTATGTGTTCTGCTATGTTGTTTTCCACACACAATTTAAAATCGGCTAATGTGCAATTGTCTGTCTGTAGGTGACTCGGGATACCCCAACATGCCGTGGTTGCTGACACCCCTCAGGAACCCTGTGACACCAGCCCAGATGCGCTACAATGAGGCACATGGTCGGACGAGGAGGGTGATTGAGCGGACCTTTGGTCTCCTGAAGAGCCGCTTCCGCTGCCTGGACAAGACAGGAGGGGCCCTCCCATATGCCCCAGCAAAGGTGTGCAAGATTGTCATCGTCTGCTGCATGCTACACAACCTGGCAGTGCGGAAGGAGTTGCCTCTCATCCTGGATGACGATGACCAACGTCCCCCACCTGTGGAAGATCCTGGCCTGGGTCACGATGCCAGTGAAGATGATGATGGTGATGTCCGCACACAGCTCATCACCAACTTCTTCAGCTGAATGTGAGTCTCCAGAGGGTTGTAATGTCAATGATTTGAGTTTGCATGATATGTGTGTGTGGTGCTCTGGTGCTGTTTGAGTGTGGCCATGTGCTACTTGACTGGATGCGTGCAGCGATGTGTCCTTGCAGGTGGTCTGTACTGCCCAACAGTGTTGACATGCTAACTTGGTTTTGTGTAGTTATCTCGTGACATGTATTAGACATGAGTATTGCCGTTCTGTGCTGTTGTTCAGTGGTTTTGACTGTGTGTCATGTCTGTCCTTCACAGGGTGCTGCCGGAGTTGTCTGATCAACTTGGATCCCCCGAATCCATGATTCAACTTCCAAGGTGGAAGCAGTCGTTCCCCTACAGGTGATGTGCCACACACCCCTGGACTTTCTATCTTCTGCACTTTTTGACTTTGTGGCCACAGCCAGGTTGGATTAGCTTGCATTTGTAGTGGAAACAACATGTTGCAAATGTGTAATAAACCTGTGCTTCACTTTGGGATGTGCGTTGTCTGTAGTCACACATCTGACTGACATTTGCTTACTGCACCTGTAGTCTAGTTGACAGTGACTGTGAATAGGTGGCGTGTCTGTGCATTCCACTGTATTTCATTGCAACATCAGTATAGGTGATGAGTCTGATGGCCCTGGTGTGTATGTGTTGTGTGGCCCTAGTGGTGTGTCTCCCTCATATGTGTCACGTCGCCATGACTGACATGACGGTGTTGGACTTGCTGTAGCAGTTAGCATGCACAGTGTCATTTAGCAGATCACCATCTACATGACAAAAACCACGTTGGAATCACAACAGAGGCAGATATGGTGTATTGGTGAGTTTATTTACATACAGGTATGAGGATGGTGGACAGGATGGTGGGTGCTGTACATAGAAATTGGAATCCAAAGTTCCCATGTGAATTGGAAGTCTTACTAGCTGAAATGTCCAGAGTAAAGTCCACAGTCATCTGATGAATTTGGCCAACTAGAGCTCCCCATGTCATGTGGGAGAGTTGGGTTGGCTTCGACAGGGCGTGCAGTTTGCACACAGAGGAAAAGTTCCAGAACAGGTGTTGGCTTCCTGGGGGATGTAGATGGCCATCGGCCTCTCAGTTTGGCCTCCTCGGACAGCCCCTCTTCTTGGGGGGGGGGACCCTCAGGTGCAGGCTGCGGCGGTGCAGGGGACTCTCTGCCAGAGTCCTCCTCCCTCCCTGTGGCATTTGCAGTTGTTTCAGCAGCAGATGTTGTGGGCACACAGGGAGGTGAGGCCATGTTGGTGCTGATCTGGCGGAGGCATGTCAGTATGTCCCCATGCACCGCTGTCAGTTGTTCCAATGTGTCCCACTTGGACTCCATGCCAGACATGTGTGTCTCGACACGTGACATGTGTGTCTCGACACGGGACATGTGGGAGTCCAAGTGGGCATGATGGGCAGCCTGCTGCTGTTGTATGTCCTTGAGGATCCCCACTACCTGGCTGACCTCTCCGGTGCTAGTCTGGTACGCATCCGCGATGCGTGCCAGTTGTGGGTCATCATGCAGTCCAGACCCCTCTGCAAAGAGCGACCTATGTCTACCACCCCTCCGACCACCCCTGGCGACACGTGCAGGACCTGCGGTGGCACGCACAGGTGACCGTGGGCCCACTTGGGTGTTGTTCCTGGGCTCGTTGTCACCAGCTCCAGTTTGGGCCTGGGTCCCTGCGCTGTTGTCATCTGTGGTCCTTGGTGTGTCCGTGTTGGCAGGGGTGGCCTGTGTGTTGGCAGTTGTTGGAGGGGTGGGTGCAGGGGTGCAGATGTTGGTCCTGCTGGTGATGCATGATGACTCACACCGGAGGGTCCAGCTGGTTCTTCGCCATCCGAGGAGTGCAGAGGCTGATCCACACCAGTGAGCTCAGTGTTCCCCGGAGCCTGGGACAGGGACTCCTCCTCGTCTGCTGCTGTATCCCCATCATCACCTGTTTTGGGGAGAGACACAGATTGTATGTTATGTTTCTACTGGCATCAATTGTTCAAACACCTGACAGTTGTGACTGTACCTCTGGATGTGGGCCAGGACATTGCATTCTCCTAAATTGTGACAGTCAGAGAGTGATATTGGTGTAGCACATTGTCCTGCCAATCTGTGGCATGTCAATGTGAATGTTGAGGTATGTGCATGACCAGCATTGGTGGTATTTGGTTGCCATCCAGGCCTCCTTCTCCCCCAGCCCAGTTATCCCACCATGAAGCGTGCTTCCATTGCAGGGAGTGCAAGTTGTCTTTCAGGATGTCAGTCAGTGGTGTCCTGCTGTTGGTTGTTGCACAGTTCCCAGCAGGGCCTTGTGCTCCCCCAGCAGTACCCAGTGTCAGCCATCTTGTGAGTCCTTTTCCACTCCCTGTGATGTGAGCATGGTTCAGAGTGGTGTTGATGGGCCAATTGTGAGGGTGAGCAATATCTGTGCCTACAACTCCCATCATACTATTGCCTCCACCCCCCTTCCCAGCATGCCCATCCTTCCTTCCTTTTGACTCTGCTTCCCTGTGGAATGGGGTGCCTGTGCTGACAGGATGGCTGGGAGTATTGTCCTGGCAGTTGTTTGGCTACAAGTCCCAAGAGTGTCCCTGTGCTTCACACAGCATAACCCAGGGTGGTGGTTCTTTGTGGGATCTTCAGTTAGGATGTGAGGCATTGCATTCTCCCAGGTGGGTTATGTGGAGTTAGTGTTGAGGGGGTGTGTGAGGGGAGGTGCTTGTAACTATGGTCAGTGCTGTGAGTCCTCCTTCCCACCCAGCCAAATATCCCACCATGGAACGTGCTTCCATTGCAGGGAGTGCAAGTTGTCTTTCAGGATGTCAGTCAGTGGTGTCCTGCTGTTGGTTGTTGCACAGTTCCCAGCAGGGCCTTGTGCTCCCCCAGCAGTACCCAGTGTCAGCCATCTTGTCAGTTGTTTTCCACTCCCTGTGATGTGAGCATGGTTCAGAGTGGTGTTGATGGGCCAATTGTGGGTGTGACCAATATCTGTGCCTACAACTCCCATCCTGCTATTGCCTACACCCCCTTCCCAGCATGCCCATACTTCCTTCCTTTTGAGTGGACTTCACTGTGTGTGAGTGTGACAGCAATGGCAAGATGGCTGACAGTGTGGTCCTGTTGTTTGTTGGTGCCCAGTTCCCAGCAGGGCATTGTGCTCCCCACAGCTGTGGCCAGTGTCAGACATCTTTGAAGTGGCTTTTGACTCCCTGTGAGGTGTGCAAGCTTCAGTGCTCACTTGCTGGGCCATGTGGGTGTGAGATGTTGATCTGTGACTACCACTCCCATCATGCTATTGCCTACACCCCCTTCCCAGCATGCCCATCCTTCCTTCCTTTTGAGTGGACTTCAGTGTGTGTGAGTGTGACAGCAATGGCAAGATGGCTGACAGTGTGGTCCTGTTGTTTGTTGGTGCCCAGTTCCCAGCAGGGCCTTGTGCTCCCCACAGCTGTGGCCAGTGTCAGACATATTTGAAGTGGCTTTTGACTCCCTGTGAGGTGTGCATGCTTCAGTGCTAACTTGCTGGGCCATGTGGGTGTGAGATGTTGATCTGTGACTACCACTCCCATCATGCTATTGCCTACAACCCCTTCCCAGCATGCCCATCCTTCCTTCCTTTTGAGTGGACTTCAATGTGTGTGAGTGTGACAGCAATGGCAAGATGGCTGACAGTGTGGTCCTGTTGTTTGTTGGTGCCCAGTTCCCAGCAGGGCCTTGTGCTCCCCCCAGCAGTACCCAGTGTCAGCCATCTTGTCAGTTGTTTTCCACTCCCTGTGATGTGAGCATGGTTCAGAGTGGTGTTGATGGGCCAATTGTGGGTGTGACCAATATCTGTGCCTAAAACTCCCATCCTGCTATTGCCTACACCCCCCTTCCCAGCATGCCCATACTTCCTTCCTTTTGAGTGGACTTCACTGTGTGTGAGTGAGACAGCAATGGCAAGATGGCTGACAGTGTGGTCCTGTTGTTTGTTGGTGCCCAGTTCCCAGCAGGGCCTTGTGCTCCCCACAGCTGTGGCCAGTGTCAGACATCTTTGAAGTGGCTTTTGACTCCCTGTGAGGTGTGCATGCTTCAGTGCTAACTTGCTGGGCCATGTGGGTGTGAGATGTTGATCTGTGACTACCACTCCCATCATGCTATTGCCTACACCCCCTTCCCAGCATGCCCATCCTTCCTTCCTTTTGAGTGGACTTCAGTGTGTGTGAGTGTGACAGCAATGGCAAGATGGCTGACAGTGTGGTCCTGTTGTTTGTTGGTGCCCAGTTCCCAGCAGGGCCTTGTGCTCCCCACAGCTGTGGCCAGTGTCAGACATCTTTGAAGTGGCTTTTGACTCTCTGTGAGGTGTGCATGCTTCAGTGCTAACTTGCTGGACCATGTGGGTGTGCGATGTTGATCTGTGACTACCACTCCCATCATGCTATTGCCTACACCCCCCTTCCCAGCATGCCCATCCTTCCTTCCTTTTGAGTGGACTTCAGTGTGTGTGAGTGTGACAGCAATGGCAAGATGGCTGACAGTGTGGTCCTGTTGTTTGATGGTGCCCAGTTCCCAGCAGGGCCTTGTGCTCCCCCCAGCAGTACCCAGTGTCAGCCATCTTGTCAGTTGTTTTCCACTCCCTGTGATGTGAGCATGGTTCAGAGTGGTGTTGATGGGCCAATTGTGGGTGTGACCAATATCTGTGACTACCACTCCCATCATGCTATTGGCTACACTGACTTGACCAGCGTACACAGAATTCCTTCCTTTGAGTGAGCTTCCCTGTGAGGTGGTGTTCTAGTGGTGGGTAAATATCTGGGAGTGTTTGTTGGTTCTATTTGTGCCACTGCCTTGCTGTATTTGTTGTTAGGTTTGTAGATGTCATGACACAGTTACATATCACTATGAGATGGCAGGTATTGTGTTTGTCTGACTAGCATTCACATCTTGGGATGAATATCTTTTGGTTGCTGTGTATTTGCTAAGTGTGCATGGTTTGCCTATCCCCTTGACTGTGATGTGTGTGTGTTGTCACACCATATTGTGTATATTAGTTGTGTACTCACCAGGCTCTGGGATGTGTGTTAGTCCGTATACGCTCACTGGTGGTAGGATGGCCTGCACCTTCTCCTCCCAGGGCCTGAGGTATACTGGTTTTGCAGGAGGGCCACTGCCGGTGTGCTGGCTGAGGAGGTAGTCCTTTTTGAGTAGGTCCCGGACCCTCCTGCGCACATCATACCACCTGTTCTGGATGTCTTCCTTTGTGCGCAAACATGGTGATTGTGCGTTGACCCTGTCGACAATCCTCGCCCACATCTTGGTTTTCTGCGACATGGGGGTCTGTTGTACCAATGTACCAAACAACTGTGGCTCTACCCTCAGGATCTCGTCTACCAGGACTTCCAATTCACAATCTAGGAACTTATGGTTCTTCTTTGGGGTCATGGTGATGGGTGGTGGTGGTGATTGATGTGTGTGTGTGTGCAAGTGGGGGGTGTGAGTGTAGGTTTAGCTGGGTGTGTGTGAGGGTGCTATTTGTAGGTGTGGTAATGGTGTGTGGCTTGTGTGATGTATGAGCTGTGAGTGTGTCTGTGGTTGCTGTGTGATGGTGTTCTGTCTGGCAGGTCAGTGGAATTTGCAAAGGATCATGGTAGGGATTTGTGGCCTTTATGTAGGTGGAGTTGGAGGTGTGTCCTTGTTCCATTTTTTTTCCTCCCTGTATTTATTGGCTTAGTGGTTGCTTGTTTGGCCCTTTTTTTCTAATTTTTCCTTGGTGTTTTTGGTGCATGTAGGAGTCGTTCTTGTGTCCGAGTAGGACGCTGCAGTTGTCTGGTGCGATCTTGTCCGACTCGTTCCCGCTGTGTGTCAGCTAGGTTTCATATGCGGCGTACGAGTCGGTAGCGTAGTATTGGGTTGCTTCGGCTGGGTTTTGTATGCGTGTCGGTCGTACGGCTTGTGCTCCGGGCGAGTCAGTCGTGTTTTGCACGCACAGCATCGTACTACGTGGGTCGGAGTTCGCGGGTACGTTTCGTTCGGGTTCAATCCGAGTGCGTGTCGGTCGGTTCGTTTCGCGTGATTTCCCGGCCGGATGGCTTGTTTCCGTCCGGCTCGGTCGGTCGTTTTGTATTCCGTCCGATTCTGTCGGATTTCACATGCATTTCATCGTACTACCCGGGTCGTATGGTGCCGGTCCGAGTCGGTCGGACTAAATTCCCGTATTGAGTCGGTCGGTATGTTTTCCGGCCCGAATCGGAATCGGCCCCTTAGGGTCCTGAGGCGAGAATGATGCGAGAGACAGTGGAGGTTCCCCAACCAAGCATTGCTAGATGAAGTATTTTGCTCCGAGATCCAAGAAGCTATGATTGAATATTTTGACATTAACACTGGCTCGGTCACCTCATGGGCCACGCTTTGTGAGGCCTTTAAGGCCTACATGAGGGGCGTGTGCATCTCTAAGCATTCAGGGGTTCTCCAGGATTTGAGAAACACACTCAAGCGGATCGAGGACCAACTGAGCGCGCTAGATAGGAAGTTATTGGAGAGCCCTGATCAAGAAAAGCTAGGTCGTAGACTACTGCTGCTAACAGAGTTTAGAGAATCTGGGGAGCGCAAAGCCCACTTTTTGAGTAAATATGCTACAGCACGCCGATACGGAGAGGGCGAACGCCCTGGGCGAACACTCGCGAGGCTACTACGTCCATCAGCGGGGAAGGCGTGCATTGCTGCGCTGCACTCTTTGCAAGGACAGATGCTCACTGGTACCCCAGATATCCGTGATGAGTTTTTGAGATACTATTCGCAGTTATATACATCTCGTATAACGCACGGTGAAGAGGAGCGGAATGCGTACTTGTCAGAAGTGGCAGTAGTATGGCTGGAAAAAGCTATGCAACAATTTTTGGCTGAACCATTCTCTAAGGAGTAAATAGTAAGTGCAATAGAGGCCATGAATGGCACTACGGCCCCGGGTCTCGATGGCTACACAGGTAACTTCTATAACGCCTACAAGGACATACTTGCCCCATATCTTCTGGCAGTATATGACGAGGCGCTGGAACGGCAGACGCTACCTCCCACTTTGCATGAAGCGGTGATTATACTGCACCCAAAACCTGGTAAGGACCCGCTACAATGCGGATCCTATCAGCCCTTGTCGCTATTAAACCTAGATTATAAAATATTGGCCAAGATGATAGCTCTACGGTTAGCTCTGCTACTGGATCGGATTATCTCGCCGGTTCAGTCAGGATTTGTGCCTCACTGGTCCACGGCCTTAAACCTCCGAACACTATTTGCCACAATCAACAGGATAGATCCCAAGACCCCAGCAGCGGCCGTACTGCTAGACGCCGAAAAGGCCTTTGATTCCCTTGAATGGCCCTTTTTCTTAGCAGTCATGAGAAAGATGGGCATGCCAAATGGCTTTATTGAGCTTATAGCACTACTTTATACATCGCCCACTGCCAGGCTTAGATTAAATGGTACGCTCTCTCCCCAATTCCAGCTGACACATGGCAGCAGGCAAGGCTGCCCACTATCACCACTACTTTTCATAATAGCATTGGACCCTCTTGTTCGGCAGTTACAAGAGAAACATATACACTGAGGGCTCCAATTTAAAACTGGACCTCTATTAATTTCCCTCTATGCCGATGACGTAGTTCTCTACGTCCGCCATCCACAAGTCAACTTAGATCCTCTGATAAGAGAAGTTGTAAGATTTGGCGTTTTTTCCGGCTTGGCCATAAATTGGAGGAAGTCGGAAATATTCCCGTTAACTCCAAGTACGATTCAGTGGGAGTGTGACTTCCCCCTGGAGTGGTGCAGTGGTACTACTAAATACTTGGGGATAAACCTGCATTTGGAGGCGGAGCAGGTGGTACACTTGAATTATGGCCCTGCGATGCACACTCTAGAACAACAAGTAGATCGATGGATCGCACTCCCTCTATCGCTGGCAGGAAGAGTAGCACTTATAAAAATGATTGTGCTCCCTCGTTTTTTATATCTGTTCCAAAATTTACCCATTCCACTCCCCAATAGTTTTTTTCAGACACTCCGCTCCCACCTTATCAGATTAGTGTGGGGAGGGAAGAGAGAAAAAGTTAGCTGGGATACACTGACCTTACCATATGAAAGGGGAGGTCTGGGAGTTCCAAATTTTCAAATGTATTACCTGGCTGCACAGTGTAGTTTTGCGCATGTCTGGTACCACCCCGATGCGCGCATACTCTACTCCAAACTAGAGAAGTACCTGGTGAGCCCGACCCCCCTCAAATCTTAACTACCCAAAGGCTTTCCCAGGGACCCTCGTGATATACAAACTGTATCGACCACTAGCTGGGCATGGCGAAAGCTGGCGCTGGTGACCGGGGGTCGTACGTTATATTCTTCGGCAATCCCACTTGTCAGTAACCCATGGGTACCAATCACCGAAGAAAAGATAGTCCAGAAGACGCTCACTGCATTCTCTCTGGAAACCTTCGGAGATCTGTTTCTGGGTGGGCACGTGTTTCACAGTACAGAAGGGGAGAGGTTCAGGGAGGCATCCTTCATGGATAAGTTCATACTTAATAGATTGCACTGTGCGTTGAGAGCACAAATTGCTGAATATCCTCTAGAGCCAGAATCATTCCTACCTTTGACTACCTTGATCACTACTGCAAGGGGAGACCACCTTGTCTCCAAATTATACAAACTCTCTGTATTGTTAATCCCGGCTAAAGACGCTAAATTCCGTGAATGCTGGGAGCAGGATTTAGGTCATACTATTGAGGACACTCAGTGGTCCTTTTGTTGCTCACAGATTAAGGAAATCTCGCTGAACAGTCGACACAAGCTTAGAGTAAAAAAAAAGAAAAAAAAAAGTAATTTTTTAAAATTGTTTTTCATTAATTAAAACCATGTGAGCATGTGGGGAGTGCGGGCCGGATATACAGACGCGGAGGCTGGATGTAGTGTGCAATCTTTAGTGTTTTTATTAATAACCACGGACTGTCTCGGCACTGTAGGTACACGTAACACAGCCTGTGTCCTTTCCGTATGTCGTCTCCTTCTTGTGGGCCTCTTCCGGTGGTCTTGCGGGTTTCTCTCCTCCCGGGATGGTCTTGATGCGGTGGTGGGCTTGCGGAGGCTCATAAAAGGGGGGAGAAACAAGAAGGATCCGTCAGCTCTAGTCCTTATAAGTTGCAATACCTAGTGCTAACCGTCACCACACCCGGTCGGTGATACGTGTTTAACCACACTGGACAAGGAAGGGCGGTGCAGTAAATGAAAAAAGGGGGAGAGGAGCTGGAGTGGGGAAAACGGTGATCTCCTAGAGGTAAGGGTTGTGATATAAAGGTGTGTTGGCCTCAGGGGCCAAGAACGGGATGTGAGGGTAGGCGACTCAGTGCTCGTGTCTTCTACTGTTGTACACCCCGGTGCTCCCTAACCCACCCCGAGTATGTTTTCCCCTCCCGCCTCCCCTGTTCCCACTTCCCCGTTCTCTCCTTCTTGTGGACTCACCGGCTCCGCCGCAACTCTCCTGAGTTGCGGCCGCTCTCCAGCATCCTCCGGTGGGCTCCACCAGTCCTCGCTCCACTCTTCCTCTCCTTCTGGGCCGTCTGCTTCCTCTCGTCGACTCGCTCTCGTCTCCGTCTCTTCTCTGTTTTGGCTCTCCGACTCGTCCTCCTCGCTCTCTGTAGATCTGCTCCTTCCGTCTGCCCTGGGGCTCCTTTCACCGGCCTCGGGTTTCCCCTTCCGGGGTCAGTCCCGCCTCCTTCCCCCGACTCCCAGCTCGTAACTGGCTCCTGTAAGGACACATGACAAGGGGGCGTGGTTACCCTCAGCGGCGTCAGGCGGTAGTCCTCGCGGTTTCGTGGGAATCTCGAAATGGCTGGACCGGGTCGTTTGTGAAGAACAGGTACCATACAGACATTGTTGGGAAACCCCTCACAAACCATTACAAAAATACACGTTAAAAAGACTTCGTACGTAATAAGACAAGAGAAGTGCAATTCTAAAAACTTAAAAGTCTGATGGAAAGACGCCTTTGTTCAGCTTCTTATGGAGAGGTTCAAAGGTCTGTGCTTTAAGTTTCCGATTATGTAGATTAAAACTTCCTTATGTGGTTCTTGCATTTACGCGTGGCATTGCTCTCCCTTGCTTTGATTCTACTAGTGACAGGAATTTCACTAGCTTCCCGTTTAGCTGCGGGTCCTTGGAGTCAAAGCATGCAAGCACAGCCTGTCTCCGGGTTCGAATCCCTCGTTCATTAAAGTGGGCTTTGAGTAATCCTGTCCTTCCCTCCTTTAGTTCGGTACAGGAGCATGTTCCATGTCTTCAGTGCCGTTCCCACATAATCTGCATGTGTTTCCACATTTCTCCCTCTGCCAAGGTGGAAGGTGCGGGATGGGTCGACACAAGTTGCTCCATTTTAAATTCCTATGGAGGGCATACATGTCCCCGGCGAAACTGCATTCCATAGATCCCACGAGGCCGCATACATGCCCCAAGTGCGGCGCGCTTTATGCGGATTTTGCGCATATGATTCGGAATTGTGGCAAAATTGCTGACTATTGGAGGGCAGTGTATGTTATTTTAGGCCTTATGACGGGATTAGACATACACCCCACCCCCCAGGTTGCCCTTCTGGGATACGTGAGGAACATCCCTAAACAGTTACGCCGATACACCTCTATGGCATTATTGCTGGCAAAAAGGGAAATAGCTCTCTCCTGGGGTAACAAGTGTATTCCCACTACCAAGGCATGGCTAAACAGCCTTAGGTACTGCAACATAAATAGCGACCTGTTTGCTACTACCCTACCTGCGAGATCCAGACCTAAAGATATATGGGGCCCCTAAAAAATATATTTACTAGAATCTGCGCAGATCTCATCATCACAGCCACCTCCTGGGATAGTTCCTACTGGAGTGGGTTGAAGTTCCCCATTTTTCCCCTTATACGGCTGTTCAATCACTTACTGCATGACAGATAATATGAGGAGAGAGTGGTGGATTTCGATATACATGGAGCTTATTAAAAATGTATACATAACGTGAACGGAATGTCAAATGTATCTTGTACCATTTCTTTTTATACTGATACACTGTAGATTGTACCTGAGATCTGACTGTTTATAATAAAATGGTAAATAAAGTTTAAAAAAAAAATGATTACATTCATGATGATGCTAGAAGATTATATATTTTTTTATAATGTAACTTGTTGAACACTGGCTGGCATTTTTCTTGTCAATTGAAGAAGCTCTCCATAACTAGCGACATGTTTTTGTCCTATCCATACATTGTAATCAGTTATGAGAACCTCTTGCTTCCTGATGTGATTGAAATGTAGCATTTCGTTTGGCACCATGCTAACACCATCAATCATTATCACTTTAGCTAACCATTGCTCATTTGTATGTGCAGTCCCTAAAAATAGAGCCATATTTATTCTTGTCAATTGATTATCAACATCAGTGTTTTTTTTAATAAATTCTGCTGGGACACACAAAGACATTCCCAGGCTAACCCCAACTGTTTGTGATTTTTTTCCTGGCAAACCAATCCAACATCAGACCTATTTTCTTGCTCCCCCTTTCCAACTAAAATTACTGAGATCATAGTTTGGTTTGTGGGAAATTATTGCCCTCTCAATGATGCTCAAGCCAATTTCACCCTGCTCATGATACTGAGGCAGTGATTGTTTCTTTGTTGAAGCTAAGACATGTAGCATTGTTAATTTTACTGGACCTACATGCAGTCTTCAAGACAATTTCTGCAGCATCTGTTGCATCAGCATTGAGTAAGAAGTGGTGCGCTCTTTACAAAATCCTTGATATTCTCTCTCTCCCCTTTTTCACCTCTACCTACCTAATCTTCATCGTAGGACTCCACATGGCTCTGCCCTCAGCCCTACTCTAATCAATTTGTGCACAACACCTTTGATTTCAAATATAAGCTCTTTTAGCCTCATTTTCAATTTATACACTTACTACACTTGGTTTGTCGTTCACATGGACAGCACTTGTCCTCCACTCAGAGGAACTTTAAAGAGTTTATCTCTACCATTGTTGATTAGATGTATCTAAACTCACTACAGTTAAATTCAGAAAATGCTAAAATTCTTATGTTTGGCACCTTCAACACTGCCTGTGCTCAGAACTAGTAACTGCCTGATTTAGCTCTCCATTTCCTCCTTTGTCTCAGCCCATAATATGGGCTTTCTGTGGGATCCCGGTCTAACCTTTCTCACCCACACGAACAGCAAAATATCTTTCTATTTTGACTTGGTCAAAGTTTTAAGCAAAATCCTCTCTACTCTACTTTTCCTTTCAGAAAACTACAATGCATGATCTGATTTCACCTCGGCTGGACGACTACAATTCCCTTTCATATGCAGAACATAACTCCTGACTAATTATAGAGTTTATCAAACACATATTTTGTCTCGTTTAACTCTGCTTGACTGGATTCAAGGAAGCAGTCAGTCTTCAAATGTCTATGATTTTGCCACCAACCACCAAGCTCACATGTGCCATGATTTTCTCCAATGCAGTCGTACTGCTTGCTGCTCGTGCAATGCACACCACGTTCCCGCAGAACCAGTCTTGGGTGGTGCATTATTTTAGTTTTCACTATTGAACACTGGACTACTCTTCCTTAAGCCTTGTGGTCAATCTCTCTGGGTTTTATGAACAACTTAAATCATGTCCTTTTACTACAGATTTGTTCTTAATGATTATTTTTTCTGAACTGGTATCAACCCAACATAAGGACCCCTCTTGCACGTCTTTCATTTGTTCACTCATTGTTGCACTTGGACTTGCTGATTCAGATATGCATGTGGGGCACTTGATATTGAAGTGCTAGGGTTGAAAGAATAGACCAGAACCTCTGACCAAAATAAGCCCAACTATTGGTACAAAGTTTGTTCAGAAGCAGAGGCCTACAAGGAAATGATTATGACTTCACAAACCCAATCCCAATGATCTGTGCAGTATAATGATTGACTTCCAGAAGGCAATTAAAACAATTTCCTCTTTGGAAAGTTGTGTTGCTTTTGTATTAGGAGCTATTAAGGGAAGTCTATTGTACTTGCTGTGCTTTATCAGAGACATGTTTGCTTCTACTGTATTGTGTAAGGTCTGCATTATAAATAAGCCGGAACGTATTTTTCAAACAAAACAAAGAAGTCCTATTTTTCTTTGGTGTATCATCAGACGTGTTGCTTTTTAATACCCTGGTTGTTGGCCTTGAGTAGACGAAAGTATATCTGAAAAGGCTTCAGACTCCATAATATCTTTTATTAGTAGGGTGTGCATCTTTTGAGCCTTCCCATGGGTAGCAGGAGTGCAGGCCGCTGGGTGGTGAGAACTATTATTATAATACTGTAAGTTGACACCTGCTTACAAAGGGCAACCTTTACTTGTGTATTTAGCTTCGAAAGTGTGAGGAAAATCAGCAATCTTTCTATGTATGGTTTTTGCTAACCATAAGCTAGAGCAAGCTGTTTTCAGCAATTAGAAGGCTTGGAGACGTGCAGGCCTCATTAAAGACATCTCTTTATATACACACAATTCATACTTACCTAGATCAAAATAGGTAAATGAGTCTGTCTACGCGCTACACGTGTAGCGATTCTGACTATGGATAAAAATGACAGACTCGATGTGAAGTGTGTCTACTGTTGGTAGATGTGTTGTATTATTGTGTAGAAAATGCAATTCTACAAAAAAACATTTTAACAAGTAAAATGCCAGAAAGTGGAACAAATCAGATAAAGATATCAAAAGATTGTTTAAGGGTAATGAAAAACTCCTTAAAGTACAATGGAAAAGATTATTTTGAACAAGTTACAAATAGTGTAAATATGCTAAATCTCTATTGCAGCAGTTCAACAGTACATGTGGACTAATGTAGGGCAGAATGGAAATGAATGTAATGAGATTGAAGATCAGGGTAGGTAGGAAAGAGATTTTACGTTTTGACTGAGAAACTCTTCTGCAGGAAGAATGTATCCAGTGGATCGTGCCTGTTGGCTGAATATGGTGAGGTGGCCTAAAATTCAGATATGTTATATTGGGGTTTCCAATGCTTTTATTTGTTATGTTTCACAGTAATTAAATGCTCTGAGTGGAGTAAGATTCGTAGGTCCCATGGGATGGTGTCTTCATCAGTCACAGATTCTTCTTGCCACTCTAGTAGAAGTCAGAAAAATTCTACGTTTTACTGGTGGTGTTAAAGTAGCACCTTAATATTTAAAATAAAGAGTAGAATAGTGTTGCATATTTGACTTTCTTGTGGTTCCAAAAAATCCAGTCCACTTTCTGACTGCTCCAGTGTTGGCATCACAAGCTGTAATATGGTTCTCAAAATCCTCACAATTGTTTCAGGTACGTAGGCTATTGGTAATTCGTCTTCTGAACAGGAGCCCCTTCTGTCAAAGACCCGTTCAGCATCTGAGTATGTGGAGATTTAGGGGCCGATTCCGATTCAGGCCGGAAATCTCCCCGACCGAGCCGGACCTGGAGAGATTTCCGGCCGAATCGGACCCTAGCAGCCCGACCGAACGAGTACGATGCGCACGTATGCCATCGGACTCGATTCGGTCGGACTCCCATTGAAGTCAATGGGAGCCAGTCGTACGACGCGTACACGGGCTCCCATTGACTCAATGGGCACGATGCGAACAAGGGCGTCCCCTACAGCATGTTCGCGTCGATGCGGGTCGCGCCGTACATGCACGGGTAGGGGGGACCCATGGGTCCCCCCTGTGTGCGACTCGCGCGCCTACGCTTCCAGGGGGGTCCGACACGGACCCCCAAAGTGCGGCTCCGACAGCTCCTTGGAGCCGGACTGCGCGAGTCGGTCGGAGCGGTCGAGGTGCGCATCGTACTTACCCGGCCGGGGAACGTCTCCATTGCGCGGTGCGAGTCGTCCCGGTGCGAGTCGGTCGGAGCGGTCGGGTCCTGCGAATGCGTCGGTCGGAGATTTCGCGAGCGCACGCATCGTACTCGCTCGCCCGGACGCACGTACGATTCGGTCGGGAAATAGGGCTCCGAATCGGATCCGGTAAAGCCGAATCCGATTCGGAGCCCTACCGGCCGAGATCGGAATCGGCCCCTATGTGTTCTCTAGTAAGGATGAGGACAAGATGTTGGATTTTTTGGGTGGGGTTTTTATTCCAATTTAAGACTGATAGGAGCAAGTTTCAAATCCTTGGGTCTTGGAACAGTAACAGAATTAGAACTTTAGAGTCCCAGCTCCTAGTAGTTCAGACTTTGAAGAGATTGGGTTTTGGAAATAACTTGTTTTCCTTCAATTTTTGAGAGTTTTCCCATCTCTTCTCATTTTGGTCTCCCTTTGTCAGACAGTAGTGAGCAGCTCCTGCCCTCGGAGAAAGAAAGGACTTCAGGTAAGTGTTGGGAAAAAAAGAAAACTTCTTCTTGCTTTCCCTAGTTCTTTCACACTGTAAGTTTTCCCTGGTACTAGCCACGTAAACACTAGCTCTTTTTTGATGCTGTGAAGTGTGTTCTTTAAAGTTTTTTAAACCACATCTGAAGGTGAAAGGTGGTATGGAAAAAAACAAAGATATCTTTGCAATTCCTTCTTTTCCCAGCTTTGCTTAGAGTCCCGCTTTCCCTCTTCAGAAGACTTCCAACATGGTTTAAAAAAAAAAAAAAAATTAAATGAAATGAAACAACAAGTGTAATTCTCTCTGTGAGGCTTTTATAACTTCTATCCTTAAACGTCTCATGCAATTGTGACACTGACCTGCCCGTCATGCACACAAATTCTTTTCTTCCTGCCCTCTTCTACAGTGAGGTCAGTAGAGGTCTAACCCCTGCCCATCTGTGCATTAGGCCTCTTGACCAGCTGTGGGCCCGTCACAAACCTGGGAAAACCACACTCCTGCAGGAGCATTATGGAAGCCTGTCTCCTTCCCAGCCTTACCCTCATATGGGAGACACGACGGCTGAAGCATGGCCTCCTTATGGCTTCAGCTCCAGCACTATCCTGTGGCATCAGACCCTCCAACACTTCAGGACTTCCCCTGTGAAGTGGTCTCCCTGGAGGTTCCTTGGTCCTTCTGACTGGCCTCTGCACTCCAGGTCTTGGTCTGCCACCAACCAACCTGGTGGGTGGATTGTACACAGTTCCTCCTCTAGGGTCAGCGTTCTGAGGGGAAAAAAGGCTTTCTTCTATTTTTTGTTTTTTCCTGCCCATGGCTTTTCTGTTGTCCTTTTTGTTGTTAATGTTTCTTTTCTTTTTTCTAGGTGTTCGGGAGGCATCGAGAATGGACAACAGAGCAAAGCCCTCTGGCAAGTCCTCTGTCTCCTCACAGAGTACTTCCAGGCTCAGGAGACAGGTCGCACAGCATAAGTATTTGTTTAGAATACTGCCTTCCACAGAATTAGGACAATTTCTTCTAGAAAGAGGTGCAAGAAGGGACTTTTGAGCCTCATTACCCTTCGTCTTCAGATTGAAATGTCAGTTAGTGGCTCTAACATTCAGGTTGAATGAAGGAACACTAGCAAGTCAAAGCAGGTATCCCAATAACTTCTTGTGACTCATATATATCGCTCCCACTTTCGCATTTGTATTATTAGCTATGTTCTGAGAGACTTATTTATGGTTGCATTTGTTGTTATGTTATGTTACGTTGTTATGTGAAAGCCCAGTGGACAAAATGAAAAACATAACTTTTTCCTCAGATTCAGTTTCCAGGGAATGCTATGGAAATTAATGAACTCTCCTCCAATTTAGTTCCTCTTTTGAAATCAATAATTTGGTGCCTGGAGATAGAGATGGATCACTGATACTACCTTCTGCATTGCTGAACTAGTTTCCTGCCCAAATCTGACTATGCCCTTATTTTCCATTAGTCTGATAAATTATAACAATTTGTACATCTCATACTCTTGATTCAAAACAGATAATTGAAATTTGATTACAAATTTGATATACTGGACCTATTCAACAATCCTTTATAAATAATTTTTAGTACTAGAATCCAATTCAAAAGTCTCAATTGGCCCGTCATTTAATTCAGAAGAGACATAGCTGAAGTTTGAAGGCACTTCATATAACTGCATGGCAAACAGAATTTACATGAGCCACATTTGACTCTGATGTCAAGAATTACAACACATATGGTCAGCAGCGGCTGCCCCATGTCCTGCTGCTGACGCCTGCCGCGCTAGCTCTCCCAACCCTGTCCCTGCAGTTGTCGTCTGACGTCACTGTCCAGGCTTCCAAGGCTAATGGCGGTGCCAATGCAGCCGATGACGAGCTGGAGCTTGCATCTTTAACCCTGAGCTTTCTGGATATCGGTTTTCTCAGTATCCAAAAGAGAATTAGAGAAACATTTATTGATGCTGGGCTATGGACCTGGGACCAGCACACATTCTCACCTGAATGTCAACATTCTGTAAATTTCAGGACTAATACCGTCTACTACCGTCTGCTGGGCTGTGAAAGGCTGGAGGTAGGTGGGTCTGCTTTCTGAGGTGCTGCGGGAGGTTCTCACCTGTGAGAAGTATACGCTAGAGCATACGCTAAGTCTAGTATATGCGGCCCACTGTCATGTGTCAGCAGCGTCCTATGCCAACCACTCTGGTACCCCCAAAACAGTGGAAAAAAGCCTCAGAAAGTCGAGTAGCCGGATGACGTGAGAAACAGTTGGAAAATCTTGCAGGCTCTGCTGTCTTCGCATTTAAACCTGAGCAGATGGCTGAAGGAAAGGGGATAGCTGGAGTTGCTTTATCACGGATGTTAAGTAACGAGGAAGAGGAGGCAGAAGAAACCCCTAATTCCCTATTAACTTCCAGGAACTCCGAGAGCTCAGTTGCTTCACCACCCCAGCTAGCGCTAATATCACAAATTGGGAATGAGGATGCCGCTAAAGGAGAAGAGATGGAGTATTCAGCAAACCTAAAACCTTCCTGTTATTTAAAAAAAATCCCCCTAAAAATGCTCAGTCTGATGTCACTCCAAAACAAGTGGCAGGGGAAGCAACAGGCATCTTTATAAGGGTATATTCGCCTCTGAGTCCTATGATATCCAGGGATTTGGTCTTGGCTAGAAGCGGGTCCCAAAGTGAAGCAAATGGGCCAAGTTTAATGATTGGGTCAAATCTGCAGACTGCAGAAGTATCTGCAAACAGCAATATTTCATCACAGGTCCTATGTCATCTAGAGTAGCCCGACAAGGAGGCACAGCGCCAGTTACAAGAATCTACCAACAAAACATCTAGCGTTACCCAGGAGTCACTACCAGAGCCCATAAAACCAGTACTAGACATCATTCTAGCTGAGATACGAGGATTAAAGTTTCAACAAGCTCTAGATAATTTGATGAGACTATCTAAGCGAATACAAGAAGCCGAACATAGAATATCAGATATTGAAGATAAAGTAGTACAAGTTCAAAACCATATTTCCTCTGAGCTAAATAGGATCTCGGAACTAGAAATGAAATTTGAGATAATGGAAAATCACTTAAGATGCTCGAATTTAAGATATACGGGGATTCCAGAAGAAAGTGAGTCACAGGGCAAAGCTCAGTCTGTCCAATAATTCATGAATATCCTGATCAAGAAATACATTCTACCTTCAGCTCCAGATGATTTGGCTATAATGCAGGAGCATAGAGTACCCTTTCAGCAAACTCAAAATACCAAATACCCACAAACTATTTTGGTTAACTTCTCTGACTTTCGGATTAAAGAACAAATACTCTCTAGAGCTATTCAGCAGAAATCTTTTACTGTTTTTGAAAACGTGACTGTGAAGGTGTTTTCAGATTTATCGGTGGCCTCAGCACGGCGCCAGAAGGTCTTTCAAGAGTTGGTACATGAGTTCAGGCTGTTGGGCACCCACGCTTCAGTAGTGCAATTCATTCAACTAAAAGTTTTATGGAAAGGCCAATTCAAGTTGTTCATATCTTTGACAGAAGCCCAAGCCTTCTTAAAATTAATTAAAAGCTGAAGAAATGACAAACATTAAAGATATGATCAATGGGGGTAGGGTTGGAAAGAGTTGGGTTGGGTGGGCATTGGATGCGATTCCATGGCATCCTTAGAGGTGGGTTCTCCATGAGGTGGGATGGAAGGGGGGAACCCGCGGCATGGGAAGGGAGGGAGAAGGGGGGCGGGGAAGGGATGGGACTGCAGAGAAAAATGAGTAAGTGAAAGCAAAATACATTGGTTGCTTTTTTTGCTGTTGATTTTTTTAGGTGTTTAGTCCTTCTTAAGATCAGAGCCAAAGTTTATTCTAATAATGAATAATCTTAAGATAATCACGTGCAACATCAATGGATTGCTGAATCATAGAAAAGCCGGTCCTATGTTAAATTGGCTGTCATCCTTTTCTCCTCAGATTTTATTTATTCAGGAAACTCATTTTAAGTTAAACACTCCCAAAGTGCCTTTATCAAAAAAATATACCCAAGCTTATTTCACTTCAGCAAATATGGCTGTTCGTGGGGTGGGTATAATACTCTCTAATATGCACAATTGTGGACTACAACAAATTATCCAGGATCGCCAAGGCCAACGGATATGGTTAAAGATCAAACTGGAAGGGACAGTGGTAAATATTTTTAATTATTATGGTCCCATATTCGATGATATTGAGGCTTTACAGCAAATTTATGACATATTAATTTCATCGGAAGCGTTGATAATATTGGGAGGGGATTTCAACTACATTCAAGATATTAGGTTGGATACCTCAAATAAAACAAAGAAACAACTAAAGCCCAAAATAACTAAATTGATAAATAGGATGAAACAGGAAATGGCCCTTATAGATCCATGGTGCCAAGGCCATCCATCACACTCACAATTTACTTGCTATTCCTCTAGTTTTAAGTCGCCTTCTCGCAAAGATTTCTTTCTAGTGGATAAATGGCTGGCAAGAGGGGAGTCAGAAATAATTACAAATTCATTCTCCGATCATTCAGCAGTTTCCATGATAGTCAAACTAGAAGTTCTCGGGGTGAAAAACAGTCGGAGTTATCACTTTGATAAATCTTTACTCGAAGATTCGGGCTGGATCAAAGAAATGAAGCTTTTTCTCCATTTTTTTTTTTTTTAAATTAATGAGAATTCAGCTTTGGTATTCTCAGTTTGGGAAGCTTTCAAACCAGCTTTTAGAGGCCAGGCTATTTGTTATAAGGCTTCGGTTAACATACAACGGACACTAAAAAATCAAGCATTCCAGGCACATGTAGATAAATAAAGCATAAGGTAAATATGGCCACTTCAGAGGACCAGATAAATGCTTGCCAGCAGGATCTGGCCTTAGCCAAAGAACAACTGAAACACTTTTTTAAATTGGAGGAAATTATGGGCAATAAGGCTTATAAGCAAAGAGTTTACGAGGAAAGCCAAAATATAGTGAGATATTTGACTTGGACCACTGAAGTCAAAAAACAGTAGAAATGTAATTGTTCAGATTAGGGATCCCAAAATGGGTATTGTGGAAGACACTAAGGACAAGATCGCTAAGGTATTTCCTAATCATTAAAAAAAATATCTATGAAGATTGCTCTCACGATATTTTGAACCTCTGCAAATACCTTGTGTTTTGAATAACCAGAGGGATTACTTTAGCAAATGTATTACACAGGTGGAAGTTATCAATAGATTGAAAAGTATGCTGCGAGAAACAATAGATTACCTGTAGATTACCTGTAGAAGTTTATAAGACCTTTCAGTCAGTGCTTTTACTTTTTTTGACCAAATTTTTCAATCAAATAAAAATGGGGAGGCTATATCTAAAAATGTTAAGGAAGCTGTTGTGGTATACATTTTTAAGAAAAATAAGGATCCAAAAGACCATAATGCATATCGTCCCCTCAGTCTATTAAATGTACACTATAAAATCTTTATTAAAATTTGGACAACACGACTGTCCCTGTGCGCACAGCAAGTGGTCTATTTAGACCTAACAGGTTTTTTACCTCATAGATTAATGGCTGTGAATACCTATTTTTTAACTCAGTCAATAGATTACCTGTCCGTCAGCAAGGTCAAGGCGGCTATCTTAATGCTTGATGCTGAAAAGGCGTTTGACCATGTTGACTGGCAGGCTCTGCTTTTTATATTACAAAAATGTGGGTTTCCCTCGCAGTTGGTCAAAATGCTATGAGAGCTCTACTTAGGATCAGGAGCTAAAATCGTGATAAACAAAGAAGAAGCAGAAGTAGTAAAGATCAGATGTGGGATCAGGCAGGGATGTCCAATGTCCCCTCTCCTGTTCCCATTATTTATAGTACCCCTGGCAATGAAAATTCACAACAATTTGGAGGTTATAGCTCCCTTAAATGGAATGCCCAAGATCAAATTGTTTGCAGATGACATTATCCTATATTTACAAGCAGATTCAATAAACATCCAAAATGCATTTGACGAAATATAAGCTTTTACACAGATAGGGGGCTATAAATTAAGTCAAGCCAAGACTGAGATTCTTATATTTAACGCAAATGTAGAGTGTCTTCCATTATCCCTGCAACGGATATCACCAAACTCATTAAATATTTGGGAATTTTCATAACGAATAATTATGATCAATTGTTTGCACTTTTGGACAATTGATCTTTGCTTCCCCTGTCCCTAATTGGTCAAGTTTCAAAGATTAAATTGTCCATTTTACCATTATTTTTATTTTTGTTTATTAATCTCTCTCTCAAAAGACCTAAATCTTATTTTAAGAAACTAGATGCAATGATCCGAAAATGTATCTGGGTGAATAAACAGCCAAGAACTAAACGTTAAATACTACAATTAGACATATCTCAGGGGGTTTAGCCCTCCCGAATTTACACTATACTATCAGGCAGCATTGCTTAATGTAGTAGTCCGGCTTGCAATGTCACCCTCTAAATTTGAAATTTTTATCTTTAATATAGTTATCTGAAAGTGCAATAAAATTACCTGTCTTTTTCCACTCTCCTAAGTTGCCGAAAAAAACAAGGTATAAGACAATAATGGATTTACTCTATCGTATTCAATCTTCTTTTAAACTATGTAAAATTCCAGCATATCATGCATTCACTAAGGGCTACAGCTTTCGCAAGGAATTTTAGGTTTATGGAAGGAGGCAAGGTTTACGCGATTTTTATAATCTATCAAAATAGATTACCTGGGATATGCTGGTTCAGCAGTTAGGCAGTCAGAGTACAGCCCTTCGCTTTAGTTTTAATCATCATCATCATAATAACTTTATTCAGAGTCTTTTTATAGATCCATAAAAGTACATAGTATCCACAAAAATACATTAAATAAAAAGTACATCATACATGGAAATAAAACCTATTAGTTAGTTTGTTAAAATATCATTAATAAAAATCATCTTATTTTCTTGGAATTTAAAAAAGTTAACAGTCTAAAATCACCTATCAATCAGCGTCGTAGGATAAATTGTCTAAAAATGCAAGTTATTTCCTGCTTTTTATAGCCCGGCTTATAAATGCAGACACAGCTCAACATGCTAATTCATTATCAAGGGTACATATAAAATTCATGGCATCCTTATAAAAGAAAAGTTTCTTTGTCATAAAAATTGGCTGTAAAAATATGCGCCTTAAATCTCGATAAAAGTTACAGAACAGCATAAAGTGCATAGTGGAATGACAGGTTTTCCCATTACATGGGCAACTGTAAACTATTTCTGTCATCCTTCATATCTTGGGAAAGCAACTAGTTCATGGATAGTACCCAGTCGTAGCCTTGTCAAATAAGATCTGTCCTGGGTATTTGTGACCTTGACTAGATATTCAGGTAGACCAGATTGTTTTACTAGCCAAATATCTTATCACACTTGATTTTTTCTCTTCTCTATTAGCTCTTTCTTGGCTTTGTTTCTCCGTATAGATTTTTAAAATTTTATTTTTACTATATTGCAGTATTCCTGCAGGTTTTGTCACTGATAGGTCTACATCAATTTTCTTCAGTGGCTTATCCATATACGCTAGCCATGGGATTTTATTAAAGTGTTCCAGTGCTAAGAAATACTTGATTATATCCCTGGTAAACTTTGTTCCTTCCTTGCACCATATGTTATGCCAAGAGCATAAAGCTCTGGCTTGCATTAGGTCAATTACATATGGTGCATCCAATTCTTTATGTAGGAGATATACAGATGTAGACCTTAATACAGCCAGCATACGACAGAAAACGGAATTTTCACAGAATTGTAGTATATTTACACTGGCATTACCCCATACTGCAGAGCCATAAATTGCTACTGGTAAACATTTGCTGCCGTATAATTTAAGCATGTCACGAATAGGTCTACTGCCTATCTTATTACTAAATCTAAAAATAGCCTCCATAGATCAGATTATTTCAGTTTAGTCTGATCTATGTGGGGGCCCCAGTTGTCATTATGGGAGAATAGAATGCCTAAGTAGGAGAAACTTTGGACTTCTGTCAGCTTGTGTTCCCTAACACAATGGATCTTTGTCTTAGCCCTACCCTGTCCACAGACCATTACAAACGTCTTTGTGAGATTTAATTTTAGATCTCTTTGCTCCATGTATGAGGTGAAGGTTTTAATCAGTTGTTGTAATCCATTTGCAGTTCTAGATATTAAAACTGAATCGTCTGCATACAGGAGCAACAGGGTTGGGCGAGAACCTACTTTTGGGGTGTCAGTATTCAGTTCTTGGAGGGTTTTGTCCATCCCAATAATATATAATGAAAAAGGAGGGGTGCAATGACACAACCTTGTCTTATACCCTTGGACACTATGAAGCTTGGGGTACACTCACCTTCCCTCCCATACCTTACTCTGGATGTTAATCTTGCATAAAGTTGTGATAAAAATGAGACAATACCATCTGGGGCACCCATGTCAATCATTGTTTCCCACAATTTAGCGTGGTTTACACAATTGAAGGCAGAGCTTAAATCTGCAAAACATAAGTATTTGTGTTCCTCCTTTGCCAATGTGTATTTACCAAAGATTAAATTCAAATTTATACACTGTTCCACTGTCCCCATCTCCCCCTGAAGCCATATTGAGAATCTGTTAGGATATTACTATCAATAGCCCAGGCCTCCAGTCTTCCAAGGACTATTCGCCCCATGATCTTTACTGATGAATCTAGAAGGGATATTGGGCTGTAGCATCTTGCATCCCCCCTGTGGCCTTTTTTAAAAATGGGGACAATTATACTATTGGTCCATGTGTTAGGTATGCAGCCATTAGGAGCTGCTTAACAGACCTGAGTTAATATCGGGCCCGATAGCTGCGTATGTTTTTTGTATGCATCGGCCGGGACCCCATCGGGTCCTGGGGCCTTTCCATGTTTCATTGTGTTAATTGCCCAAATTACCTCCTCTAACTCAATTTGTTGTAGGGGTATAGGAGCTATATGGGCTTGTTCTCCTATATTATTAAAGGGTGTATTAAAAATCCTGCAAAAGTGTGGGAGCCAGTCATTTGGTGCAATGACTGGTTCAATTATAGGGTCTTGTTCTTCTTTCCACAGCAGTGAATTTACCACCTTCCAAAATAGGGTGGAATCCCTCGCATCCGCAGCCTGGTTCAATTTAGCTCAAGCCTGCTCCTGTACCTCCATTTACCTTCAGTTTAGGGCCTGATTATATAATAATCTATTTCGCTTGATTTCTATACTATCTCTGGGAGTTGTATGTAAGGCTTTATTTAATTCTTGTTTGGCCCAGGTACATTCATGATCAAACCAACACTTTAACTGCCTCTTATCCGTAGAGGTAACTTTTCTTAGGTTAGAGGCTATTGCCACTGAAATTTTATCAAAGGTGGCCACAATCGTGTCAGTAGAGGAATTAAAATCAGTACAGAGAGAAAAACTTTCCCTATTGTCGTTGACCACCTTTTGTAGCATGATATCTTCATTTATCCCTGTCCATTTAATGCTGATACTTTTTCTCTCAGCCACATTTGGTAACAATAATTTGTCCTCGGTCCTGTTTATGTTGACAGTTATGAGCAGGGTCAGGGAAGCGTGGTCACTATATCGAGTAAATTTGGTGATGAGTGGCCCACATTGTTTCAAACCTTTGGTAGACACTAAGGGGCCGATTCCGATCTCAGTCGGAGGCGCACCTAACGCCATTCGGTCGGGAAAAAAGCCATGCGAATGCCTGTTTCCCGACCGATCTGCACATTAATCCGAACGAACAAGTACGATGCGCACAACAGCACAGATTCCGAACCAGTCGTACTCACCCAATCCAGGTCCTGTTCCCCGACCGAGCCGGATCCGTAAACGCAGAATCGAGTCGCCCGGAAGCCAAAAAGCAGCCCCGTCCGGTCGGACAAGTACGATGCGCTTCCCGTACGCGCCGAACCCGTCGCTACGCACGGCACGTCAAAGCATCCGGGAGAGGCGCACATAAGCTCCGATTCGCGCCACAACACGATCCACGGCTACGAGACGAACACGCCAGCGACGAGGACGAGGCGAAGCAACGACAAAGACGAACGAGACGAACCAACCATGAATCCCATCGTTCCGATCCTACCAATATTCTACATCTACTACCGGAACAGGCACGGACGTGTACGGCGCAGAAGGTAAGTCAGACACCAACCACAAAAACAAACTACACGTACCCGACATATCACACACACACAGAGGGATGCAGAAATTACTTACACCAGAACAGCAGCACCATAGGGGCGGGATGCCCATCACCAATACCACATATACACATAGGGGCCCGGATGCCTGTCACTACTACCACCCTTACCCAGGGGGTGCCAGATGCCTACCACTACTACCACCTCTACCCATGGGGGGCTGGATGCCTGTCACTACTACCACCCTTACCCAGGGGGTGCCAGATGCCTTCCACTACTACCACCTCTACCCATGGGGGGCTGGATGCCTGTCACTACTACCACCTCTACCCGGGGGGCTGGATGCCTGTCACTACTACCACCTCTACCCAGGGGGTGCCAGATGCCTACCACTACTACCACCTCTACCCAGGGGGTGCCAGATGCCTACCACTACTACCACCTCTACCCAGGGGGCTGGATGCCTGTCACTACTACCACCTCTACCCAGGGGGCTGGATGCCTATCACTACTACCACCTCTACCCAGGGGGTGCCAGATGCCTACCACTACTACCACCTCTACCCAGGGGGTGCCAGATGCCTACCACCACTACCACCTCTACCCATGGGGGGATGGATGCCTGTCACTACTACCACCTCTACCCAGGGGGTACCAGATGCCTACCACTACTACCACCCTTACCCATGGGGTGCCAGATGCCTGTCACTACTACCACCCTTACCCAGGGGTGTCAGATGCCTACCACTACTACCACCTCTACCCATGGGGTGCCAGATGCCTACCACTACTACCACCTCTACCCAGGGGTGCCAGATGCCTACCACTACTACCACCTCTACCCAGGGGCTGGATGCCTGTCACTACTACCACCTCTACCCAGGGGGTGCCAGATGCCTACCACTACTACCACCTCTACCCAGGGGGTGCCAGATGCCTACCACTACTACCACCTCCACCCATGGGGGGCTGGATGCCTACCACCAACAACACCCCCACTTACAGGATGGCTAATACATGACACCACAAGCACACACCAACATAAAGAATGCAACATAAAGACATCCCCCCCAACACCATGACAAGCGTGTGTAGACTGTGTCAAATGCCTACAACACTGAACATGACTTTGAACCTACAATGTGACCCCCTATCACATGTGCCACACATACATGTGTGTAGCCCCCACAATGCAAGCAGGCCATGACCATTGTGGCAATGGGGTCCAAACCCCCATCATCACAGTGACCAACATGTAAGTGTGGGGTCCATAGCTGAAGCACATTTTGAACATTGTGGCAATGGGGTCCAAACCCCCATCATCACAGTGCCCTAAATGTAAGTGTGGGGTCCATAGCTGAAGCACATCTTGAACATTGTGGAAATGGGGTCCAAACCCCCATCATCACAGTGACCAAAATGTAAGTGTGGGGTCCATAGCTGAAGCACATCTTGAACATTGTGGCAATGGGGTCCAAACCCCCATCATCACAGTGACCAAAATGTAAGTGTGGGGTCCATAGCTGAAGCACATTTTGAACATTGTGGAAATGGGGTCCAAAGCCCCATCATCACAGTGCCCAAAATGTAAGTGTGGGGTCCATAGCTGAAGCACATTTTGAACATTGTGGCAATGGGGTCCAAACCCCCATCATCACAGTGCCCAAAATGTAAGTGTGGGGTCCATAGCTGAAGCACATTTTGAACATTGTGGCAATGGGGTTCAAACCCCCATCATCACAGTGCCCAAAATGTAAGTGTGGGGTCCATAGCTGAAGCACATTTTGAACATTGTGGCAATGGGGTCCAAACCCCCATCATCACAGTGCCCAAAATGTAAGTGTGGGGTCCATAGCTGAAGCACATTTTGAACATTGTGGCAATGGGGTCCAAACCCCCATCATCACAGTGACCAAAATGTAAGTGTGGGGTCCATAGCTGAAGCACATTTTGAACATTGTGGCAATGGGGTCCAAACCCCCATCATCACAGTGACCAAAATGTAAGTGTTGACAAAGAAAAAGCTGCAACTGCCAAACTGCATGGATGATTCCTGGTCACAGAACAACAAACACATCAGTGGCAAAGTAGTGCTTGTGTCCCATAGCAACATAGATTGGGGGAGGCACACAGTGCAGTGCAAATAAGACATACCTTTGGCCATGTGCAGACAAACATCACCCATGGGGGCTGACACTGTCAACATTCATCAATGACACAATGACAGAAGTGACCATCTGAATGCAGACCCACATATTTGCACCAATGGGCACACAAATTCAGATACCCTGTGGAGACTGTAGATGTGAGGTGAACAGATACCATACCATGGCAGCAATGGGACACACAAACAATGATCATAGTGCTGACTGATGACCTAGGAGTCCCAGGGACAGCAGGGCAAACACACCAAACAACATACAACCAATGGCACACTAAAGATATGCCAATGCAGTGGTGCAGATGCACAAACACAAACAGGCAGACCCACACTGCACATCAAACACAACAGGTGAGGGGGGTACCAGTGTCCCCAGGCAACCACACAACACATGAGGAGGCCTGAATACCAATTACACAGACGTGCATACAGTGCCACACAAAGGTAACTCATGGATCCAAATCCCCTATGTGGGCAATCAGGCATTGTCAGATGAGAGGGAGCACAAATCACACATGTCACACAAGCATGTAGGAACAGCAACTGACACAGCAAGACACAGAGACACCACAGAACTACCCCCAGGGCCCCACCAATGTGGTGACCCTGGGCTGCATTACAATCCCACTGAGATGACAAAGCTAGATGTCGTTCACACTGTGAACCACAGTCATGTGTCCTGAGCAACAAACTACCATCACACCTACACAAGCACAACTCAATCAGCACGGCCAGTAAGCCAAGGCCAACATGGAGGCAGGGGTCTAGCCGGGCAACAACTCTCATCTGCACACACTCAACACCACACACCTCGACCTCCAACAATGTGCAGCAGTGAAGCTCACATGCACTGGTGACATTGCACATGCACCCATGACAATCCCAGGGGGGTGGTGGGAACCAAGGGGCAGAAACACATCACACATGGCCACTCAACCAGACTCCTGAATGTCTGACACACTGCAGACTACGCTGTACATGGACATGATGGGAATACCACACCAACCAATGGGATCCCAGCCACAGTCACACACCAATGAAGAAGCCAAGGTCACCCACAAAGAACACACATAGACAACTACCAACATTGCAGCCCTGACCCTGAGGAGTGCCAGCAGTCACACACACAACGTGTCACAACCAATGAAAGCTAACACAAACCGGAAATCACATGACAGGTGTAAACAACAAGTGCCAAGGGGAATCCTGACTGTGACCCATCTGCGTCTGCCCACAAACTCAGCCCTGACAGCAAACACACCTATGGGTGACACCCTGATGACCAGTAATGTGCCATGCACCCACATCACAGAGAACCCAGGGAGAAGACTTTGGGGGAACATAGCTCAACTCAGCAGGCATCACAAACAGGAACATCACTAGGGATCCTAGCATGCACAGCAACATGGAAGTGAACACACAGACATGCTCATACAACACACACCTTGGGCGCAGGCGATGTCACAGGAGTACTCACTGCCATGAGGGGACTCCACTCCTGTGTGAGGAAAGCTGTGCCATATGTCGCATCAGTAGGGCTCCATCATGTCAGCAGAACACTTGGTCACACAGTCAACAATTAGCACCAAATGAAGGCTCCCGTCACATCAGCCTGGTCATGGGAGTGTCAACGAAATCATCAGCACAGATCCAACACACATGTATAGCAAGTTGCACTGACAACACAGATGAGTCCTTCCCCATTGATGCCCAAACCTGCATGTCCAGTGGAGATGGCCACACGGTCAGGGAAGTAGACTAATTGAACAATGGCAAACACAACAGATGTGCAGGGGTGGAACCCACAGATGTGACATTGCTAATGTAAGTAGGGAATCCCATTGCCAAATATTGAAAACATGACACCCTCAGATGCTGCTAAGGATGACATGGATACACCACAGGATAGGACACTGTTCCCCTGGACCACATGGGTTCCTGCACAGTAACACTTCATTGTCATGAGACCAAATATCACCATCACTGCAGCAAGGGCATGGTTAGCATCATCAACATCATGTACATCAGAAGCAAAAGCACTAGAGAACAGAAAGTTGCTTTATTCAGCATATGTGGCATCAAAAGTAGAAGTCAGGTAGAAAATAAACAAAGGCCAATGGCCAGTCCATCATTAAAGTCAAAAGTGGGTGACAGTGGCAGATGCCACCCTACGCATGCCTGCACTGACAAAAACCAGGGACAATCCCCTAGGAGGGGCATACAGGGGGGCAGGCCAGGCACCGCTCGGACAGGATCAGGGCTCACCAGGAGGAGGCAGGGAAGGGGTGGTGGGTGCTGGAGAGCCACTGACAACTGCAGTGGAGGTGTCTGACATGGTGTGTGCCGGCACAACTGGGGGGCATGACTCAGATGTTGTGGGTGCCGGAACGACTGCAGTGGACCCTGCAGATGGAGTGGACAGCTTCGCCACTGCAGTGCCCAAGTCAGACAGGGTGGTAGTGGACTCCACTGCAGTGCCTACCTCCAGGGGAGGAGAATGGGGATCAGGTAAGGTGGGCAGGACAGAGGGGGAGGACACCCTCACCACATCAGTGGTACAGACAAGCGCAGCGGGGGGTGTGGGGCCGGAAGAGCAAGTGGCAGGGGGAGAAGGCCTGAACCTTCTGGGGATGGTGTATCTGTGGGTGGGGGAACCTGGGGCTGGGTGTGGGGGGGGCACCTGTGGAGTGGGGGCTGAGGGATGGCGGAAGGAGACTTGGTGCCTGAGCTGCAGGGCGGCGGCGGGGTCTTGCTCTTCCGGGACCGGGGGGACTTGCGGGTGGGGGCCTCAGTCGGTCTGTGCCTGGGGGAGGGTGTCCAGGGGCCAGGGGCACTCCGCTCCGTGTGGGTGGGCTTCCTCTTCCCCCTGAATGCTGGATCAGCTGGATCGGAGGGGAAGAGGCCAAGGTCACAGAGGAAGAGCCACTGTGTCTTTGAGGTTGCAGGTGAGGCAAGGGAGGGGTCTTTGGAGGGAGAGGCAACTGAGGACTGCGCAGTGCTTGTGGATGCTGTGTGTGCCTGTGCCCCATCCCCTGTGAGTGTGGTTTCAGTCCCCTGACGGTGCGTGCGTGTGCGTCTTGTTCGTGGCGTGTGTGTCTGTGTGCTGCACGTGTCTGTGCTGGTGTGTGCCTGTGCCAGTGTGTGTGTGCTTGGGACAGGTAAGGTGCTGGGGAGTGTGGATGGGGCAGACGCAGGAGGGGTGAGGGACTGTCGGAGGAGGGACACTGCTGCCGTCAGGGAGGAGTCCATGGACCTATTGCCCCTCTGTAGGTCAGACATGCCCGAAGAGATGCCCTCCATGAACGACACCAGCTGAGTCAACAGAGTGGTGTGTGCATGGAGGACACTCAGCATCGCTGTCTGTCCTACATGAAGCTGGCAGAGGAGGTACACAGACTCCTCACTCAGGGCAGCAGGGGACACAGGGGCAGGGGGTGCGGTGCCTGGCCCGAAGGAGACCCGCTCCCGAACATGGGAGCCTCCACGGACCTCGGGAATGGGAGCCAACGGGAGGGCGGTGGTGGTGGCGGGGACAGCAACACTAGCTGGGGTGTGGTGGCTGCTGACACCCGCCTCCATAACTGAGTCATCGTCCGAGCTGCTGTGGTCCTCAGCTGAGGTGGATGGTGCTGAGGACTCCTCGGTGTGGCTCCCCTCGCCCTCCGTGCCACTGGGTCCCTCCGACCACTCCTCGGCTGCTGACCCAGTCTGGCTCTGCGGCTCCTCCTGGTCCGTGGAGCTGTCCCCTCCTGTGGCCGTGGATGTTTCTGCAATCAATAGGGAAACAGACAGACATCAGTCACCTGCACCGAACGCACACACCACAGTAAGTACAGCACATTACAGAGCAAGCCCTGGCATCCT